>DF239628.1:0-79073 GCA_000507305.1 Breviolum minutum Mf 1.05b.01
GCATGTATCTTAGCATCACCAAACAAACAAACAAACAAACAAACAAAAAAATAAATAAATAAAACAAGCCACAACAATTTTCGTTTCACACACCTTGTAACACTTGAACTTCACGACACCAAACGCCGGTCGACCTTCATCACTTTTTTGAAGGTAGCCATCCGTACCACGGCATCACGGAAGTCCAACTTCTCCAACTGCGACATCTCCAGGCCATCGCAACTGGACCTCAACGTTTCGGTGGGTGGGAAGTTGGGTTGGATAAGTACCTGGAATTTGTGCTCATGGTGTGAGGTTCCCTTAACAAAACTCACTATCCATCTGGTTTTAAGAGACTTGAAAAGGGTATTACGTTTAAGAAGACACGAATCACGAATGAAGTATAGTAAGACTCATCACAAGACATCCCAACTCATTACCAACACACCAAAAGAAGCACATCTTTAGATGATTTTTAGTATTATAGAAGAGGAATGAAGAGGATCCCTATCCTACAAAACTTCCCTGTTTCCTGTCATTCTAGACGAATACACTAAAATTTATGGACCAAAAATAAATGGGTCTACCAAAACTATGATCGAAAGATATCCAGACTATGTGGTCCATCCCACCCTTCAATGTTGATACACAGCATTTCATATTAGCTACAAATGATGCCATGTGTTTCAAGTTTTCATAATCTTCACCCAGGATCACAACTACAAGGATGTAAAGTGGAGTAAGGACCAAAGGGAAAGTACCTATAACTCCTATGGGGTTGATGTATTGCCCGAATCCGACTGCAGTCTGTTCACTTTCTCAACACACAAATCTACCTGAATTTCAAATCCAGTGTCCAGAACCACATCTGGGAGCCAACATCCATCATCCTAAAACCACTCTTTTTAACACAACTGACAACAGCTGGCATCTACAGATACAACTCTTTTCCCTCCCCCCCCAAAAAAAAACTCAAAGGAAGATATTTAATTGGTGCCTATCATCGATATCAATAGATTCTCGTTCTCTGCCAAGGTGTTCCCCTCTCCGAGAAGCCCCGACGATTGACATCCGCACAGCCATTCTTTGGACTTGCAACGGAAGTGACCATCGACCTTCGAAAGTTGCCAGTTTTTGGAGGGTTGAGTCCAACAATGGGAACGTGGAGGAAGCCTGTATGTATCTGTACATATACATGTACTGTATATTATATAATGCACATTCTATAAAACTATATCGGACTCTTAAAAGACTGAGGTTTCCTCTATCAACAATTGAATCCTCTGGGTGTTCTTGACTTCCGACTATCCCCATGGCCTCACCACAAAAAGGTCCCAGGGTTGTCATGTCAGGATGACACTTGGAGACTGCAATGTTCTTCCTATGTTTGTCTTGAATTATCCCAAAGACATGTGACGTGAAGGACTTTTAAGAAATCATACTGCATATTTGTTCAAATTGTTTTTCATGGGAGTGAAGCAGTTAGGTTGGCAAGAACGCATGCTGATCTTGTAGATACAGAAAAACACCAAGCTTCTGACAAACAAGACTTCTTAAGATATACGCATATGCCTCAAACATTTGGCTACCAGGGCTACCACAGATTTGGCCATTGTTGCTATTGGAATGACATTGGGGGTTCAATCATTTTAAGCCGCGGCCATATGGATATGATGCCATCTGTTTCCAATTTCACACCATGGGCAGACTCAAGCCAGCACCAGCTGCGAGACTGAAACTCAGGCGTGTCAGCTGAAAAAGCAAAAACCAAAAAAGAGCAAATGTTCATCGTGTTTCTGGGAAGCTCGAGGTACCAACAAGAGCTATGTTAGAGATACGTATTTTTTTACTAGTATTTACTAGTCAGTATTTGATCTTCGCCTTTCAGCCGCTTTTTCACTTTTTGCATGAGCATCGCAGGCTGCAGATATGGGACTGATGGTATTGAATGAGATAAGAAGAGATAGGCAATGTTGCGAATTCATCTGCCTGGACACAAATTGTGAGTGTCAATCGAAACTCTCTGTCATGGCTTTGGGCAGAAGTAAACTTGACACATTTTTACGTCGCCCAAACCCCATTTCTCCACCTGCAGAAGCTGGGGCAGCTCCTATGCAGAATTCGGCGATATGTGCTGAAATCCCAACATGTCCTTCTGATAAACACTGCCTGAAAAAATGGGCGTTACTTAATTTTGTTCCGTTGCAAAAAGAAGCGTTTCTTTAAACATTCAAGGTCTCAAAAATCTACGGTATCGTTTGTAAAAGAAACCTTTAGTGGATGCCTGAAAAGTCCAAGTTTCGATCCCACGATCCTACAATCCCAGCGTTTGTGGATTGATTCCAAATCATAATAAATCACCCAACAATAACCAAAAGAATTGGAGAAGCACTCCATGTTTTCCATGTTTCATGGTAAATCAGATTGTGATGCTGCGGAAAACACCAATAGATTTCCAGCCTTCTGCTTTCTGCCATGCAGGTGTGGGGCGACCTTTCAGGGGTCGATGTGTTTGGTTGCCAAAGACAAACATCCATGAGGAATGTGTAAAGATAGCGAATTATTTTCCAATAGACATGGATATGGGATAGCGTCATACCTATGAACAATATATACTGTAGTATAATAACAATCATCTACAGTATCTACATATAAATGGGTGTACATGCACTGCGCTTATGGGTTTATAGGTGGCTCAGGAACTTCTTTTAGAGATGTTGAGATTCACAGGGTATCAGGTCAGCACGCCCTTTCGTTTCAAGCAGTGATGCTACCTTCCTAAGGATTCAAGGAGTTCAGGACCCTTGGATTTTGGGACTTTGCTGGGAAAAAATACTTTGAACTGGAACAAGTCGCCCAAATCAATTCGCTAAATATCAATTGGCGATGAACCCTGTGGAAAAAAGTAAGCAATTTGCCTTGAAACAAATCCATTCAACATGTAAAAGTGTGATTTTTCAAATTTAGATGGTCTGTATTCCATAATGCCCCAAAATGTCAAGCAAAAAACCATGGACACAGTGAGGGATTCTAGTTTGTTGGATACTTCCTTTTGACATCTCTTCTTCCTCATCACAAGGTGAAACGCAGAACGAAACCCATGAACACCCGCAACAAACACAACCCCCAACGCGCGACCTCGTCCAACGGGGCCCATGGGCGAAGGGGAGGGTTTGCGAGGCCTAGGTGATTTCAAGATATAGCTCGAATCAACCAGAAAAATAAATCATAGTATAGATATTCAACATAGATTCTCCATACGACTCAAAACAAATCAATCATGAATGCTCAGATGTCTTTAACCAATGAACACACTCTAAAAAACACAAATTGCAAACAAAACAGGGAAGATCTTCATATTTTCATGATTCACCTTTCCAGTCTGACTCGTGTATCCACAACTTTGGCCTCCCCACGGTGCAGACTTGGCTGTTACACCTTGTGGGACCTTGGACTTGTGACTTGTCTACGTTTTTTTGGGGGGGGAGGGGTAGTCACACTCAGGTCAGAATATCACCCACGTATCACCTTAGGATTCAGTTCTTAACAGGAGTTGGAACCCTGCTGTTAAGCAAGTCATGAATTTTTGCATTTGGTCTATCACATGGCGTTGGCCGCCCCAAGCCTGCGAAGGTGGCTCCCAATTCACTGGAATCTTGTTGGCACCAGTTCTTCGGCGAGCACGGTTTCGAGGATCCTGTCGCATTGCTTTCAGACACCCTTTGGGTTGCTAAATAAAACAACACAGAGTTTTGAAGCGATGCGTTATTACACAAAAGTTGTGATCAATGTTTTTGGTCAAATCTTAAGTCTCTATTGAGATATGATCGTTGATCTGTAAAAATCCGAGCATACAAATTTGGAAATGTTGAAAAAACTCCCCTAAGCCATTCACAGCTAGCTGCCACATACAGATGCAAGAAATGTCTATGGCTTGGCAGATCAATTTCAGGTGCCTTCACAAATGGAGCGCATCATACTTGCACAATCAAATAGACACACGTGCCCCCACCCTGAGAATCAAATCACTGACCCAAGAGGAAAAGGGGTGGCATCTGTAATAAATATTGAATTTACATCACCTAAATCTGCCCTACGTCTATAATGTGTACACATTTATGTGTATATATATATATATATTAATAGTACGTCAAGCCTAAAATTGAACCATGGGCCATAGCAAGTTCCATTGCCCAATTCTCAGGAACTTGTTCTTTCTTGGCAAGTCGCACGAGAATTCGAACGCTTCACTTTTCTGCTGACTTTTTTGCCTTCTCTGCGGGTCCACTTTTCGTGGGGCGCCGTTCATCGCGCCATATTCTGATCGCGAATTCATGCCAAAAATGCCACCAATATCCGGTTTAGCTATCAGGTGTGGCGAAGCAGAACTTGACCAAGCTTGATGTTTGGAATGTGGATGACCAGTGGTCTCTTTGGTAACCTCCATTGTAAGCCATGATATATCAAGGCTGTGAATCGTTAAATTCATACTGTGCAAGCGTAAAGATTGACCTAAAGTTAAACCTAAAGGACGTTTTTGGTGCCGGATCCAATCATGTTAAAAGGGATCGTATAGCATTATAGCTATCATAGAAACATATACAAATCGGTATACTGTATATAGAATTTCTTAAAAAAACAATTGTTTCATTCAAAACTAGCCTTAGCATTTACCCAGTAGCTTTGTTTCATCAACTCTTCAGTCACTGACGAGTTTGGTGTCTATTTCCATGTTTACAAAATCCCGGATCCATGGTGGCAGCGACCATGGTCGGATGCCTTGGAGGGAGTTCCAACTTGTTCAAGGCGAAAAAAGGAAGGTTTCTGAGTCGTGAACGAAACATCAAACTCCAAAGATCTAAGGATGAGTTTTTTTAGTAAACTTATAGTATTTAATCAATTTAGTGCATGTATATCATTTTCACAAACAAAAAAGACATCAGCTGATTTGTTCGGATCCTCAGCTTGAAACCTACCATTCTTTTTTTTGGGAAGTGTAAACCTGAATTCAAAGCTTTGAAGTTTCCAAAGTCTTTTTGGATGCAGCCAACGCCGAGCGCCGAGCTGCGGCTGCGCCTGTGCGATTCAACCGCGCCCGACGTTTGACGATGAATTCGTCCCAAGCGCACCTTTCCGCAGTTCTGGACTTTGCCAAGTGCCTAAAAAATGGGATGGTTTTTGTTTGGAGATGGTTGATACTGTACTAGCTAATCTTGTTCATGTATACGTGATTTAGCTCCGAAAAAAAAGTTTTGGGCTGATGGTTTCCACTGTCTTGGCGAAGTGATGAATGCTCCAGGGGCTTGGTACAAAAGTGTTTGTGAGCAGGTTGCATGGCCCGACACCCACGGCAGCCTGTTGTCAAAATGGATCGACCAGTGTTGAAACATGGCGAGAAAAAATGTAGCGTCAAGAGAGATCCATCTTTTTTGGTGATTGAAGGATTATGCACTCCAGTATTCGTGAATGATGTATGTGAACACAATTCAACTATAAAGTCAGGGAAATGTCCAGGGACACCCAAAAATGTTACCCCTCCCACATTAGAGCTTCCATACAAGGGTTTCTTCGGGGAGGGTAGCTATCAAATCTGTGAAAATGGAATGGCTAGTCTCTTCCGAGCTGAAGGTAGATGTCCACCGTAGAAATTCAGTGAAATTCATGATTTCATCTTGAGCTTTGGTGATCCAGGACGCAAATTCGAGGTCCATGATCTTCATTAGTCTCGTGGATTTGTGAAAATTTCCAACACATATTTCGTCATCTTTCAATCCATACCCTAAAGTAGCGGTTATCAGGTCATTTTTGGGAGGGATCCCGAAATCCCTTGAATCCTGAAGCAAAATCAGACATGAGATCGCCATACATAACAAACAATAACCCAGAGTTCTTGCTTGATTTCATCAAAAGGCGAATCCACAGGCACCTGCGCCCCCTTGGCACAGGGCCCTTCCGATTGGCTGCGTGGTGAAGGACCTAGCATCTGAACACACCAGGCATCTTTGTTGGCCCAAAAATCGGTATTGGAGTCACCCTAGGTGACTGGTCCATGAAAAGGACGACTTTCTGCAGAAGTTTTATTCATCCAGATTTGGAGAGATCTGAAAAACAAGCTTGCCTCAGCTTGTACTCGACACGGCTTTAGAAAAAACATGACACTCTCCAAAGCTGACATGAATTGTCAGTGCAACTAAATCTTCGTCATCTTTGCTTCATAGCCAAGCACCGAACAAACGTGCGATTTCTCACCGGAGAAAGTTCCATGCAAGGGCAGAATGCAAGAGACAAAGATGACGAATGTGAACGCCGACGATGTTGTGCGATGACGTCGGCAAAGCCCCATATTGTGAGCGTGTTCACTTCCATTGCAAGCAGCTCGGGAAAGGCTGATGAGTCAACCTATGGAAGAATCTTGGAATATGTGCAAGTCAGTCAAATCCATAAAAGAAAATAAACCCTCAAAGAAAAACCATCAAAACTAGTCACTTTGGCGATTGGAAGTGACTTTTCACCTTTGAAAAAAAATGCAGACCTGTTCTCCAGCAAAATGCTTGACAAAACTCTGACTTTGGCCATACTATTGATGAACAAAAAACAAGTCAAAACCAGTTGATATGGCATTTATCTCATGATTTACACAATGCTTTACTTGTCCTCTATTTCTCTCAACTGCCGTTTTTCCCACAGCTGCTCACAGCTGGAAGTGGCCCTGCAAAAGATCCTCCAACGTGGGGTTACCTAGCAGATGCAACTTTTGGTCATTGAGAGTGGATCGTGTTGTTTTTTTGAAAAAACTGGGTTGGTGGTTTACTTACTATGGTCAATCTGGCTTGAATTTTTACAGTAAGTTAAGTTGTCAATCTGGGTGTTCAATTGTTTGTTGTCAAGTGGGGCTTTCACTTGAGAATAGCCTTCTAATGGGTGAATTTTCGACCCAATCTCAAAAACGTATTTTTGAGGATTTTGGATACTCTCTTTAAGGAGCGGTTCAAAAATGAACAAAACATGGCCTTAACCCAGCACTTCTGGCGCTGTGTAGTGCGTAACAAGCGCCAGGGTAACTCATCTCCGAAAACGCTAGAATTCAAACACGTCAATACCAGGTACACAAGAAAACCCGAGGACAACGAACTATAAGAAACCCTGAAGTACTTATTCATTCTCATCCACTCAATGGTTCACAAGTTTACAAACCTTTGCATTGGAAGATTGTGTTTCCTTTCACATAGCTGTCTTTGTGATCAGGCAAGTCATTTTCCACTTTTGGAACTGACAAATCGGATAATCATCTTGAAACATGACCCCTACCAGTTGTGAAATAACCTCTATAAATGGCCTTAGAAATGGGTTATCCTGGGGTTACAATCCTACTTATAGGGGTTACCCTCCCTGAAACAAATTATATAATAGTCCCTGAGAATCAATGGTTTGAAGATGAATTTCCTTTTGGGATGGCCTATTTTCATGCGCTATGTTAATTTTCACGGGTGTATACAAGGGTCATTAAATTACCAACGCAAACAATGCACTGTTCCCAAGGGAAATTCCCTCCAAATTACCATACATCTGCAGTGTTTGATCCGCCCCAAATGGGTAATTTAATGACCCCTGGTATAACCGTTATACCACATTTAAAAAAATCCGGTTTTGTTAGGGACCCACTTTGCCGGCTTCGCCTGCCGCAGCCTTCGCATTCCACGTTCGGCGGCCCGTGCCACTGACTACAGGATACCTGTCACTGTAGGAGCACGACAGCTCGGCAACGGCTCAGGATGTTAGGTATCTGGATCTTTGACTTGAAAATATCAAATCGCATCTAAGCTTTTACCTCACATGTCATATGTCAATAGATTGTATACCATGAACTTTTCCGTCAATCATATTGACGTAATTTGGCTTTTCGATGCTTAAAGTTTATACTTCCAACCTCAGGTGGTCTGCAGGTTTGCCGCCTTCTCAAAGGTAACTTCTGCATTGTCCCAATCCAATCCAGTGGTATTGCTGGTGATTTGTCGATGGTAATCCTGCAACAGAAAAACACCGCGAAACCATTGGAGTGGAGATAAGGATCGATGATGGATGTCATTCTTTGAAATCAGGAGATGAACCGTAGTGTCTTCTACTCTGTGTTTACAGATTCAAAGTCACACCAAACTTCCATCTGCTCTCTTTTTTCCATCTGAAAATTTCATCTCCCATCCACTAGCAGCCAAAAAAAAGACACCAAAAATTCACAGACTTCAGATTCACAACTGACTCATACTGACTCCAGATCATGGTATCAGCATGGATCTGTGAAACATGTGAAATAATGGCAGCATTAGGTACCAAGGACGTCATGGGGCTGTTTCAATTTGATCATAGAGTTTCATACCGTATCTCCCAAGTGTTTAGCTGACAGTTTGGGGTGCATTTCTTGCGCTTCGTTAAATGTCTGTAACCCTCATGGTGAACTAGATATGCTAAGGGTTTTCCGACGAATAAAAACACCCATGCTCCCACTCAGACACCTGCAAGTCGAAATGAGCTGGATAACCAAACCTCAGCTCGCTTTAGCAAGGGAGCTGGTGAATCAAGAAACGACTTGAAGAAACTTCAATGATATCATGCGGGTGAATTCCCCCCGCCATTGAAAGCAACATAGTACCTGAAAATGACTGGTTTTGAAGAGGATCCTTTCCTTTTGGGAATGCTTCCTGGCAGGTACAAACTGTTAGTTTCGGGGACTGTAGGTCATATTTCACTAACCTTCAATTTCCTGATATGTTTGGTACTTCTGGGAGTATTTCCGCGAGTCATCAGTCATGAGATGACTCTCACTCTGAGAGTTGCTGCCATGAGCTGTGGAAAAAATCTGGGTAAGTCATCGTCCCGACTTGTATTGCAAAGCTAAAGCTTCTTCAGCTACTTGGTGTACGAAAATGTGAAAAAAAAACAGTATGTATGTAGTTTGTGCCAAGAGGCTGATTGGTCTTTCCAACTCCTCGACACTTTTCTGGTTGTTTTTCACCTCAATGAACGAGTGAAGCAACTTTACCCGCCAAAGTTGACATAACTGCATAACTAAGGATACAAAAAGTCGTATGTGATTGTGATTCCCAAAAGCTTGGGTGTACCCAGGCTTGGCAAACACAATTCACAGTGTTTTGGAGAACTTTTTTGTTGTGATCTTATGTCACAGTTCACATGCAAAAACCGACTAAGCTCCAGTCATTGCTGCCAAGACATGTGTTGACTGCACCAGTCTGGGGTGTGATCGTCGTAGCCTGCCACGGGAAGAATGGACCGAGCAACAAAACCCAAAAAACCGATATATCACTCAGAAATCTGGATTCCAAACCAAGAGTTCCTTGGATTTTTTGTTGGGGTGGGGTCCAGATTTCTTGTTGGGAACTTTCCTGGGATTGATCAGAATATGCATGAGACAAACGAAGGGCGCAAAAAACGTGAACATGGAGTTTTGACATGTAGGTTCTTAGATGTTTATGAGTATATCAATACATCATGATTTAGGAAATTGTCTTTTGAACTAAGGGTTTTGGAAACCATCATGCTATATCCAATCTTACATCATCTTACATGTTACCGGAATTCGATGAAAGTCAGCTCTCGACGTCTAACCCTTGCGCACCGTCTCCACAGCGGTTCGTGATCTTGAAGACCCTGCAAACGCCTCGCATGTTGAAACAAAATTCCGAAATGCCCGGCAATGGATGAAATGGGATAAAAAAACATACATGTAGCCAGAATCATCTAATTTTCATATGAAAAAAAAACGTGTGCTGTGCTGTTATATAATTTCTGTATCCTGCCATATCTTTGTACTGGGGTACTGATATCATAATGGCATTGAAATCTGGGTTTGCTTCTCCTCTAGGTACCACCGTCCCATCCAATCCAGTGTCTGTGGGTGGAATATCAACAATCTCAACAATTCCCTTGGAACAGCTGCGCCAATATCTTGAGATCGAAAGAACACTCAAAGTGAGTATCTACAAACAACCACCGCAAACAACATGATAGCTTCCCAAAACTAAACAAAAAACAAAAACAACAAAACAAACCCACCACTTCATGCTTGTGATCCAGTCTATGTTCCCCCCCAAAAAATCATCTGTCCTCCAATTTTTCCAGCCTGCTTTTTGTGGACGCCCTTGCGTTGATCCACCAGTGGAGCACAGTTTGTAGCATTGACCGCAGTTTAACGGACACCAACTTTTCTCAGGATCATTATCCAAATTCGCACAATTCATAGCTGCTGTATACTCCTGGCGGCCATGCTTCAGGTTGGAGATTGGGATAAGTTTCTTCGATGAGCTTTGTGGAGACTTGATAATTAGTGGAACATCGAGTATCAGCTTTCTGTCGTGCCCCTTTTGATGTGGCCGTTGCAGGGTACCACTTGGGATTGGTAGGGTAACACAAGCCTTTCTGATGGTAGAAAAGTGTCTTTCCATCCATCTGATACAATTATCTCCAAATTGAAAGTGTTTTCAAAAATTCAACACCAAAAAAAATTGCAAAAAAAAAACATGTCCAATCTCTTCTGCAGTATCCAAATCAGCGATTTCAAAGGCAAATTTAACGAAACTTAGTGAATCCAAACCCTTGGCTCCGTGAGTGTCCAAAAGTCGTGCTCAACATGACCACGACCACCACAGCCACAGGAACCACGAGTCGTATCCTGAAAAAAGACATGTGCGATTGGACAGAAATATCGATTTTGATCTATGCAGCTATAAATACGTTATATTTTGTTTGATCATCTTTCATGAATCTATTCATAAATCAATTCATCAATCAGCTATATATAACAATGCATGGATCAACTTGTATCGACAAGATATTCCATGTATATATACATTATATTTGATTATATTTGCACCTATTCAGATGTCAATTTTATCTATACGTATTCCGAAGTAGGAGTTGATCAGTGATACACGACATGAACATCAGATCTCAAATCAGTGAAGTGCACATCTCACAACACCCGTGTAAGAAGCTGCAATGTGATCAAATGTGTTTGGGTCTGTTGTTTGCAAACAAGTTCTCAACACAAATCAGAACCTAAATGCAGCATCTGTCAATCTGGGGTCCAACATCTATTTAGTCATAAACTTACTTTTCTTGCTTTTCTTCTTCTGGTCTGGCACCCTTGCTGCACTAGTGGCAAGTGAGTACCACAACAAAAACTCGTGGATGAGTCATGCCATATCTTAAGGCTTACAGTTCTGAAGCTAAACACTGCAAACCCAACAACTTACAACTCTCTCCGTAGTATACAAAATTGCCACGACTTTTACAACTGGAAGCGGTCGTTAAAGTGGCTCCATTTGGAACAGCTTGTCACTACAGGTTAGTGTTTCATTCCAACACTCTCCTCGTACCAAGTGGTGCTTGCACAGAGCTTTCCATCCTGTCAAACAACATGTGTCCCTCACAAATAATGAGAGAAGGATCAAATTGAATGTAGCTCTTCAATTTCGATCTTCTACGCTTTTCATTGTTTTGTTCTCACATCGTACTGTTTTGGTATGCATGCCCGCATAAGTCAAGTCCTTCTTGGGAGGGCATCCCTTGCACTTGCTGTCCAAAGGGATCCGACTGCTCTTGCCTTGGTTCCAACTCATACGGCAAATGGATTCTTTTACATGCAAAAAAGCTCTGTCACAAGAAAAGTTGCAATCACAATTGATTGAATTTATATTTTGATATGCGTAGTGTTTGTATGTATGTTTGTATGTTTGCAATGTATGTATAATGCATTTGTGCTGTGTATGTACATGTATGTATCTGTATGTAAATGCAAGTACATGCATGTATATGCATGCATTAGTATGGGTATGTATATCTGCGTGTGTGTACATGCGTATGTATGGATGCATGCATGTATAAAATGAACTTCTATTTGTACGCTGCACATTTCCCCGGCACATTGTTCAAATGTAGGCACTTGAATCTCTCCGACATACCACTACCAGCGCTTTTCTGAGGGGTAGTAACTAGGTTTTTTAGCAAAAGCTGAAAATAAGCACAACAAATGCGTGTCACACAATTTCACACACCGTCAAATACCTCCAAACAAATACCTCCAAACAAAGCTGAGGGGCATCCTCCAGTAGGACTCACCTAAGATTGCAAGAACACTGAATGTGTTTCAAGGCCATGATGATACAAACAAATCTTGATAGCTTAATTCGAAAGGACCCTAACATTAAGGATTTGGATCAGCAGTTTGATGATGTTACCTGAGATATGGTTCAACTGCCATCACTCAGAAGATGTTCCATCCGTTGCTTTTACAGACTTTCTCAAAAATGGCAACAACAAAAAAACAACAACACTAAGACCAACAAGAACAACAACAACAACAACAACAACAACACCATGCCAGGACACCGGAATAGGACCCACCCATGGCGTTGGCTTCCATGGTGCTGGTGCTGGCGCAGGTCGTCCAGCTGTCCGCCTTCGTGGTGGACTCCATTGGTAACTGGATCTCCTGGTGTCGAGCATTTTATCTCGAAGAAATGGTCATGGTCTTAAATTTTGGTCCATACCATGGATGATTATATTATATGTTATGTCTATATATATATATATCCATATAATAGGTAGATAATCATAGATATATAATCATATAATGAAACAAGTGAGTAGCCAAATGAATGACACTTTCTCATCTGAGAAAGTGTGATGGGTCCTCCTTGGAGCCTCCCAACGACGACGACTACGCCTCGGTGACACAGATTTCCCTTGGGTAACGGATGAAAGAAACTTCGAAGTGGATGATGTTTGTTCATGTTTGTTCTGGTTGATGGTTTTTTGCCACCCCTATGAAAAACATAGTAGTCAACCAGGTTTTCTTCTCCAAATGGTCCGAAACCTTTTTAACAATATTTGAAACCACCAACTATTATTACATTGATGTAATGTCCCTCCAAGATCATTTGGGCATATTGGAGCTTGAACCGCCATTTCAGAGGCAATTTCTTCCTAATATAGAGCTTGTCAGCTAATAAATTGCTCTCTGGCGGCTGAATTTGGTGTTTCTTCAGGCATGTCTCTTTCATTCGAAAGAAAACATTCATGCCAAAATCATCTGACAACCCGCCTCTGCCACACAAAAAGACAACTTATGGCAAAACTCTAAACCTTACAGTCATCTCAGGTTTCTCAAACTCCCCACATCTACATAGATGAAGTGGTGAAATAACCCCTTGGGTGGTGAAACCCGGAGGTGCAAATCGAAGGTATGATACGTGGAAATTGCCATGAAAACCATGATGGTTCGGGGAAGCAAAAGCTTCACACTTTCCTGTAAACCGTTGGTAAATAAAGGATGAAGAATCGAGTTGTCTTACTGTTTTCGTTGCAATGCCGATAAATGGTGAAATAGAATTCCTATCAAGCAAGTCCTTAAACAATTGCATCCCTGCACTGCTCAAACAGAAATATATAGGGGTGCCCAATCCAACCATGTGTCGCTAATGATGGGTGCTTTAACGACACCAAGTGCTCTTGCAAACATCACATCCTTTTTTGGAGTGCTTTAACGACTTTAACTTTCAAAAGCATCCCAACCGCCTTGCAAATGTTGCTTGTTCAATGAATTCAGAATGATAAATTTCTGCGGATCGAGCCCTGTGCCTGCGCCGTTCATCGTTGGATTGGCGCCGGCGGCCATTCCTGCGGCGGCCACCGCCGCGGCGACGATGGTGACACCAATGGCACCTGAAGAGATTTCATAGGACGACACCCGGAGACGTTTGGAATCTGCGATAGTTTGTGCAGTGGTCATCCTGAAGATCTGGATTGACTGCTTATATCTCATATAGTCTAATATTCCCTTGAAAGATCTTGATGTTGAATTCTCCATGTTTGTGAGGCAAATCAAATCAATATCGTTTCAAATTCATATAATTTCCGTATCTTCTACCAAGTTTGGAGTGATTGAGTAGTAATACCTCTACCATTTCCGCATTCTCCAAGATTAAGTACCCCCAAGGTAGCCCTTGCAAGACCTCAAACTGCCAATATACTCACTACTTACTGCCGGAGGTTGCCAACCTACAGCGTTAAGTAGCCCTAAGTTAGAATCCTTGCAAGATATACTTTCTGCCGTAGGTTGCCATTCGACAAATGCTACATGGTTTCCTAATGTAACCAGAGTGACCGCAGAAATATTGGCCTTTCGGGGTCTTTTCATTCACTTTTCGCTTCTTGATTAATCTGTATCAATCCTACTTGCAAGACTGATTTTCGGATAGTAAGCTGAAGCCTGAGAAATTGACTCTGACAAATTCAGCCAAGGAACCACCATTTGTTGTTATCATCAGCATTCAAATGACTACGCAGGGTCAAGTTTGCATTCCACTGTGTTCCGTTTGTTCGATTTGAAGAGATATTCGTAGACAGATTCGTAGAATGATTTGTAGATCCATTCCTTGGCTGTCCAAAAAACACCGAGTTTCCAGTGTGGATTTTCCCACATGGGACCGGCGTAAAAACACATTTTGAGGCCCAAGGAATAATCATCTTCTGACAGAGCAACATGCCAGAAAAATCTGATGTTTAGGGAGCAGCTTCACCTGTCATTGCAAGAAAATCCTCGCAGTTCGTTTCATGGGATGGTGTTGTTTCCGAAACTGTTGTTGACATCATTGCTCCAAAACCTCAAATGCAAAGTTTGGCACGGCCCAACAAATGTTTCCAGAAACTGCACCGTGATTGAGGAGACCCTGTAAAAGACAAGCACAAGCAGGAAACTTTAAGCAACATGAAGCAACATGAGTCTATTGGCAAGAGGTTCATATATCATGTCTAAGTTCTTAACAGCAACGAATCAAAACATAAAGAACATGTCAGCCATTTCTATCCCTCCAACTGTCCAAGCATCTTTGGCGAGGTTATCATGTCCTTATCCAACTCGACTTCCTGCCAATTGCAATCTGTAAAATATTTCTTGGTTCGGAGAAACATAATCCATATAATATATTAATGAGGTAGTAGAACCGCCTGTATAAAACAGCCAACCAGGGGTTTCCTGTTCGTCATGAGATCCTCGAAGTTCGCGAGAAAATACACACATCACCATCCCTGTTAGAACATGTCCAACCGGCAAATTGATAGAAACTATCAAGATGGTGACAGGATATTGATCTGAATTGCATCTTCATCACAATCTCCACCAGTTTTCTTAAATTCAGGGACTCCAGGGATTTTCGTTGATCCAATCCCATCCCACTCTTCCCACCCCTCGAGAGTTGAGATGAAGATGAAGTCGTTGAAGTTCTTCAAACTGACCTCTGATTTCAGGCTTCCAGGCTGCACCCCTCTTTGCACATCGGTGGGACAAATATGGGAATCACTACTATTTAAATTTAGACTTCAACCTTTTGGGAGGAAAAAATGGGATGGGTTCCACTTTGGTCTGATATTTATAATCATACATAATCATGCTAGCTTAAATTCGCCATCAAATTTGCTTCTTAAATGGTTTGTTAAAACCATGATCTAATTTGGTCAAGCAGAAACGCCTTGATTCAAACAAAAAAACGTTTGTTGAAAAATAAGACAGCTTCATTCATACCTCCAAGTGACTGGTGTTCCAAAAATTCCGCGCTCGTCGTTTCGGCTGAGCTGAAGAATTGGCTCCTTTAAACATCACAAGTGAAGCTGGGATAAGAAACCATCACAACCTGAAACATCAATCTGTACATTTAAGGAAAAGGAAGAGTTGTAACAAAAAATAATCACTTGGCACATTGTATGACAATGTATGACAAATGGATCAAGAATTTGGATATCATAAGACTCACTAGGCTGGAAATAAAATATAAAGTTGGACATGTTACGTTGAGAAGGGTTCAGAGATACATTTGAAAAAAAAAACAGACCCGCAGAAAACCAAATACCACCCACAAACCCACACATACGGGTTAGGTCCAAAAAAATAGAAACCCCACACATAAACTGGAAACCTGTTGGGATTCATCGTTGTTAGTTCCAACAACTGGCCTCCAAACCGTCCCTTGGGATTCGTTGTCGTGGCGTTGATCGTGGCATTCACCGATCCGCGTAGGGAAGTCTCACCCTGTACAAGCACCTCATTGGCAACGTGGAGAAATTTTTGGGTCCAAGGCCTGATGTTTCATATAGATTTCATCATTGCCAAGGATGGTAAGATATCTATATAAAGGATGTTTGGAGTAGTACTTGGGTTAGATAACGTTTCAAAAAATTGATGGAATACTGTAATTGATGAAAAGATACGTGTTCATTGGCATTTGTGAGAAAGTAAGATGTTTTTTTCATAGACAGCCAGGTTTGAATACCATAAAAGAATATGGACCATCTCCAATAGGAAAAGGATCTAAAACTCCAAGTTAGAGAATATTCCAAGGATCTGGATACATTTTTCCAGCCCTACAGTTGTATCTATATGAAATCTCTAAGATTTAAGGCCTCATAATATATCTTCAAAAGATATCTGAAAAGCATTTTCTCCAAGTCACCCTCACCCTTTTTGGGACGATCATTACCCCAACCACCTAACTGTTGACTGGTGACCTGTGATGTACCTTTCCATTTCAAAAAAGGTCAAATTTAACTGAAGGCATTTTCTAATTGCCACCTTGCAACAACCAGGATTTTTGCGGGGCCCACATCAGTTCACACACCCACATATGATCCAGCTAGGCAGAGCCAAAAAATCAAGCCAGGATCTCAGTCATAGTTCTAAATAAAGTCACATGTTTCACAACATTTGAGTTTGTTTGAAGTTAGATGATGTTGTTTGCCCAAAGTCTTCTTGGGATCAGGGGATTTCCTTGGGAGATCAAAAAAATCTGCCGACCCATCAACTGAGGCATCCCTACCAGCAGGGAAAACCAAAACGAAGACCACACCATGAGAGGCAACATGCTCTTCACTGAAGACTTTGAAAATTCATTCAACACTAGGTAGATTTCACCAGCAATGACATTGCTTTACATATTATGGCTGTATATTTATGGTTCATGATTTGTTATGAACATGAACAACTGTATCTTTTTAATGGATGTTTGGTTTGAGTGCATCTTTTTGTTGGTCTATCCTGGATGGGACGAAGCTGCAAAGGCTTGGAGCCATAGATCAAGAGAGGCATAAATCCTGTTGCAAGATATAAAATTGCATAGTATGATACGACAATCATGTTGCATGATACCAAATCACATGAATCTATTTTAAATCACATGTTGGAATCTTGTCATATGTCAGAGTCTAAGGTGTCTGTGTGTCATGATTGTAACCTGCGTTTCAGCAGCTGTTTCAAAAAACGGTTGGTGCCAGCCTTCTGCTTATTCTCACCACCTGGGCGGGTGGCTGACGGCCTTGGGGTTGGTTGGAAGAGGAGACTTCGATCATTCCTGAAACGCAAAAGGTCTTTGAGTTTGATTTTCTTAGAGGAATTTGTGAAATGTCAGTATCTACGGTATCTATATATGGAAGTTCAGTTTACTATATCCATCCTTGTCCCAGAAAATAATTAGTTTACCTTTTTTGAAACTAACATAGCACCTCAAGAATCTATCATTGCACGTCCCCAGCCTCCACCTCCACCACCACCACCTCCACCACCTCCTCGGCGACGTGGTTTCTTCCAGCCACCTATGTCAGTGACGTGTTTGAAACCTGTTGCACCTTTCTATTCTTGTTTGAAGAGGGATCCCTTTCTGTTTTTATGTATGGATGAAATACACCATAGAGATACTAGTTACTAATGTATACTATTATTATATTATATATATACATGTTTTGGTGTTGGCAACAACTGCTTCAGATCTATTTGTATCCTAGTGCAACCAGATGCACCTCCAGCATCGGAACGTTTCCACTCCGTCTGCCTCAGTCTTTCAATGGATGAGGGATGACATGGAAATGGCTTGAAATGCATATCACTTGAACCTTCTATGTAAAACTCTCTGAAAGAAAATAAGCTCCCAAGAACACATTCAAGGTAGAATCGCAATGGAGCTTGAGTTCCAATCTCCATGGCTTCTGAATTCAAAGTTCATGAACGAATGCCTGGGGCATCCGGCCGGACCTTCTCATTTCGCGAGGACACCTCCCCACCTGAAACGGTTTCGCAACAATCCGAGCTCAGAAACCATTCTGGGAGCACTCTCCCATTCTCCTGTTGAACCATCATGTGGCATCATGTAAACGGTGTAGGTTTTGTTGAACTGGTATCTATGTCAATCAATAAGTTCAAAACATTTTGAACAATCAATGCAGAACTGGAATAGTAAAATAGTACTTTCACTTTCTTCTAGGGAAACAAACATCCTGCAGTACTTTCCTTGGCAGAATTAATCTAAATGCCGACAATTTGTTGCGGATCAATGTCCAACGTCCACTTCCTGCCTGCGCGTGGGCCTTCCCAGTCACGCCTCCACGACGATCGGGAGAATGTGGGGGACATGGCTGAAGGTTCGTACTTGTCTTGGTGAAATCCACCGGATCATTTCTTTTCTGTTTTTTGCACCAAAACCCAGGGCTTGAAGTTGTAATGGTTCCTTTTTGCGTACAGTGTACTTCAACAATGACGTGTCATTCACACTGTCGATGACACAAGATGTGCTCCAACTGGAACCTGTATGACACGAACAGGGAACTTGTTGGCTAGCTAGCGGTTTTCGACCCGGAAAAATGCGTCAAGTTGCATCCTGCCTCGAGTTTCCGAAGAAACAACGAAAAGTTGTTTATATTCAAAATGCGCTTAAAAACAAAAAGCAACAGCATTTCAATCAGCATTTCACCACTTCTTGTAAACAAACAATTTTGGTGGTTTCAAGTTGCTTTTTTCGAACACAAATAACCATCCAACTGACACAAGTAGGTGAAGCTGGCCTTCCTGTGCCACCTCTGCGAGTTGCATTTCTTTGACCTTGATCGATGGTCCAGGATTTCAAGATTCAACAAAAGCTGAACATATCATCAAATTGGATCATTTACCCCAAGGTTTGGGGGTACAAATTCCAAAAAATCTTGATTAAAACCACCACCTATACTGGATTGTTTCTGGGAGTTTTGTTGATGAAAATCCACAAAAACCTATAGAGTATCTAGGTAAACTCTCTATATATATATATACTGTATATAAAATAAGATATAGCAAACAAAATGAAGCCCTACAAACTTCCAGGCTCGGCTGAGGTCAAGAAAGTTTGCTCAAATGCAAGTTGGTTTGATCAACTAACGTAAAGACACAAATTAAGATATCAAGGATGCCACAAAACCAAGCAAAACTATCGCAATCATTCCATTCTACTGACTAATTCGCTTCATAGAGATGTTTCTTGTTCGATGGTTATGATTATTAATTTACGGATTATTTATGGTGATATGCCGAAATCCGAATATGTTTATAACACTTTATAACAGTCCCCAAATCCAAACAAATCACTTCTGTTTTCATCCCCAACCAAGATTTGGTGACTCCAGTTGCTTCTTGTACTGAGTCCCAGGAACCTTGAGTGTTTCCACCTGGCAGGGTTCGGAGGGATTGCCCCATCCCAGCAACAGTGGCAAACGAAGGTTTCTAAGAATCCCCACTAAACATGTAATCCTGATGGTCACTCTTGCTGGGATGGGGCCACCCAAAAGATCGGTATGTTGTGTTCATATGGAAATTTCAGCTTCGCAAACTTTGACCAGATGCCTTTGAAAAGATGTATTGAGGTGAAATTTCTGTAAGCTAGTGATGGTTTCCAAAAAGTTATTTTTGAAGGATGGCAATTTTGGGGGTGTAGATGTTAGAGGGTGTAAATTTTAAGACACTCGTACAGTAAAAACAGAATTAGTTTTTACTGGCATTCCCAATCCTCAGTGAAGTTTACATCAAGTTCTATAGCCAAGTTTTGATTTTTTTGGGGCACCTAAGGATTGTGGCCATCCAATTCTCTCATGTCACTGTGTCCAAAGATTTCACAGCTCCCACAAGGGCCTCTTCCCCAAAGATTTCTGCCTGCGCTGTCGGTGGGATTGCAGCCCCATGGAGAGACTTCTAATTGGATGGTTGCAGTCTGGATACCTTTGGAAGGATGCCCTAGTAGTTGGTCACATGGTGCACTATACTGACTATACTCCACTCGACTCTACTCTACTCCATACCTATGTGGAAAATAAAGTTACTCTCCCCAGGGGAACCTACACTTACTTGGTGAGATGGCACACGGTTTCTGTATGTATTCACAGTATGCGTTCCATAACTCGCCAAAATCCAAAAGTTTTTTGCAGGAAAAATCGTGACAATGTCTCGTCCCAGGTAAGGAGATGGAATCGATGTGCGAAACACTGGACTCGTGTGGCAGGAAGAGTACTTGGAAGGAGCTACCAGCAGGAAGGTTTTAAAAACTTGCATGGCAAAGGGCTGCGGCTCAATTCGGCACTAGTCTTTGACACATGTATTCACCATGGGTCAAAACCATCAAATACGGACCCAACCATAAAGTTCAGAGTGACAAAGCAGAGCTGCATTTTTCAGAAATGTCTACTGAACAACTATATATCTTTTCGTTGATCCTCGTTCTGGATCAACCACTGAGCAAATCACCAGGCCGCCCCATCCCTCTCTCTCAGCTCCTCTTAGTGCCATCACAAATCCAGCAAATCGGTGTCCATAAGCCCCGACTCAATGTTGCTGCGGTTGCTGTTTGGTAGAACAAGATCCTCCAAGGACCCTCAACCCCGCCAGGGCTGTCAGTACAATATACCTCCAGTTTCTTTGAAATTGTTCCATCAACTTCATCAGTCAACGATAAGAAGCTATTCAGAGTGGGGGCTGTGGTCCTGTTCGATTAGTTTTCTGCAAGTAGTTGCGAAACTTGGTTTTGATGTGTTTGTCTTTGTCATGGTTTTAATGCTGCTCCCCAGATTTTGTCAAAATTATTGTGTCTCAATCTTATTGAATTTTTGATTTTCTCCGCGACTGCCCGCCGCTATTGAAACCTCAAGCCACGGTGGAATGACTAATGACACCATCGCTAAATTATCCCTACAGTTACTACAGCTGCTTGCTATGTCAAAGGAAGTGTTTTGCACGGCTGGAGTTCGAACATTCAAACCCGCAAGACTTGAACATCAAAAGTTGCATGGGACTAAATTGTGAAGCAATCTATCCTACAAACATACTCCGAGCCGCCATGTTTTTTGATCCATTGGCAAAGTGTCCAAGTTGTTTGCATCTTTTCCTTCCCAAATCTGGTGTTTTTTTGCTCCGACATTCGGAACTGATGATGCAAAGCCCCACGACCTGGGAAATTTGGGCAAAGGGCCAAAGGACTTCCAAGGACAAAGAATCAGATCCGAAACAAATCGAAGTAATTCATGATTCAGACATGACGCAAATTGAAAATCACCAGAAGAATGTGTCTGGCAAATGGGCAACATCCTTCTAAATAGGGGCCAAGAGTATTGGTGGTTCGTGTCTGAGGGACATACGTGGGTCATGTTTGCTACGGTGCTCCGAGCAGCTTTTCTGATGCCCAACGAGCTGATCTGTCTGATCAACGTTTCACTCAAGTTCCCTGCTTTGCAGGCTCACACGGTTGGATCAAAGGTACCATAAGTGGGCTGCCAATCATCTTCTCGAGTTGGCCCTTCAGAGCTTTCCTCAAGGTTTTTCTTTGCAGCATAGGCTGCTGCTAGGCCGAAGAGGCAATGCACTGCGCATATGGCAACCCAACATGTCCACCAATATGTTGCCTGTGTGATGCTAAGAATTCGGTTGCAGATCAATGCAAAGAAAATCTGAACCGACAGAGCATCCACAGAATTTACAACCTTCCATTTCAGCATCACGATCCCGGCAAGCAAAAGACTACGAGATACCATCATGAAGTAGAGGCCTCTGATGCTACCCGCTTGGCCCTCACGGCTTTTGGCGTCCTCAGACACAAGCCAAAGTGGTCCACACACACCAGCGGACACACCGGCACTCCAGCGAGCACCACACAACACGACGGCTAGGACCGCTGAAGCTGCAACAAACACCAAAGAGCCGCCTGCAAGCTGCAGGAAGAAACGCACATCCCACTGTACTGCTGGCATAAAGCTTTCCTTTAGCAAGGAGGCTAGTGCGGGAAACTCGTCCTCCGCGACAATAGCAAATGCCGCTGGCAAATGCTCGCGGACTTCCACGTCCCTCACGTTCTCAGTATCTTTCAGGATCTGTGTCGCCACTTGCCCATAACTTGAAACCATTGCTTTGATCGCAGCACCTGCATAATAAGCCATGGGTGCTGCAGCGCAAAGCAGCCAGGCCATCACAAGACATGCGAGGTCAACAAGAACGTAAAGACCCACAATGCTCTTAATGAACAGCTGGCCTGGGCGCACCTGGCGAGCTGCTAAAATCTTCTTCAAGATAGGCAAAAGAGCTACCAGCAACAGGCCACAAGCCTGAAGCACCCTCACTTTCCAACCAGATTTGATCTCTAAGTTCACAAGGTTGCCAATTTCCAACTTCCAAGGTCTGCTTTGCGACACTGTGATCCAGGGAAGGTTGTCTCCTGAGTCAACCCAAGTCCGAATGCCTATCCTCACGAGGGTTCGCCAAGAAAGGTGCCTAGAAAGTAGTCTAATCAAAAAACGCACCCGATTTTCCAACATTTGCTTTGCTGCATCACCTCTTTGTGCCACCTCAGACATCCACTGTTCAAAGAAGATGGCGTTCAAAGAGGCAATGTTACCAGAACCAATCCCCCCGAGTTCGACCTGGTCCAAGTCGACAGGGTACCCCATGAGCCAATGTTCGGACTTATCCTGCTTTCGCAGCATTGTGGTTTTCTCCCACGTTGACTCACTGCAATGCGCTGCACCCCAAACATCCTTCTCGAGGTCAAGTAGAAGGTGTGCAGCACGAAGAAAGGGTGTTGTCTTCAACTCCATGACGATTGTGCTTGCGTGCTCACGATTTGCCTTGACCTGGCCTAGAGCAGAATAATTGATATTGGCCCTGTGTATGTCCTGGATGAATCCGGAGTCATTCTCAAGCTCAGGAACTACTGAAGTGACTAAAGGTCCCACCATGGCAAAGACCTGGCATGTTGGAATTTCGAACAAATTGCGGAGTGACAAAATCAAGGTGATCATCGCCAGGGGAAGGCTTCGCCAAATGGAGTTCCTCATGCGAAGCTTCTCCCACTCAGGGCAATCTTCACCCTTCACCACCTGTGCTCCGTGCTTGGAAGCCAAGAATGGCGTGTCTAAATCAAAAGCAGACATGCAGGCATCCAAGTGAAGGCCTTGGAGAAAGAAATTTAGGAAACCAAGGACATTGGTCATCACGATGCCAACGACGATCACCACTGTTGGAGCCAAAAATTCGATGTCAAACTTTTCAAAAAGCTCCAAACCATTGAACACCAAGTCAAACCAACTCTTCAGCCATGCCCATTGCAGCAAAAGGATCTCCACAAGCCGCCGTAGCATCTCCACATGCTTCCAAGTGGCTTGACTTTTGGGAACTCCATTCTGCTGTTCTTCAGCTGTTGGAACATAGCCAGGCGGCATAGGAACACCGGTATGCCCGGAAGACATGGAAGGCACCAAAGGTCCCGTCGGTCCCACTGGTGTGGGTCCTGTGGGTCCTGTGGGTCCAGGTAACATGGAAGACGCCCCGAGAAAGGCGAACAAGACCTGCTTGCTTGTAGAACGTATGTCGTATGAACGTTGACTTGGGCCAACACATATTTTGACACAACAAAAAGCGAATTCAATTTTGACATGCCAAAGTTTGACGGATATTCAGCACGCCTTGCAAGTTCTTTGGATCTCAGCATGTCTCACCATGGTAGAATTCAACGCATGTCACAGAAACTCTGCTCTAAGATCGACACTCGTCAGCAAGGTGAGCTCATCAATTCTGGAAAGAGAGCCCTGGCAAGAATTTCCAAGTTGAAAATCATCTCAGCTGTGACAGCATCTCAAAAAACATCCGAGAAATGTTGACGAGCTGATGCTTCAAAAATGATCTTGGCAACGGATTCATCTTGAAATTCTGAAAAATCTGGACATTCCAAAAACGGACATGCAACGGGTAACCCGCAACCACGTAATCCCTCAAGAGGGTGTCACATCAAGGCATCTTCAATATATCTTATGTTTCACCAACCTGAAAAACACCAAGGAGGTTGCAAACTTTCTACAGAAACAGCTCCCTTCAGAGAGCACCTCTGCCCACAAGATATCCGATGATTTTGGCCTGCCCACTGCGGAACGAAAGAACACATATGGATCTTTGTTTTTGGGAAGGCTGGATCTCAACGAAAACAATGTTCCGGATCTGTGTCTTGCTTTTTCTTGCTGGATTTTCACGACTAAAAAACTTGGATTTGTCTCTTGTTGTGCCAAAGCCAAAACTGAATGAATTATTCAAAAATTGGCACACTGGTATCATTCTATGTCATACATAGTCGTACTATTCATATTTCATAAATACATATATATATATACTATATATATTATAGTTCCTATGTATATACATATATTATTTCATATGATGTAAAATGCAAATATCTTTGAGATTTCTTTAAGCATACATTGTATATGCTCTTGATGGCTTCAACACTTTGACATTGCTCCATCAAAACTCTGACAGCAAACAATAGCTCAAAAGATGGCCTAGTCCATGCACATAACCCTGAAGTTTTAGAAGGACCTGCAAGAGGCAAGGCTGCAAAAAATAGTTGGCAAGGCCCAGGTTTTGAAAAACTGCAATTTTGGGGGTGTAGATGTTAGAGGGTGTAGACTTGAGCAACGCGTCCAGTAAAAAACCGAATGAATTTCCGGATTAGATGTTTCTTGTTCGATGGTTATGATTATTTACGAAATCTTTTATGATGATATGCCGAGTATGTTTCTTGCATCTTATAACAGTCCCCAAATCCAAAAAAGATGATTTCTGTTTTCATCCTCGGTCCCCAAGATTTGGTGATTCCAGTTGCTTCTTGTACTGAGTGCCAGGGACCTTGAGTGTTTCCGCCTGGCAGGCTTGAAGGTTTATAGGAATCCCCTACTAAACATGTAATCCTAGTGGTCACTGTTGCTGGGATGGGGGCCACGCCCAAAAGGTTTGTATGTTTTTCATATTGGAAAGTCTTGGCTTCGCAAACTTTGACCATATGCCTCTGCAAAAGATGTATTGAGGTGAAATTTGTAAAAATATGGTACCCCATTGATGGTTTGGAAAAAGGAGTTCTTTTTGAACGCAATTTTGGGGGTGTAGATGTTAGAGGGCGCGGACTTGAGTAACTCGTCCAGTGGGAAACAGAACTATAATTTTTACTGCCATTCCCAATGCTCAGTGAATTTTTCACCAAGTTCTATAGCCAATTTATGAATTTTTGTTGGCGCCTATAAGGATTGTGGCCATCAAATTCTCTCATTGTCAGTTTGTCCAAAGCTTTCACAGCTCCCACAAGGGCCTCTTCCCCAAAGATTTCTGCCTGCACGGTCGGGAGGATTGCAGCCCCATGGAGACTTCTAATTGGATGGTTGCAGTCTGGATACCTTTGGAAGGATACCCTAGTGGTTGGTCACATAGTGCACTATACTCTACTCTACTTTACTCTACTCTACTCTACTCCATACCTATATAGAAAATCAAGTTACTCTCCCCAGGGGAACACACATTTACTTCGTGAAACGGCACACGGTTTCTGTATGTATTCACAGTATGCGTTCCATAACTCGCCAAAATCCAAATGTTTCTCGCAGGAAAAATCGTGACACTATCTTGTCCCAGGTAAGGAGATGGAATCGGTAAACACTGGACTCATGTGGCAGGAAGAGTACTTGCAAGGAGCTACCAGCAGGAAGGTTTTACAAAATTGCATGGCAAAGGAAAGGACTGCGGCTCAATTCGGCACTAGTCTTTGACGCATGTATTCACCATGGGTCAAAACCATCAAATACGGACCCAACCATAAAGTTCAGAGTGACAAAGTAAAACTGCAATTTTTGAGAAATGTCTACTGAACAACTATTTTTTTTCGTTTATCCTCGTTCTGGATCAACCACCGAGCAAATCACCAGGCCGCCCCATTCCGCTCTCTCAGCTCCTCTTAGTGCCATCACAAATCCAGCAAATCGGTGTCCATAAGCCCCGACTCAATGTTGCTGCGGTTGCTGTTTGGTAGAACAAGATCCTCCTACGACCCTCAACCCCGACAGGGCTGTCAGTGCAAAATACCTTCATTTTTTTTGAAATGGTTCCATCAACTTCATCAATCAACGATAAAAAGCGATTCAGAGTGGGCGCTGTGGTCCTGTTCGATTAGTTTTCTGCAAGTAGTTACGAAACTTGGTTTTAATGCGTTTGTCATGGTTTTAATGCTGCTCCCCGGATTTCGTCCAATTATTTTGTCTCAATCTTTTGGATTATCTTCGCGACTGCCCGCCGCTATTGAAACCTCAATGCTATACACTAGAGTCTGAGCCACGGTGGAATTGCCGAAATGCAAATTGACGACACCATAGCTAAGTCATTATCCCTACAGCTGCTTGCTGTGTCAAAGGAAGTGTTCTGCACGGCTGGAGTTCGAACATTCAAACCCGCAAGACTTGCAAAACAAAAGTTGCATGGATTTTTTGTGAAAACATCTTTCCTACAAACATGGTACCGGCGTTGTTAAGGACCCCATTGAATTTGCATGTCCGGCAACATGGGCCATATCAACATCATTGGTAATTCCCACATGTTTTTCAATTCTGAGTTTTTCGAGATGTGTAAAAACACCTCCAAAATTGGTTGCGGAGCTTAATTTTTGCAATTTTACATTGGGAACTGCGACCCAGCAAAAAACAAACTTCGTTGGCGTCATTTTTCTGTTTTTTCATCGTTGCTTGCACAACTCTCCGAAAATCGCTGTTAGCATGTGTGTATGTGTGTGCAAATGCAGTTGCGTAGCATGAAACATGTATGTGCAGTTGCGTAGCATCCAACATGTGTGCCAAGACAACGCATGCAACCACGCCCACCCCCCACCCCATCCGTGCATGATACGAACAGTACGAGCACATACAGTTGCGTAGATAACAACATGTGTGTGAAGTAAACGCATGTACGTACGTGCGATGCAAAAAACAGCGAAATCAATGGGGTCCTTAATGACGCCGGTAGCACAAACATACTCCGAATGTCAGTGCAACAATGGCAGCAACGATCAAAGCTCAGGACCGTACACTTCTTGATTTGTGCAGAGGATCCAAAATTGCAAATGCACGGCTGCCGCGAAGTACCTGTTTTCCTGATTTTCCTTCCAAACAGCCAGATGTCAGGGCAGTTCACCACCCTCGCGATGCAAAAGCCTTTCAAAGGCTTATTGGAAACACATTGCAGTAGCCAAGAGACAGGCTGAAGTGGCCACTGAGCAAATCGGGTTGCGGTCAGCGGCACGATTGTATCTGCTGACAAACTTACCACATGAAAGCAACACCGAAAACACATCTCACATGTGAAAGCATTAACACTCACACACCCCAAGCTTCTTTGCTGAAAGGTGGTTAAGTTTGTTGAATTAGATCTGACCAGGTCATGTCAGGACGTGATTCGAATTCAGGTTCAGGTGGAAAGTCTTCCTCAGGTGGAGTTCGATGCTTCTTCTTCTTTGCAGCTAAGAACTCCGGATCAAACTTCACATTCCATTCTTGATTCTTCAAAAGAAAAACTCTCAGCATCTCTTGTGCACTGCTCTTGGTTAAGCCATCAGCCAGTTGAGCCTCTGAAGAAACCCACAACAGGCGAGTCGCTTGCTTCCGCATGTTCTCAGCGACTGACATGAGTTCCAAGGCTGCATACTTCTCTTTCATAGAATATGCAGCTGATGCCGTTTCACCTTTCTGGACAGCATCATAGACAGACTTGGCATCAACGATGATAGCTGCTTCAATCCTCTGGGTGGTTAACTCAGGACGACGGAGATCCAAGGCATAGCCTAAAAGCTCAGCTAACTCGGCACGACACATCATTAGCTCTTGCTCACCTTCAGAAAGTGCCTGCACCTCTGCAGATAGACTGCTTTTAGCTACACGAGCTAATTTACCTGACCGCCAGGCAATTGGGGTGATAGGTCCACGGACTCCATTCAGGATAGACTTGTTGGCTAAGGCAACCAAATATCCACCTGTAGAAGTCATGTCAGGACGATTACCCACACCAGCATCTGTCCAAGCAACCATGCAGAGGTCTTCTGGTCCACAAGCCTGGAGGTCCTTTATGCCTACTGACAAATGTCGAGAGGCAAAGACTTCACGGCACAGCTTGTTCACTTGGTTCACAGTCTCTTTGTCACCACGAGGCAAAGCTGATTGCAGCCATGACAATTTAGCTGCATGGTGAGGAGCCGTCTGAAGAACACGCCACTGAATGGATCCAAGGAGAGCTCGACATTGACTCTTCTCTGATTCTGTCATACCAGGGTCTTGGGAATCCACAGTCACTTGCTTCAGCTCGGTGCAAAACTCGGAATGGTCAAGCTGAAACCCATAATCAGGTTGTTGTTTGATGGTGACTCCACAGTGCAGAAAAGGAGGATCTTCCCAAGGACTCCAACGATAAGCCTTCTTGAAGTTCTCTAAAGCTTGGTGGGCCGAAGGATTGGTCAGGTCTCCAGCGATGAGAAAGTCATCAACGTGGCTACCAATCATCAAGATAACTTCTTCTTCCCCTTGAGAGTTTGGTTCCTTCAAGACCCAAATGCAGGGGTCGGTCTGCAGACGAGTCATGTTGCACTTTTCCTGGATAGTGTGGTCCACATCCAAAAACCATTCACGAGGGGCCGATACCAGCCCGTAGGCAGCTTTCATGACTTGAACTGCTTCTCGAGGTCCAAGATTCATCTTAGCCGCTAACTCTGGGACTGGAATGCTGAATATACCCCGTGATGCTTGGGTAACACCGGATTGCAGGAATGCCGACTTAGCGTCGGCTTTTGTCAACTTCCACTGTTTCAAGGTACACATGGATAGAAAGAGCTGCCGGCTACGCCGGGTTAAGGTAGGAGCGGCCGTAGCCAACTCCCCCAAATCCGGATCCGAGAATCCGAGCAGCACTATTCGTGCCTTGCATTTGACTTTGGCAGGGTCATCCAAAGCCTTCAGCGTTAGGACCCATCTCATTTTCAAAAGCCTCCCTGAGGGAATCACCCCTTTGAACTTTTGGCAAACTGATTCTTGAATCCATTGGCTAACTTCCAGTTCCTTAGCCTCTGACATGGCTTGTCGCTGAGTGGGACTCAGCTTGTGCCATGAGACTTCGGCTCCTTTCTGAATACTCTTGGCAGTGAACTTGCTTGGGTCTTTCAGGATTTGTCTCCAAGATGCCTCATCCTTTGGGACATCAATCTCAACTCCAAACACAAAGTCATGAGAGTCATCTGAGCACCACAAGGCGGCTTCATGCAAGACTTCTTTTTGAACATGTAGAGGTCGTTCTTGCTTCTCATGTTCCTTCCGAGCACGTTGGAAAGGAGTTTCACCGGCCCGTGGTTCATCACCAGCTACTCTTTTCAAAGGCATGTAGTCGGGGTCATTCAGAAGACGGTCAATTTCAATGTCATCATCCAAAAAGGGATCATCAGGAATCAACTCTTCATCGTCATCTGATTTTACTGGAGGAGGTCTTGAAGCGACGGAGGATGAAGCAAGTCCAGTTCGAACTGGAGGTCTGGAATGTCCACGGCTTCTGCTCCTTAATGTCCTCCTTGAATCTCGCTTCAAAGTTTCTCCGGGATCAGTGAAGTCTTCAAACTGCCCTTTTCCAAGATCCATCGGCTTAGACCAGGGAAGAGTGACGACATCCTGATTCTCAGCAATCAGTCTTTCTTCTTCAGAAGCATGCCGAATTTGGTCAACATGAAATTTCTTCAGTCGACCTTGGCCAATTGCCCAAATAATGCTGCTAGGAGCTCGGACCAAACCTTCTTCAGACAACCTGGTCTCCACAGAAAGGACACGAGCTGGTCCGAACCACCTACTGATCCGAAGACGTGGAACATCAACTAGCTCATGAGCAGGACGGTCACTGGGCACCTTGAACCTCTTGTAATAGATCAGGTCTCCTGGAAGAAATCGCTGTGAAGGTGGTGCTCTGGTGTTAAGTGCCCTGCTGATTTTAGCCTTAGACTGAAGCTCCAGGTACTTCTGCTCTGCCTTGAGTCTAATAGCTAAGTTAGTTGCCATGTCATGTCCATGAGTTGCTTCGGAGGTCTGAGCCGGTACATTGTCTAGGCTGGGTAGGTCTTGTCCCAAAGCCCACTGTGAAGGAGAATAGCCTCCAACCCGGCTCATAGTGTTGTGAGCTGCTGTCATGGCATAGGCTGCCCTTCGAGGAGTGACAGTGTCATCATGTGGTTCACGAAGGAAAAGTTCCATCTTATGGCGAAGTGTTCCAACTGCTCTTTCAACATCTCCTGTTGCTTGATGATGTTCAGCTGGTACCATCAAAAGTTCCACGCCTCGATCTTCACAGTAGGAAGCTAAGTCAGAACCACGAAATGCACCCTCAAGGTCACAACGGATCCTCTTAGGCCAACCAAAGTACTGAATCCAGCAACTTTCCAAAGCATCAATGACTGACAAAGTGTCCACATTTGCTCCAACGGAAGTGTGGTGGACTACCATCTCGGAAACCACTGCAAAGTTGGAAGCTTCATCAATCATCAAAAGGAAATGATGCACTTGTTCTCCATGATTAAAAACAAAAGTATCCATTTGAAGTGTGCGCCAAAGAACCTCTTCCTTCTCAAGAGACACTTTTGTGGCAGGTTTGCTGAGTTGCCCTTCCATACATTCCGAGCAATGAAGTTTCTCTGCAATGGCTAAAGTCTTGCCATCAGCTCCTCTTGCAGCAAGTGTCCTCACCAAAGCACGGTTGTTGGGATGACCACACCGACGATGTAGCTTCAGGACATTCTGAGCCATTCGGTCAACTTCTTGAGTAGTCAGTCCTTTCAAGCCTTCCCGGTCAATGCGGTGTTCAAACGTGCCATAGGCCTCAACATCTGCTCCTTGGAGAAGGCATCGTGCAATGGCTTGGCATAGCTGAGGTGTGTAGAGGGCTGATCTCTTGGCATTACCACCAAGACAAGGCTCATGCTTGTGGGAACCATCACAAAGACGTTGCAAAGAAGAAAGTCGGTGAGGTTCAGAACAACGTATCTTCCAAGGTTTCTTCAAATAGTTTCCAGAAGGAGCCTTGAGGTTATACATGCAGCCATCAAAACGAACGTCCTCAAAAGCAATTTTGCTCCAAAACCTTTCAACTTCATCAAAAGACCAACCTGAGTTGTAGGCAGGCCACTCTTGAAGTACCCCTCCACCGTTGTTCACATGTTCTTCTGCTATTTCAAGTCCATGTCTCACCAAGCGTCGAGACTTCCGCTTTCTGGCCATAGACTTGGCATAAGCTTCTGGGGTAAGTTCATTGAGGCCTTGGATGGGACTAGTAGCTCCACATGGAAAACTCATAAACAACCATGTTGGTCGATGTCGGGCCAGCAATTCACGAATCCTTGCTCGGCCATCAGGCTTCATCAAATCACACTGGTTGAAAAGTCCAGCACGTCCACCTTTTCCACCTTGTCGAAGAATGGCATTCACCAAAAGGCTGTTCTCCTCACAGCAAAGTTCCATCAAGTCCCACTTCTCGGAGGATGTAGCTCCCCCACAGGCCAAGACAGCCTCTTCATACTCACCTCTGAGATCCTGCACACAGGAAAGCATGTTATAGAGTTCTTCTTTCTCCAATGTCTTGACATTCTCTGGGACGAAGTCATTCACAGCAACCTCGGTCATGTCCGGGACCAAGTTATAGTCAAGGGAAATGTCATTCTCAGGCACCTGCTTCTCCACAAGGTCATAGGGCTGGTCAGTCAGCAAGACGAAGGAATCATCCGAATTCCCACCATCACCCTTTGCCTCTGGAATCATCTCTTCATCCATCACTTCTGTGGCGAGGAGACAGCACTCCATGAATCCAGTGCAGTCCCAGCTTCCGACTCTTCCAGATCTTCGGCGGATCCTCGACGAGTCTTGCGGCTTGAGTGATGGGGAAGAACTTCGGAATCCACAACTTGTGCAACCTCGGTGGGAGGTTTGTATCCTTTGGTGGCTTCGGCTTTCTTGGCTCGAATCTTTTGTAACTGAGTCAGGCAACTCTTCTCTGCTCCCTCCAGTCCAATGGTCTTGTCCTTGAGCATTGAAGGATTGGCCTTGATCTCGTTCTCGGGAGTGGTTTGAATCACATGAGCCACGTCGGAGGGAAGTGGCCCCGGGCTCCTTGTCATCGCATGTGCTCCGTAACGAGGAACGTAAAGGAGTCTCAAACGGCACACCTGGCAGGCCTGCCACATGGCGTGGCCGTTGGATCCCGAGGGAGACCCTCGGCCTGGTGGTGCCGGAGAGTGAACTCCGTGGCACGGAGCACCACATGTCCGGGGATCGCGAGGATCCTCCCGAGTAGCTCGGGACCAGTCGTATTTCTCGTCTTGGACTGTCTGACCCTTCTTTGCACCATCTCCCTTCTTGGCCTGTTCCTTCGCAGCTGCTGAAGATGCCATGGGTTGCCAAGTGCAGGGAGGATGAAGCTGCCAACACAGCGAGAGCTCGAAAGTTCATTTGATCACTGGGTACAGCTGGTAGTTGTGGAGAATGAGGTTCTGAACTTCCATGTGCTCGCACCAAACACTTCTCAAGTAAAAACTCATTTCTTGCTCTTTCACTTTCCAACTCTCCATACATCACAAATTCTTCTTCACTCAAAACTTCTCTTGCTTGTTCAAACGCTGTTTCTTCACTATCAGATTCCCTCATGCCTTCATCATTTACCATAAAAATCTGTCCAACTTCTTGCTCACCAGAATCTGAGAAAAAGACAATGGAAGAAAAACTGGAGAAGATTGAAGAGAGAACCTGAATCGGATCGAAGAAAGAATGAAATCGACGAAGTGGATGAAGAACTTGATGTGAAAGATCATGGAGAAGTTGTGAAAAAGACGGAAAAGAACCAACCACCGGAGATACCAATGCCACCGCTGCATGTTGGGGTAGTGGATGTGGTCTACATACGTGATCATGAGTGTGTCCACATACGTTATCATATAGTGTGCCATACATGTACTCCATCTCAAAAATGCCAAAAGCGGTTGAGGTTGTCTCAATCTTTTCCTCTTTCACGTTGTCCACAAACATGATTTTGGAGCTGCCATCCAGCCAGTTGTCACACAGGTTCAGCAACAAATGACCTGACTTGGACCTGGCTAAAGGAACTAAGAGTGCTGCGTCAACGGCCTTCAAGACCAAAGCACCCCGGGTGCAGTCAATGATAGCACCAAGTTTCTCTAAACTACGGATACCGATCAGAACTGGGACGCCAGATGCGTCAATAGTGAAGAGTCCCAGGGACACTGTCATATCTCCCAGTGTTTGTGGTAAAAGAATGAATGATTCTGCTGACTGTGACAAGCCGTTGCCAAACTTGAATGTTTTGTTGGGGCCTTTGATCACCTTGAAACCTTCCTTTGTTCCAAACTTCAAACTTCTACGATTCAGAATCTTTTCAAGGGCCTCGAGAGACGCGACGCTCTCTGTAGCACCAGTGTCGATGACACCGAAGCCCATCTCTTCAGGATGATCGACATTTGCCACCAAAGTAACCCAAGAGGAAGGATTGGATGGAGGCAAAGGATCTTCTACTTCAGACACCATGAAAACAGCGCCACCATGCTTGCCTCTTCCTTTTCCACGATTTGGGCATTCGCGAAAGCCATGAGTCAGACTTCCACAAATGAAGCAGCCAGAGAAACCACTTGATCCTGGAACAGCCAGGACCTCTTGGGTTGCCATTGCCATAGAGCTCTGAGGAGTGGATGGTCTCGGAGGAGGCATGGACGTAGAGGATCTTCCGGATGTGGAGAAATTGAAAGAACCACCTTTGCCCTTGCCTTTGTTCTTGCCCTTTGACTTGCCATATCCTTTTCGAGGGAAGAAACCACGGCTCTGCTGCTTGCTGTGGACCAAGTTCCTCGCTTCAGTGAAGGTTCTCATTTTTCCTTCATAGGCTGCATAGGCCTCTTCCAATTCTTTCTGCTGATCAGTCGAAAATTGAGCAAACACTGAGCTAGCTTCCCAATCTGACCAAGCCCAGTACACGCCATTTGTGTCCTGAGTGTAGTATTCGCCATCAGTGGGGTCAACAGCCCAAAGCAGCCAACCACCATCAGGTTCCTGAAACCACATAGTTTCACCAGCCTCAGAGGACTGGTTCTGCTGGTTGGTTTCAACACTGTAGATGCCGAGAAGGTTGGAAGCACTGCCAACCCAATGAATCTCGGATCCATCCATGATGTCTTCTCCTTCAGCATCGTCCATGGCTAGCAAGCCCCATTCTCCATTGTTTTCAACCCAGAAGGACATTTTGGATTTCTTGCCGAAACCTTTGCCAGCTTGTTCACGTTCATGAAGTCGGAGCTCATCCTCAGCACCACGCAGACCCTTCTCCACGTCTTCAGCACGAAGAGAGTTCCCAATGCTCGAGAGAACGCTCAAGCGCTGGGCTGCATTGAGAGACGATCTGCGAAGCATAATCCAACCTAGGAGCTCCGTGGGCAACACTTCCGGGAGTCCATCATCCATGTCCGACCAGAGCTTCAAGCCCCAGGCAGTTTCACGAGCTTCTCTCTCCTCCGAACGTTCAGACTTGACAGAAGGAACTTTCACAGGCTTGCTCACACCCTTGCCTTTCCAACGGCGTTGGCGGTCAGCAGGGGACTCACCAGGCCAAGCCTCGTCCTCTTCAAGCGTCTGCTCCTCCTCAGACTCAACAACACCCTCAGGTTCAGGAACGGTGAACTTGCTCGCCTTGCGCTTCTCAGAAGTAGACGAGGAAGGTGAACGTCCAGAAGGTGGTGTCCAGGAAGTAGTATTGATCACCTTTGAAGAAGTCGGAGTAGTAGAATGCTGCCTTGCCCTCTTAAGGGCACGTTGTAACTTCCGGTACGTTTCACGCACCGTATGGCACCAAGTCGCCATACTCATCCCAGACGGCCTCCTCAACCTCACCAAGAGGTCTTCGGCCCGAGTCCCGGCGTCAGGTACGGGAACTCTGGCTAAGTGCTCTTCTAAGAACTCCACTAGGTAGCGAGCTCCCTCAGCAGACACCAACTTCTCATGGTCAATCTCCTGGGTTACAACCCAGGCTCTGCCTGTCAGCTGGGACACTAGTTCGGGACCTAGATGTTGCCGCCGATTGGCTTTGGTCTTCTCAAAGGTCAATCTGACCTTTCTCACATAGTCCGGCCACCCAACGGGATCGCCATCCCAAGAGCATCTGATCTGCGAGTCTTTCTCTCTATCCATCATGCAAACCACGGAGTGGCCAGGACAGATCACAAGCAATGATTGCCACCGCACTGATTGCAACACTAACAGCAGAGAGCCCCTAGATCGTCAAGCTCCAGGATGCTCCGCTACCAATGTCAGTGCAACAATGGCAGCAACGATCAAAGCTCAGGACCGTACACTTCTTGATTTGTGCAGAGGATCCAAAATTGCAAATGCACGGCTGCCGCGAAGTACCTGTTTTCCTGATTTTCCTTCCAAACAGCCAGATGTCAGGGCAGTTCACCACCCTCGCGATGCAAAAGCCTTTCAAAGGCTTATTGGAAACACATTGCAGTAGCCAAGAGACAGGCTGAAGTGGCCACTGAGCAAATCGGGTTGCGGTCAGCGGCACGATTGTATCTGCTGACAAACTTACCACATGAAAGCAACACCGAAAACACATCTCACATGTGAAAGCATTAACACTCACACCACCAGCCTCGGCCAAGTAGATGTTGTAGTGCGTCAGCTCACTAGTCATGTCAGGAGCAGACCATAGCAACGTGCCTGATTCAAAAAAGGGGCCCAGGGAGCGGTTTTCAGCAGCGGAAAAATTATTCCGAATGGAGTTGGTAAACTTTCAATTTGCTTCCTTCAAAAATCAACACAAAAATCACTCAAAGTATCCATCTCAGAGGAGGCTTCACTACTAAATCCGGTTGGGTAGTAGGTACTCATGTAGTCAACTGGTTAAGATCCAAGCCTGGAAATCTATGATTTTCTTTAAGAAACGATGCAAAGTCTACCTTCCATCCTTTTTTTGGAGGATTGGATATCTTCAGCTTCCAAGTATGAACTGGAAATTGTCCGCCATGCCCCGAAATTTCACGCAATGTGTTTTGTTTTGAAATGGTGAACAAGAAGCCAGTAACCCAATCGACCAAGGGAAAGTCACCAAAGTCACAAAAAATGGTCATCCAAGAAATGAATCGATAAGTAAACGCCCATGTTGCCAAAAACAAACTCACACAATCAACGAAAAAAAATGAAAAGCAATCGAAAGGCATACTGGAATTTCCTTCCCAAATCTCTACCAAAAAAATCCTACATTTGTTTTAAGCACTTCGGTTTGATTTGTTGATTCTCGCCTCCAATCTCTGCATAGTCCAGGTCCAAATCTTCGAACGTTACATCTTCGGCGGTGGCATTCCTGAAGTTTGGAGGATATGGACAGGTAAAGTGGCGGTGCTGGGAAATCAGATATTAATGGTTTGTATGTAACTTACCCTCCTTGAAGCTAACATACTACAAGTAGTAGCCACTGAAGATAGGCCATCCCCAAACTAATTTGATCTTAAAACCATTCATCTTCAGGGGCTATGTTAGGTTTAGGGAGGTACTTGGTATGTTGGGAATTTTAGATAAGGTCATCTTCTTTAAAAAAATCCTTCAGCGTATTCAGCTTTATCTTCATTATGTTTCGCACGTTTTCACATTATCTGTAACTTCTTCAGGTGCAACCGAATGAAGTGACAAGGAATTTCCTCCGAAACGTTTGCCTTGCTCGTTTTGCAAGGTAAGGTTCCCATAGTTTCACCCGGAAAACCCATCCACCGACCTCGCAGACCTTGACCCTTCACTCTTCCCCACCACATCCCCCATTTTTGGGAAAAAAAAACAGCAAAAAAAATGCCACCAAAGCTACTGGTCTGTAAGAAGAAATGCATTTGGAGTCGTCTGTTCCACAAAGGAGGATTCCGTGTACACCAACATTTGCAACCGACCAAAGTTCCTGAGTCATTGCCGAAAAAGTTTCTGGAGATCGAAACATCTGGGAGGGTCACGAAATTCAGAACAGCACAGGGAAAACAAAAAACCCTTATAGCTGAAAGCTACACCCTCAAAGATCAACATAGAAATTGAAAATGATGGTTTGGAAGATGTTTTCCCTTTTCCAGGGCTGTATTCTCAGGTTCCATGTTTATCTTCCGGGGTGTATCTGGGGAAAAACTTCGAAATCGGCAGCAAAGTCTCTCGATGAATGGAAACAAGCTCTTTGAGGGAGTTATATTATATAGACGTATCAATTTCTAACAGAATGATGATTTAACTCTTGTTGTTCTAAGATTCCGCTAAAGACACCTGTGAAAATCTGTCCTTTAAAAAACCTCACATCAAATCTGTTTCTCTTTCATCTTCATCATCCAACAACAACAACAACAACAACAACAACAACAACAACAACATGTTTTATCACACTTTCCAGGATTTCCATGGTGTGAAACGTCATCCGCCAAGCTGCGCATATTCCGGTGCCAAATCCGCTTCGTTGGTACCTGTTTCCACAGCATCTGAGGAGGCCTCCTGGTGCAGGAGGAATTTTGGGGTTGTGAAGGTTTCGAGCTACAAAAAAATGATAGATTCAGATCAGAGTTTGTCAATCAACTTGTGATCACTGTTCGATTCCAACTGTTGAACATCTTGAAATGATTTAGTTTTATATCATGTCCTGTCCCCCCCAATGTGCTAGGGGAACATGTTCTTGTTTTTCCTTTCTGATGATCCTGGCAAAATCAGTTCAAAATCCAGCCATACTTGTATGCTTCTTGTCCAATACGGTGCTAGTGTGCTGCTTGTCCAATGCTGCTATGCCACTTCCAATTGCTCAAGGTTGTTTACTGTAATTGAAATGTAGCACCTTCGAAGGCTCCAAAAAAACAGCCTTAGCTGTAGCATCCTTAACTTAACACATCTAAACCAGAGTTCTTATAGCCTAAAAACGCAACATCCAAAATTTCAATCCACCAAACATTCACAATGGTTATTTTGCCACACATCCAACCATCCCATCCCATCCCACACACAAAAAAACACCCTGTCCTCCCAGGAGAACCATCCAGTGTTGCTACCACGTGTCGAAGGCGTTTCGAAATCTGTAAGTTGAGAATGAAGGCTAAACCAATATGAACCTCACATCTCCAAACCCTCGAACGGACTAAACAAAACAAAAACAAGAAGAAAATACAAATCACCACAAAGGATGGGGAACTCTGTAAAATAATGGTAACCGATGAAGTCCCTAAACTCTGGTGGAGTTCAAACAAAACACTTAGGATAGCTGACGTGGAGATGAGATTTTCGTCTTGGGAGATGTCATGACGTTTCGACCCGAAACGTCATAAATCTATGAATCTATATATGTATATATACACATGTAGATGTAATTATACTATATATCATATACAGTATAAGTACATATTCCACGTTTGCCGGCAGGTTGGCTTGAAACTATTGGGCAAAAAATTGGCCCACCATTTCCAAATCACCAATTCAAGTCTTTTCATGACCCTCACTAGATATACTAGACATTAATATTGCAATACAATTCTGATTCCATTATGATCATACGTACATGGCAACGTTACATCAATGCTCATCAATTCCCTTATAAGATTCCCGAAAAATTCGCATTTCAAGGCCTGCCAAGGTCACATGTTAGCGCATCAACACCTATCACTACCATCAAAACATCAACTAGATTTAAAAAAAAAACACCCAAGTACTACGAACTAAACACAATGACAAAAAAGGATCCCAATTATTTACAAAAACTGCCCCAAAAACATGTGTTCATATAGTGTTTCATCATCCTTTAGACCCCTCATCCCTCCCATCTTTACCACCAAAAAAGAAAACGTCCCGAGACACCATGAAGTGATCCTTCCAGGATCCATTGGATCGGATCACGGTCCTCTTGATCATTGCCAGTCGTGAAGCTAAAAGCCTTCAAAGAGTCGCAGCGCATGGACAGGGCCGAGAAATCGACAGGTGGTGGTTGAACCTTTCAACCCGTTTGAAGCATATGCGCAAGTCAAATTGGGGAATCTTCCTTCCCCAACTTTTCGGGGTGAACATTCCAAAAAATAGTTGTGAGTTGCCACCATCCAGAAATTTTTGGACCACAAAAATCGGGGAAAAAATTGCTGTACTGTAATTCCTAAACCTGAATTTAGGGGATCATTTATATTTTGGGAGGGGGTGGATTCCTGTACTAAATCACTACCGTTTTGGGGGTAACTACTCGGGGGTTTGGTCGCTATAATTTGCTCAAACAGATCATTCAAAATCTGCTGGGAAGTGATAAATCGTTGAAATGGTTTGAATATGTTTCAAGGGTTGGGAATTCGGAATCCTTGAACTAAGGCTGTATCAATTTTAAACATAATAATATATAATAATGGTAAATCACCAACCCTGAACCATCAAATAACGATTGACCATGACTGATTATCAACTTTGGTGAATGAAGTATATCTGAGTAATCTAACTGCAAATTCAACAAAACGCATAAATACACCACTAGATAGGTGTTTCCAAAAATAATGGTACCTCAAAATGGATGGTTCATAATGGAAAACCTTATTAAAAATGGATGATTTGGGGGTACCACTATTATTGGAAACACCACTAGATAGCCCCCGGCCTCCACTTCAGCCGAGCTTGCCAATTGCACCACCAATGGAGCTCGAGCAGAATCGAACCACTTTGTTGAGCTGTCGCCATCGATGGCTTTAGCAGCACCTGTCATAGGGCAAAATGCAAAAGTATAAGTGGCAGCCAGATTGGGAAATTGGGAAATTGCAATCTAGAAGGAAGACACGTTCTTATCACAATGTGTTATAAATCCCATGTTCAGGTTTTAGTCTTTCGAATAATAAGTTCAACCAAACAAAAAGGAAGTATGAACCAGAAACGATACACTTTGAGATAACCTGATAACCATGGTCTTTTCAGGAAACATGTCATTTCAACCCAAAAAAACGTCGAGATTCTCAAGTCCCAAAAGTCCATCGGTTTCCGGGCTGAACAAATCAGTTGCATCCTATGCCTAATGTAGGGGTGATCCAAAATAGTAATACCCAGAGGACCATGGGGTGTTTACCCCCAGGTATCTACAGCTGATATCACTTGATCATGCTTTAGGGGTATCCTCTTATGGTCGTTTTTGAGCCACCAATTATTGATACACCTCCGAAAACTAACACAAAAAACCTAAAGAACCTGAAAATTGGTTCTTTCCTGGAAGAGGTAGCGATTCTAAAACTTGAAAACTCTCATGTTCAGCTAAAAAACATATTAATTTTCAGGAAAAAATATGTGACTACTAAGCCGCCATCCTGAAAAAAGCCCCCAACCCCAGGCTTTTCCACCTGCAAAAACAGCGAATGTCCCGCCTTCATTGCTGGGATTCGTGCCACCATCATTGGAGGCCACAGCACCAGTAAGATCCAAGGTATTTCCATTGACTCTGAAACTGAGCTCCGACAACTGTACACCTTGGTAATGGCTGGATGGCTGTTGTTGGGTCAATGACTTCCTTGGTGGTGGGAAGGAGAAAACCATAGAAAACCCTTGGACCAACAATTTTAAGGTTAAGAAGGGGTAGTAGCGATGTTTTCTTGGTTGAAAGAGGTGGGTGTGTTAGTTGTCTTGCTTATTTGGGGGGGGAAGTGATGCTGCTTCATGCCATTCATCGCCACGAATCTAGCATCAAGTAACGCATATCTGAATATATGATGCCCATCCCTAGCAGTCTTAGCAAACACCTCCTGTCATGTGACTCTTTAACAGATCTACACATTTCCCCCCCGGTCAACGCGAGACTCACCCCTCGACGAAGCAAGACCCCTCAAGCTTCCTTGGAAAACAATTCCCGAAAAACGATGCTTCTGAAAATTCACCATACTGGAAACAGAAATCAAAACAAGGCCAACAACAACAACAACAACAACAAACCTCTGAAAGAAACACTGGAAGACGATCCTTTCCTTTTATGGGGATGATTGATTTTTTTTGCTAGGAGGCTGTGATCCTTGCCCAACCACTCCCTTTTTGTCAAAAAATTCCCACACGCCTTCTGCAGTGGTGTCGTTGCGGAGTTTCTTCACCGTGAAGCGCAGATATTGAAAGGCCTTCACCTGTGGTGTAACTTTCTGACAACTTCTGTAAGCCAAAAAAGGGCAAGTTTTGTAAGCCACTTTTGTTGGTATTTTTTTGTTTAGATGAAGACATTTGAACCAACCTTTTTTTCGGTGAAAACAAAAATTACCTGAAGTTGGCAGTTGAGTTGAGTGCCTCTCCACAACTTTGACACGTGACACAGGCTTATTTTAGAGATACCATCATTTCCACAGATCTGGCTGTCTCCCCCCCCAACCCGCCTGATAGTTCAACAGGACTCGGTTCACACCCATTGATGTGTCTGCCACGTACAAACGATAACGCCTCGGAGAACAATTCGGTATTTTGGGCTACCTGAATCCTACAATCTTAAAAGTCTTCATATCTTTCATGGTACAGTGCAGTGTATTCATGAAGCTGTTGTTGATGAATCGTTGTTTTTCTAATCAGTTTTTTCAGATATTCAAAAACAAACAAGATAATCAAAAAGTCATGTTCATTCGAAAACTTTCACACATCTTTGCAGCTTCATCTTCAAAATCCAGATAAATTGTTTCTTTACAAAACAAAAAAAAACACGGCGGCCAACCGGAAAAACCTCCTCGACGACGAACATCGATGGCGCGCCAAGGTACAACGCTCGATTGACAGCAGCAGGGCCAAAGTCGCTAGGAGCAGTCCAGGTGATTTGACCTCCAAGTTCTGCACCATCCAAGTCCTGCACCAGGATGTTGCAGGAAACTAGTAAAGGCGGTATGTAAAAGGTGATCGGATCAGTGGGTTATAACCCCAAGATCATATATATCCCGTTTACAAGTAGTTTATAACCCAAGTCCTGCTGTTGAGATTGGTAATATGCACTAATATCATTGGGGATAACTGTTACTTTTGAGACCCAAGTGCAACAATTATCTTGAAGATTTGTGGCAAACTGCTACTTTCAGGTTTGGGATGGAAGCTGGTTGAGTCAGAGGAAATTAGTAAAAGGTTAGGATCAGTGGGTTATAACCCCAATATGGCATAATTTACAAGTAGGTTATAACCCATTTACTAACCATGTATTAACTTCGTGGGATATCCAAGTCCTGCTTTGCTTTGCTTTGCACCCAAAATTTGGCGAAAGGAGGGGTGGCGGAAAGGGCCGGAACGGATCCCCCAGACTTTATTTCCGAATTTTGGCAAAGGGGTGGGAAAGGAAGGAGGCCACAATGGATTTGGGGTCATGGAAAATGATTTGCTGCTTCTTTGTCTTTGGAGGTAGGTAGGGGTAGATAGAGATTTGCGTTGGAGAAAATCGGCAAATCTTAGAAAATGTCTCACCGATTTTCAGCGAAGAAATCACGTGTCATTTTGGGGATGTTTTGTCTGCAGAAACTCGGAGCCTGTTGATATCACCACCCTTTCGGAGGACCGCGCCCAGACTTGGCCCCACTAAAAGGAAGCACCAAATTTTATCATCTCGGAATGTAAGGCTATAGTATCGTCTCGTTCTTTGTGGTCAAACATGACCCTTTTTTAAGATTGGTGTGCTTGAAGCGCCCTAGAAACATCTGCATCATTTCGGAAATCTCACAGGTTCCATGATCATCCTGGCCCAGCTGGTCCTTGTCCACAAACGCCACATTCGACACACTTGCCTGCGGCTTGGTTGGAGCTGTTGCATCGGATGAAGCGGCCAAGCTCCACCCAAGTTGAAGAATTTCGATTCGCTTGTGGATATTTGGGGGGTTGTTTGGCCCTTCAGTTTTGCATGGCAGCGTCTAAGTACATCTATCATCTAAGTCATCTAAGTACTGACGTAGACGTATACTTCTTTTTTTGTTGGTTGGGTCAACAAGAACTCAATGGTTCGTTCGTGAAGGTGACTGATCCTATGGTGCAGCTCGTTGGCACATGGAATGAAATCATTACAACCGATCCAAACCACCCCGAGTATAACGAGGTGACGATGGTTTCTTGCTTTCTACTATTCTCCATAGCAGAATTTCATCACTGAAAACCAAGCTGCCAGGAAGCTAACGTTCCAGCGGCTCTATATAAATACCGACACTCATCACTTGCAATTAGAGGGCCAGTAATTCTCAACCCATACCCCATAGGATCCATACATGGTATATTTACCCACAGGCGCCTTCGTTTGCCCAAGGTCCCACAATTTAGGGATTGGTTTGGGGTTTCATGGTTCCAGTGCACCTTCAAACACATACCACACTCCACGTTTAGGGTTTTAAATTTAGGGATTGGTTTGGGGTTTCGTGTTAGTACTGCACCCTGAAAAGCACGCTAGAGACCACGTTTAGGGTTTTTAATTTAGCCGGTTACCAAGCCTATTTCGGAGCCGGGGCAAACGAAGGAGCCTGGCCGTATATTTACCTGACCTACATTTACCATAAAAACCAACCAAATGTAAGTTGATATACTGGTACCATACATGGATCCTATGGGTACATGAATGATGAATGACAACCCAAACCATCTTCCTATAGCAACTCCAAATCTCCACAGAAAATGTCTGGCCAAAACCGAGCTTGTGGCCTGCGCATCACGAATAGGAATCACCTGTGGTGTGCTTTGCTCACCTGGGAAGAAAGGGTGGGACTATCATCAATCTCGTCATGGCAAGAAATGGTTGAAACACTCGGGTGAAGTTGGGATATCTACGTCTACGGTGACATCAACTGGAATATTTACGTGACACACCATTCTTTCTTTGCGGATTTATCTCAGGTGTTTTTTGGATGCCGGAACGGTCAAAGAGACACGCAGAAAGAAAACCTAGCACCTTCAGTACCCCCTCAGCCGAAATTCCCCTGTAAATAGTGAATAGGAAACAACTGCTGGATTTTAGTGCCCTGAAACACTGGCAAAAAATCAGCGGGTTTTCCAAAGACTTTTCCCCCAAAGATGGTTTTATACCCTCCGTTTGTCTAACAAAAGCCGGCTGGAATTCCACCATTTGTAGAGGTATTTCCTCTTGAAAAAAGGAGGAGTTCCAGCCGGCTATGTTAGATTACCCAAGTGTAGTTAGTAGGACACCACTGGATGTTGGGGGGATCTCAACCCTATAAGAGATGGTGAAAGCATGGTCAATCTGGAGACATTGTAAACTATCCCATAGCATCCATAAAACTGGTATATTTACCTACATTTGGTTAAAGTTTCATGGTAAATGTAGGTACATATACCATACATGGATCATATGGGTATGTACACGACATGATGCTGTTTCCTCAGAATGTCACCGGCATTGTCCCGCTGCTGAGACTCCCGAACTGAAGCTAGATTGAAGGTACATCATGATGTGAGTGTACTCTTGAAGCGCAAAATCCTCGATAACACGGAAGGTGTTGGGCTTGGGTTCATGAAGAGTTTGGATCAAGAAATTTGTCCCCCCAAAAAAAATGATTGAAGCACATTCAAACTTGTCAACGAAAATTAGAATCGGACCTTGGGCTACCTTGACCAAGACTCAATGAGAAATTATTTTCTATATGAAGTCAAATAGTTTCCAATATCGTAGGATGTGTTCTCAATTTGTTTTCGCTCAACCTGTTTCAACGCATACAAATGGTTTCCGGAAAAGAAGATATCCCCAAGAGAAGATGGATGCACCTTTCTATGTCCATCAAAAATCATCAAAATTGGATTATATATGTTTAAGTCATTGCTTCAAAGCAATAGAAACCTCCAAAATATTGACAATACTGTTGATGGAAAGAAAACTGGTGAGGTCGGTAGTTTATCCCATTATTTACAACGTTTTGTGCATCCCAGGTGGTTAGCCGGATTTCTTCCATCAACCGTATGAACATCGAAAATATGGCCATCTTGCCTTCTTCCCTCAGATCCATTTTCGACTGGGCCCGCGCACAGAGGGCACCAAGGAGGAATTGTCAAAGGTCTCGTTGTCCACCTCAAGGTTTTGGTAGAAGATGAGCCATGTGAAGATTCAAAGATACATCTTTTGCTTTCAAAAAATCAGAGACCGATATATCTGAGTAAAGCTTTTTGGTACTTCACCAACATGGGGTGTTTGATTGAAATAGATAGGATTTCCCTTCCTAAACTATCTTTTGATAAACTTTTTTGGCGGGACGCCTCGTGAAGTCATCGAACATGTTACAGTAAGTCATCGACCATGTTGGGAAAAGTGGAGGTCGGTAATTTTGGGGACCCCAAAATACATTTCCCCAAAACCGGATATCTCTGGATATACATCCCAAGGAAGATTGATAACAAGTTCGAAGCCCCGAAATAATTTCTATTCACCTACGGAATATACCATTACCACAGTAGATTTGCAACATCTTCCCCCAAAAAAAAACACTGATACACCTTTTTCACTCCCCTCAAGAATTTCTCAACACAAAACGCACCTCGAACTCTTCGTGGAAGGTACGCCAAACCCAAATGCCTTTGTACAGCACCTGGGTGCGAATCAGTCCTCAGGTTGCACCGCACGCGCCGAGGAAGCCACGGTTGACTGGTTGACCCAACCCGTGGGGTGTCACTGGGGCCTCCATGGAAATGATAGCTCTACACGTTTTTTCAGTTCCAAGAGGCACCATGATTGTTGGAGACTGTTGGCAAATTCTTACAAGAAACTGCAGCAATGCATGACATTCCAATGTTTGAAACCCAAAAAACTTACAATTGTTTTAAGGAAAAACAAGCACGCATTCTTGCCGGTGACCTTGATATTAAACATATATATCACATTTAAAAAAACAATGAAACTTATCAAGATTTTGATACCAACATGTTTCTGTTCCGACTTTTTTTGAGGTTACAAGAAAACATCAAAAAAACAACCCCAAGTTCCAACGTTTTTGGCACCGAAATTCATGGGTCCACCGAGTATCTTCCAAGGAAGGTCGTGGTGGTGGTGGAACTGGTACTGGTCGTTGTCGTAGATGAGGTGATCTGAGGTGGCGACCAGCTGACAAGTAGCTGAAAAATGAGAAGTTCATGTATATAAAACATATTGTGTATATATATATAGGTAGATATAACATCCTTCATCATCATAACTTCACAATCATAAACCATCATCACCAAATCATAATCAAAATACCATCCTTTTCTGTCCCTTGGCACCTTAGATCATGTAAACTTTGGTACACTGGTGCAAAACGCTTATGTAAATCCCAGAGATTTTCCGTATGTCCTGCTGTTTTTGCTATCACTTTAAGAAAAAAAAATGACACCCCATCGTGTTCACGTATGAACTCGGCTGGGGAAACAGGCCAACTTTCGCCAAGTGACACTGGTGGTACTCGTTGAGCTCGTCGAGGTTGAACTGCTACTAGTGCTGCTGCTACTGGTGCTGCTGCTACTCGTAGAAGTGGACTCAGTGTTGTGGAAGTTCGTGGCTTTTTGATTCGTTGTGGAATGGGGTCTTTTTTAACGTTATATTTATACAGTGTTTATACTGGATGCACTCCAGTAAACAAATATGATGCGGTATGTCTTTACTGATGGTTGAGAAAAATCAGACAAAAAATAGTCGTGGATATTAGATGTCTGGCAAAAAAAACACAGCACCTCCTCATTGGTTCTAGGTATTTTTTTTGAAAATATCAAAGTATTGAAAGCATTGGGGTCAATGAGGGAAGCTTCCTCTCTACTTCTACTGCCTCTTGGGATACCAAAAAAGGGATCCCAACAGAAATGTCAGATCAATCTTTACACGTATTTAATAATATGGACTACAAAAGACATAAGGAAAGATATGTAAGATATATATATATATATGTCTACAGTATGTGTCTTCATGGTTTGTCTTCCTGCATGTTTGTTCATCTTCCTGGATGAGTTTTCAAAAAAGAATGTGCGTTTGGTCACTTAGGCAAACCAACTTGGCTTTCCCCAAAAATCCATGGTTTTCCAAGTTTCAAATCTTCCCTTCAAAACAGGTACAGTACCTTTCCAGTGTCGCGAATTGTTTTTGTTTAGCCGAAGGAAGGTACTGATGTTGAAGTCGAAGAAGTCGAAGAACTCGTCGTTGAACTACTGCTTGTGGTAGTACTGGTAAAACTCGTTGATGATGAGCTTGTCGTTGAGGTACCTTAAAAGGTTCAAGATAGGCTGGAAGGCCATGGCTTCATCCCATCGGGTGTGAATCGTGAAACACCTGCGGAAAGGTTGGTGGTGATTTTTTTTAAACCTAGCGACCTTTTGAGGATCTTGTAAGGGGTTTGGGGGAAATTTTGATATGTATACCCCAAAAACAGACAAAAAGATGAAAGGAGATACTCTTCCAAAAACCCATGATTTGTGGGGTATCAACTGTTTTGATTTTGGGGGGTATAGATGTCATAGTGTTTTTCCATTTTTCTGGATCTTCTTGTTGCAACGTGTGGGTTTTGATGGAAACCAAGCCACTGGTGGTGGAACTGCTGGTACTGGTGCTAGTGCTACTCGTGGATGTTGTGGAGGTGCTCGTCACACCTTTGGCAGGAAACCAGAGAAACCATGGAGGTACTTTCGCTGAAAACTAATTGTTTGCACCTGAAAATGGGATGGTTGGAACACGATCGTTTCCGAAATTGGAAAGGCCTCTGAATCGAAAGGATATGTTATATGTTGGTTTTAGGGAGGGTAAATCATAATGATCAGCAGCTGTTCATTGTTGATACCATAGTCATGACCATCATGCAACATGCTTTACAATCCTCGTCGTCATCGTCGTTGTATTCGTCATCATAACGGTCGTCGTCGTCATCATCATCATCATCATCATCATCATCATCATCATCATCATCATCATCATCATCACCACCATTATCACCGCCAACATCACCATCATCATCACCATCATCATCCAAGATCTATCATAGTTCATCATGTTTCATCATCATTCATAATTAATTAGTCACAATTCATGTTTTGGTCATCATTCATTATGTTGTGTAATTCATCATGGTTTATCATCATTGATTTTTCTCATCATGTGTCATTCATCATTATTATTTGATCCATCACCATAATTGGTCATTCATCACTCATCATTCAGCGTTCATTATTCAACATTATTGTTTATCAATCATCCATCGTTCATCACCCATCATACATCGTTCATCCATTCATCCATTCATTCCTTCATTCATTCATCCATCCATCCATTCATTCCTTCAAACCTTCATTCCTTCATTCCTTCATTCCTTCATTCCTTCATTCCTTATTTCCTTCATTCCTTCATTCCTTCTTTCCTTCTTTTTTTCTTTCTGTCTTTCTTTCTTTCTTTCTTTCTTTCTTTCTTTCCTTCCTTCCTTCCTTCNTTAATTCTTTTTCATTCCATTGGATTCCATTCATGTCCATTCCATTCAACTCCATGCATTTCATTTCTTTATCCTTCAATCCATGCCTTTATTTCTGCCATACAAGTCTGCCTGCACTCATGGGGTCAAGATTCCACACTTAGAACAGCCATGGAAGGGACGTTTTTTTTGGCTCTGACACTACTGTTGGAAGAAATCCGGCTACCCACCTGCGATGTATAAAAACCCTGTAAATAATGGGATATACTACCAAACTCATTTCTTGCAACAAACACTACTGCCTTTTTTAGCTGAGAAACTCGTCGAAGTGGTGGAAGTCGATGTCACACTGCTGGTGGTGGTACTGGTATGTGTCCTTGAGGTTGTTGTCAAGGTAATGGTGGATGACGTTGACGTGGTCCTGGCAACAAGCAAAAAGCTCCACCTTTTAAAAGCCAGCACCTACTGGGGGTTCTTTGCCACATCCCCAATGATGAATGATCACAAATGATCATGAATGATGTTTTTTCGACGAATGTATGATGAATAATTCATGAATCCTTACAGTATCATCATGAATCCTAAATCATCCATGAATGATGAATCATGAATATTCATGAATAACAAATTAATGAATAGAAGCTGCGTCTCCCTTCATGGTCCTTGCGGATCCCCTTGGCCGTGATCCAATCCAAGGTTCACGGGTACATGGCGGTTCCCGTCCCTACATATAGGTTTATATGAATTCTCTACCAACCTACCTTTTGGTGTCGGTAAGCCATTTATTTTTGACCGTTTTTAGTATGAATTAGGACGCACATGTCCTGGAAATTCGCTTGTTGATGTTGTAAACGATCGTTTTCCTCTGAAAAAAACGAGTATTCAAAGAGATCTCACTTTTACCACTGCAAAATTGGCAGAAGATCCCTACCAGAGAGTCCTAGATTATTTCAAGGGATCCCAATTCTGAATCTTTCTACCACACATAAGTGGTTCACACACCTAGTTCAGATGTTTTTGTTGCTTCCTTTTCCCTAAATTCATCACCATCACTTCAACACCCGCTGGTGGGTTTTGCCAGTGGGCCTGGTAACAGTGGAGGAGGTAGATGTAGTGATGGTGCGGGAGGTAGATGTTGTGGTGATGGTTGAGGAAGTACTGGTGGTACGCGTCACCTCATGTTGGGGCTCCACAAAAGCAAAAAAAGGCGATGAATGATAACCCTGTGATATAAATCTAAATATAAATATCAATATTCATGCATCATTAAACATTTACTCTACCTGATGGAAGGTTCTGCACCATATCCTCAGTATGTTGTTTTCATCATTCATCTGATAATAACTGCTTGGTGAGTTGGTTGAAGTTGGCATTCCGAATAGCAGGGGTTCAGCCAATGGATGTTGATGGTTTACCCTTCCAGGTATACCTCCAAGCAGAGATCACTTTTTTCATATTGGGATTACTAGAATAGTAAACCGTCAACATTCACCATCAACTAACTTTTGATTGAAGAAATCATAGCGGGGCTCCTACGTTTAGATCATGCCCAAGGAAAGCAATATGTTCGCTGTTCAACCAGCGAAGAGGACCCAGATGTGAATTCAACCTAAACTACTCAACCCAACTAGTTGACTACCAGCGCTCTCCATTACTAGGCTATGTACTAAGCCTTAAAATAGCGGGTGCCATCCCTAACGTAAATCCACCAAGCAGGGATCCCTTTTTTGGTTTTAATAGGCCTCGCGAAAAAAAGTGTGAATGTCACAAATCAGAAAGTCTCAAATGGCCAACAATCTAAAGAATCTGCTATTCAGTATTCAGCATTTGCTCCAACAAATTGAAGAGCCATTATCATCTTAAGACTCATGAGTCAGGGGTGATCATGTTCTGTCCCAAGAAGATCCTATCAGGTACAGTCATTACCATCCTTTGCATATGTGTATCCAGCTATGATAATAGGGACATCTAGGTTATTTGACAGTTTTATCATATAGCCGGCTTTGATCAAACTACCCATTTGGCACACAACCATTCAAGGCGGGCCCCTTTACACTCCTATAACTAGTGTTTTTCCACCCCAGTTAATTTATAAGGGCCCCATAACCCCATTTAAAACTGCTAGGGGCCCATCTTGTTTGCCATCATTTTTCCGTTCAAGAGTTTTTGACTTCCTTCTCTCGGCGGTCACAACTTTGAGGTCTTCTGCTATTTTCGTCCCCGAAAAAAGTCAGATCGCTCTTTCACTTCACCAGCACACTCCGAAAATGTTCAGCCCATAAAACACCAAGCATCTTCCGAAATCGTGAAACCCATGTTGTATGTATCTATACATCTATACATATACATATATACATCTATACATATACATCTATACATCTATACATATACATCTATACATCTATACATCTATACATCTATACATCTATACATCTATACATCTATACATCTATACATCTATACATCTATACATCTATACATCTATACATCTTTACATGTACATCTACATATACATATACAGATACATATACAGATACATAAATACATATACATATTTACCTATACATACACATACACCTATACATACACATACACATACACATATACATACACATACACATATACATACACATACAAATACACATATACATATACAATAAACCTAACCAACCAATTGAACTCCAAACAAGAAACCGTTGTTGAACTTGTGCTACTGCTACTGGTGCTTGTACTTGAGGTACTCGTTGAGCTGCTACTCGTGGATGTGCTACTGGTGGATGTGGTCGTCGCCTCGGCTTTACAGCCTTGCTTTCCACCCTGTGGATTTGGGTAATGTTAAAATGGTTGGTTGGTTGTGAACCAATGATTAGTGTGATCTAAAATTAAAATGTTTGGTTGGTTGGTTGGAACACTTGGTTAACACAGTGTGGTTGGTTAGATGTTTGGTTGGTAACCATTGATGACTTGGTAAAACTTAGATAGGGAAATCTGGTTCGTCATCAATGGTTCGTCATCAATGGTAAACCTGTTGCCATGGCAAAGCTCAAAGTTGTGACCATATCTTCATATTGCAAACCAACCACAGAATAAGAAATCAGAGACCTAGAGGATCAACTCCAACTATGCACATTTCTCAACACCCCAAAACACTGAATATGTTTTCTTTAAGAAGACAAAAGCCATAGATCCTCGGCAAAGTACAATTCGAATGTCAAAACCAAGCTCCAATGTGTCGTTTTTTTGGGTGGAAAAACGACAAAACACGAGGAGGAAAAAAGCTCCTTACTGGTTACCTGGTTACCAAGACGAAACAAAGACAAAACAACCATTTCTGTTGTTGTTCCATCCATCCCGACTGAAAGGTCGCCAAGGTGCCGTGGAAGAGGTGGAAGTGGTAAAGGTGACCTTTTAAACACCAAAACGGTGGGGGTAAGGGTGGTTAAGGGTGGTGGCTTTTGTAGTATACTCCCCTGAAAACTGACGTGGTTAAACGGAAAAACACAGTCTTTAATGAGAGATATGTCTTCAAATGGTTGTTGTTTTGCCTTGGTAAGTGGTTTTTTAATAACTAAGGCTAACTAAGGTGGTGGTGCCATTTTTTGAGGGTTGCCAAAACCCTGAAAACTAAGTGGGTGAAAAATCTGAATTCATTCTTTTGAAGGGAACCCTATTGACCTTCACTATATAATGTCGAAACTGTTCCTTTTGAAATCATCACTCTTCATTGGGGACATGTTACCCTCCCTGAAAGCTAACACGACATTGGAAAATCCCCCATTTTTCGATAGGAAAAGTACCTGAAAATTCATGGAACTTTGAACCGTGAAAAAGCAGGTAAGATCCACTTACAAACTAGTTGCTTACATCGAGTTACTCTAAACCTTCACCACTAAATCTCCAACCTGTCCACAGGTCCACTCATTAGGAACGTCATTTCACTCGACATCCAAACACAGTTTCATTGCCAGCTGACAAGCTGTTGCTCTGAAAAGTCCATCCAAAGCCAAACACCCAGAATTACCCTCCTGGGAACTAGCATACCCCCTACCAAAGCACTTGTAAGTACGATGGTTTTTGCTTTTCCCCGTTTGGTGGGATTATGTATCCGTTTTTTGGAGGGTATTACCATGTTTGTTTTGTAAAGAGTTGCGAAAAAATCCATTTCAAGGTTGCCCCTCTCCAGTTTCATCAACATTGAACATCATCCTTTTTTCATCGCCATGTCACCGTGGTTGAACTGGTGGATGACGTGGACGAAGTCGTTGTTGATGTGCTCGTGGTACTGGTTGAAGTGCTGGACGTCGATGTTGCTGTCGTGCTAGAGACGGAAGTGGTACTTGAGCTGCTGCTGGTGGTTGAGGTGCTGGTCGTACTGCTGCTGGTGGAGGACACTGAAGTACTGCTGCTTGTGACACTGGTGGTGCTGGTCGCCTTCACTTCACAACAACAAAAAACACACAATTTTGCGTGTTTTTCTTGGTGAAAAAGGGCTTTGATAGGGGGCTTGAGAGGATACAAATTAGATGTGTACAACTGTACAACTTGTTTGTGTCTATGTAAATGTCTATATAATACATATACACATATATGAGTATATATATACAGATACATACATACATATCTATGTAAATGTATATATCCATACATCAAAATTTTCCCTTGGTAGCCCTTTGGTCAACCACTGTGGAGGGGTTGACCCCAAGCCTTTGGGATGATCCTCCAATGTCATCTATTGAAGGCACCCGTCAAAAAGTAAGAATCCCAAAAAACCTTTGTTAAAACTCAAAATTCTGAAAGAAATCGTCATCTTTCCAAAAGAAAAATGCATTTTTCGAAAATATGGAGATACCCTTTTTTCGGACAAGAAAAAAAGACATCTTCAGTCCCAAAACCACCAAAAATTTGAAGGGTAAGCCTTGGAAACTGCCCTCCAACTGTAGCAGGGCTTGATGGGACCAAAAAAGTGGGTGATGAATTTTTTGTCCAGCTCAAGAAACATTTAAAAATGGGTTGGAAATTAAAACTATTCTTCCTTTTTTGGGTTTCAGTCTATTTTCAGGGGGCTTTGGCTGTTAGTTTCAGGAGGGTGTCTATGTTGGAGTTGTCTTCCCAAAACCCGAGTTCAACCCATTGAAAACTTCACTTTGTGGGATTGAAAGCCCTTGCTTCCCTTCGTCCGAAAAGCGGTATCAAAGGAAAATTAGTTTGCCATTTTTGGAGAAAACGAAAACAAATCGCTGTCAGTTGGAGTTCTTTGATTTCAATCCTTACATGTCACATCTGAAACTCGTTAAACTCTGCACTTAATCTATTTGATCCCTGTTCGATTTTGACACCCAGCTGCCTGTTCCCATTGAAAAAAACCTTTCCGAGTGACTGTGGTACTGGTACTCGTTGCCGATGTTGAAGTGCTACTAGTGCTGCTTGTTGTGGTGCTTGTTGAGGTAGCTGTAGTGGTGCTGGAAATAGTGCTCGTAGTGCTGGTGGAGGTAAAACTGGTAGAACTCGAAGTTTGAGATGTGGATGTTGTTGAACTGGATGTTGTCGATGTGGATGTTGCAGATGTGGATGTTGTCGAAGTTGATGTGGTCGAAGTTGATGTTGTAGAAGTTGATGTTGTAGAAGTGGACGTTGCCTCGTAGAAAATCGTTTAATTGAAGGTAAAACACTCACCAAGATTTCGCGAAACGAACTAGTTTGCGAACCAGCACACGAACCAAAGCAAAATTGGGAAAAATGAAGCAGTGTAGGCATAACAGCATAACATCTACAATTGGAAAATCAACAAGACAATATGGATCTTGAGAATCTGGAATTTTCTGCATGATTGAGATTGGATTAAAACACCCACAGAAACTAAAGATGGAAGCATTAAAATGATGGCTTTGTCCAAATAGAATCTCCCTTTTTTTCCAGTTGTCCATGTTCAAATTTCCAAGGTCTCATGGAATCGCATCCCGCAGTTTGTGCACCCTTTTTTGGGGGGGATTCCCATCATAGAATCTCCCCCAGATACATGAATCATGCAGCTATGTGGTTCATCATCCTCAACCATCACTTCTTTCATCCTCCCATATGCATTCATGGGAATTGAATCCCTCACATGGTTCATCATTCCCAATGATCATCAACAAAATGATGTACTGTAGCTACACCACTTTGAGTGCTTCCAAAAAAAATGCGTCAAGTTGATGCAAAATGTGTAGGATATTGATGAGATAGAGATGATATCAACTATTCTCAACGACTTCGCCAAATTGAATTCTTCAGTATCTTCATCTGATTTAGGTGAAAGGTGCTGATGTGGATGTGCTTGAAAGCGTACTGCTGGTAGTGACCGTCACCGAAGTCATGGTAGACCTTGGGAAGTCCGAACTTTTTTGCGAATGCTTAAACAGCTTGGAAAATGATTGGGGTAAGCTCAACCTGGCCCAGTTGATCATCAAGTTGTGAAGTAACTAGGGGTGAACCAAGGGGGGGATTCATCCACTACTGAGATGGAAATTTCTACAAGTAGTTAGGATATCTCAGGATAACATCCATTGTTAAAGAGCAAAAAGTTTCCAAATTTGAATTTCCAATTCCTAGGGCCTCTAAACCATTCACCATCAATGCCTTGGATGATATCCGAATCTCGAACCCTCTAATTTGCTTGGAGTTTTTATGGGGATCTTCGAAGCAACATGTTCCGTTTCCTTCCACTTGTACCCTCCAGTAAACTAACATGGCAAATGAACTATTACCATGTTTAATAGGAAATACATCTTCAAATGGTCCATTTTCCATTGCCATGTTAGTTTACAAGAGGGTAATGATTTTAGAATTCACCATAAAAAAAATGCAGGGGCATGTTTTCCATGGAAACAAAAAATGTTCGCCAAACTTACGTTTTTTTTGGTTTTTGGGAGAATCTGCTCCTATCATACGAAAAACCGGTGGTTGGTGGGTTGGTGGACAGATCACCATGGCTGAACTGCTGGGCAATTGAGCTTCTGACGTGCCACTGGTACTGGTAAAAGACAATGTCGTTGAGCTACTGCTACTGCTGCTACTGGAACTGCTGCTACTGCTACTGGTGGCAGATACTGAAGTGCTGGAAATAGAAATGCTCGTGGATGAGCTACTAGTCGAAGTACTGCTACTTGTCAGTGATTGCGTCTTGGTGGTCGAAGAGGAACTTGTAGTGGTGCTGGTTGTACTCGTTGCTGTGACTGTTGAACTGGTGGATGTCGTTTCCGATGCGGTGGTGGATGTGGAGCTTAAAGTAGTGCTACTGGTTGCTGTGGCTGTGGAACTGGTGGATGTCGTTTGTGTAGCCGTGGTGGATGTGGAAGTTGAACTCGTGCTACTGGTGCTGCTGGACGTCGAACTTGTAGTACCTTGAGAGAGAGTCGATGGTTTACGTGGATCTGGTTTGTTTTTTAATTCACCATGCAAACCATCCAAGATGCTGGAAGTTTATGGATGCTTCTTCACTTCACAAACAACCATCTTAAAAAAAAAACACCAAAAAAAATCCTCCAAAAAATTTACATCTTTAGACCAAGTTTGAACTTGGAACCCAAAAATTGTTGTGGAATAAATCTTCCTTTTTCGTTCGTCGGATTTGATCTTTTTGAGGTCCATAAATTTCCTTGCCAAGAAACTGCTGCTACTCGTCGTTGAAGAGGAGGTCGTTGAAGAGGAGGTCACACTCGTCGTTGTAACCTTTGGTCAAAGGGGCAAAAAAAAAAAAACAGCAGTTGGATGTTTCCCAAAATTGGGGGAAAACCCCCAAAATGGATGGTTTATAATGGAAAACCCTACTAGAATGGATGATTTGGGGGCCATTATTTTTGGAAACACCCAGTTGTTTTTATTGGGATGTTTCACTGTTTCACCTTCTTTTTGGGACTTGGGATTTCATTTGCCGCCATTTAAAGCTGTTCAGAACCACTCCTCAATGAAGAAAAGTGCAGAAAAGATATCCAAAGACTTGAAAATCCTTAAAAAACTTACGTACTGTAAATTTCATTAGTTACCCTCCCTGAAACGAACATATCCCCTTGAAAATAGACCCCTGGAAGTTTGGAGATTCCTATCGGAAACCATCATGTTTAAGGGGCTATGTTAGTTTCATTAGTTAACTTCAGTGGAGTGAATTTCAGATTCATCCAAAACAGCTGACTCGTGAAGTGAAACGACTCATTGCTAGCCGAGCCTCTGATGATGACGTCATTCATTTCAAGGGACCCACAAGCCCCGTTTTTCACCAGGTTGCCGCCATGGTTCCCAAAAAAAAGGTGGTCCAGTCCATTTGTGGAGATAAATTTGATGGTTTCAACTACCCTCCTGGGAACTAACAAAAAAACCCTACAAAGGCACTTTTGAGTCGATGATTTTCCTTTTCCTCAGGTTAGATATTTCTTTGGGCAGCCGCTTTCCTTTGAACCCTTCCCTTCACATATTAACTGGTTAGCCGAAAAATGCCGGAGTTTGTCAACAATCGGACCCCGTTTTGATGCCGTTCTGTACATTAAAATGACAATGGAACTCCATCATTTCCAATGCACACAAATCGGACAATCGCAGTTTTCAATCACCTCTTGGACTAATGCCGGGAATTCATCTCACGCCAAGGATGATGTCATTTAACATCATGAAAAATGAGACATAAACAACGAATGAACCAAATGTTTGCAAATAGGAATTGCATCCTCCGCACATTCATGGCATATCATCCAAAATCCATTGTAAGATTTCCATGTGCGTGGGGATTTCTAGTGTCCACAGAGAACCTGGAACATGGAGAGTTGTGTTTGAGGGACTTTGGAGCCCCTGCTTGAATCCCCCGAGTACTTGAAGACATTATTTGATGTCCGATTTGCCTGTTTTTTGGGAGGGACCACACACATTGCAACCCATCTTGTGCTGGGGTCTAAACTAGGATTGTTTCCTTTCAAGGAGCCGTCAGCGTCGTCACAGTCGTCGTGGCTGCCAGACGCCGCGCCTCCGCACCCTGCAAAAGGAGAGAGAAAACACGGTTTCACCATGGATCTCAGATCAAAATCCGTTAAGGGGGGTAGAGATTTCTAAATGGAAATCAGCCTGATCCGATCTGAATTCGAAGTGTTGAATCCTTTTCTTGATCTCTTCCTATGATCAGATGACTCTTTTTTGGGAACTGTTGGACCAGCAGTTCCCCAAACTGGAAGGGTATACTTCGTGCATTTTCCCATAACCAGGAACCTACAACTTGATGTTGCGAGAGATGTTTTTCCTATGCAAATTGGGAGATGAATTGCCGTGAAATGATACCATCACCCAAGGAATCGACACCTCCAATGGTCTTGATAAGTTCTATACCACCTTGAAAGTAGATGGCGCAACTCCCCATGCATTTGTTGGGCTCATGGCCCTAAACCACCACCGAACTTGGGAGTGACTAGGAAGCGCCATCTACCCATTCACCACAGTGTTTTGTTATCAACTTCTCAAACGTCCCAATTTCCTCGAATAATTGGGAAATGGGAAGATTTACACTCCCGGAAACTAACAGTTCGCAGTTCGCCCCTTAAAAGAGGCCAAAGCCCAAAAGAAAACTACTCCAAGCATCCATTTTCAGGTGCAAACAGTTAGTTTCAGGTAGGGTATTTCAACAAGAAAAGACATGCTCCAGGGATCATCCCTTGAGAGGCGGTACAAACACAACAAAACACGTTCAGAAAATCCATTGATTCACACGGCTGCTTCAACACGGTTTCCGCATGGTTTTCAACATGGGGGTGAGCCTTAAAGAATAACAAAACCACTAATATCCACCCAAAATGCTTCATGTTTCAATATTTTTCATAAGAACACCTTGGCAATTTTGTTTGGGGTGGCACCTAATTTTTGGGGATTCCCATGTTTTTCCCTTCAACCAGAAAACCCAACCCATCAACCCCTCATCGCATTCGTTTCCGGCGTGGAATCGCCTCTGTTTCTTCGGCGATGTCGTCCGCATCAATGTAGTCCACTCCATAACTCAGGCGTCGATATCCACTATACCCACTGCCACTGCCTGTATCCTGGAAAGTTTTTGACCCGGAAAAAAAATCTCAAAAAAAACAAACGGTTTGGGGCGAAAGGGAAAGCAAACGGGCTGAAAAATGATGACTTTTGAAAAATACCTGGGTAAATGATCAATGCGGTCATTTTTGGAGGATTCCCCTACTTCACCAAAACGGTGTTTCTTTGGAGTACGCACACGGAGTACACGACTATACATAGATATCTCCACCCTTCGTACATTGGATTCCTCGTCGGTCATGTTGGGAAGCTCCGTCCAATAGATGACGTAGTGACTCACCAAGTTTTCTTGTGACGTTCGTGACCAAGTAATGTAGCCTCACCAGGATCGCCAAAATTGGGACCCTTCGAAAGATTCCCCTTGGGGAACAAATGTTTTTGTGTTTTTTTGCCTGGGATTGGTTGGTTAATTCCGAGTACCAAAAAAACGCACCAACCAAAAAAAGCTTACTGTTGATGCTTCAGAAATCCGGGATGTTTTTTGAAACCCTCTGGTGAATAGTGGGATAAACCATGGATAGAAATGGATAAACTATTATATACAATATCAAGCTGAACCGGTAGAGGTCATCAACAGGACATGTCTTATGATCTTTTTTTCGCCAGGATGCCAGCTACGCTTTGGAATGATTTCTTGAAGCATCCTTTTCTTCCATGGGTTTTCTACCATTATTCTGCCTATCATGACTTTCCACCCCATCAGATTCCACCTCCCAGCTGGTCCAAATCCAAGTCCTTCGCAGCCATTTTTGACACATCATGCAGGGTCAGGAGCCAAAAAAGGTCGGCTTTTTGAGGACTGAGTGCAGGGGTCCGTTTAAGAGGAAATTTTTGGAAAAAGTTCCAATGCCGTTTCCCAAAAATGGACCCAAGTTGGATCGATCTCTTCGGTATCAAAATTTAGTGCCAGTTTGGGATTTTTAGTTAAATCTTTCTTCCAATGCCACTGTGATTCCTGTCAGTAAATGGGTGTTTCCAAAAATAGGGGTACCCCAAAATGGATGGTTTATAATGGAAAACCCTATTTAAAATGGATGATTTGGGGGAAAACCCACTATTTTCGGAAACATCCAAATGGCCCCGTGATTTTGTTTATTGTTCATCTCCCCCGGTTAGTTTCGGAATTTCGGCGTCCTGATCCAAGAATTCCATATTACTCACCTGATTTCGGACAGATCTGTGAAGTTGATTCGGTCAAAATCGTGGGGGGAAGATTCACCAGTTGAGATGGTATGAAAATGGTAGTTTATCTTACAAAACCCGTAGGGTTCTTATACATCTCAGGCGCTGGATGTCTTTCATCAATAGTATTGTGTCCCTTTGTCAAGCTTTAAGCTATAAAGCATAAATCTAACTGCATGATGAGGCAAAACCAACATCTTTCTATACTTTATGTCGACCACTCTTCCCTTCTTCAACTAAGGTGGTCACCTCCTCTCCCCCCAGGGTTCCCCACCGTCAGGAAGGTGTCTGAAATCAGCTGCGCCACCGGTGTGGTTTGCTCAAACAAGGGCGAGCGCACGTAGACCAGGACATGGGTCCAGTTCTGTCAGGGCAAAGGTCTGTTGGGGGAAATTTTCGTGAGAGATTCACCTATGTGACACCTCAATGAACACCTGTGTTGGATCTTTTCAAAAGTTGGTATTGATTTTTCCGCTGGACGACTAGAAGTTCAGATGTCACATCCAAACATCATAGAAAACACACAAATAGTTCCTGAAGGTTTCTTCATGAAGTTTCAACATCCAACAAATCGAACCTGGAACACCAAACAACCATTTATAAATGGTTCTTTCAACTGGATGATTCCAAATCTTTACATAGGAAATAATCATTTCACCCAAAAACCTCCATTTGAAATTGCTTCTTTGGGAGTCGTTGTTACGTCGTCATTGGAAAAAAAACCCGTGGTTTCCCACCGAGCCTCTAGAGGAGTGTCTACCCAAACATCTGCACGATTGATGCCTACTGGCACAATGGCACCCATCTGTTGACGACCTTCCCCTGCCGCCGACAATGCCAGGTACATCACGTAGTACTCGGTACCTTCGCAACAACCCGCGAAGCACAGCTTGAGGAGAAAGGGGAACATCATGGTTTTGCTTTTTGGTTGGGTTTTTTAGGGGCCCCTGGGTAAAAATGGAGAAATAAGTAAACAAATGAACAAATCAATATATAATCCAAGTGTTCGCCGTGTTGGAGATGAACAAAATGTTTTTAAAAAAGAACAAAACAAACAGCCCGAAGACTTCAGAACTTCACCCAAATGTGATTGTGTTTCCATGTTCAGGTCATATTGTTCGTTTGAAGTAACAACAACAACAACAACAACAACAACAACAACAACAACGACAACAACAACAACAAGTCATTGCTCAATTGAATTTCCGCTGGTGTTGATTCAACAAATGTCATCGGATCTATGCCTCCACATCTTTCACCAATCAGTTCTTTATACCTTATAAAATAATTCTATGTACTGTATGCGTATGTATATTTATATTTCCCTATTGTTCATTCGTATTAGTGATGTCAAGTATTACTTCATGTATTTCTTGATATACTCATCTATTTACTGATTCATTTACTTCCTCATTCCCATAGGCGATCACATCACCATCTCCCATGCTGGGAAGTTGCGATAGATATAGTCAGGCGGATTGAAGTAAGATGGACCGCCTGCGGATTTGTTGCTGGGATTTTCATGAAAAAAAGTGATGGATGTGCTCAAAGAATCAAAAAACCTGGCAAAATATACAAATAAAGAGGTGTCACAAAGGACACCTCTTGACAAACCTTGCCAGAACATTACGTATTATATATCTGCTTTGTTTCTATTTATAATACATATATAAACATACATAAGCATCCGTTTTGTGCGGATAAGGTAACATCTCTTACAGCTGATGTTGTTGAATCTGAAGCCTTGGTTTTTCTTTGGTGGGAAATGTTCGTCCAAATACGAGTCATGTTTCCAGACTTGCAAAAAAAATCCAACCTGAACACAGTTTTTCCTTGATAAAAAACTCTACTAAAAAATGCATCACCATCTCGCTCCAAAATGTCGAAAAAATTCCAAAGGGTTCCCGAGTCCCATGGGACCCCCCTGCCTATCTCCCCTTGATCAAGATCCAGATCAACCCACTGGAAGTCAGTCAGATTCGCCTCAGGAGAAAACGTTTGGCCTTTCGATGAATCTCATGGTCGAAGGAACCCAACCTTTATGTATTCGACCGTGAAACTTTTGTTTTTCCATGAGGCCTATTGTCCGTAGAAATCCGCGCAGCCTATTGCACCTAATTTTGCGTGATGGGGGGAGGTGATCACTCTGTGCAAAAATAATCCTGACCACACGTCACAACTATATATATATATATAATATTTAACCAACCTGGATTTTCCTGAAATTTATGGGATGTGCCCCTTCCTTAGCTACCTTTTTTGAGCTGTGGTCGTGTGAGGTCGCTTTAATTTGACCCGAATGTATGAATCCTAATAACTATCTCTCATGATCAGTCCATCAAAACAGTCCCAAATCATCACAATTGCTATGACTTGGGGGTTGGGTTGTCGTGAAGGTTGAAAATGGGTTCCCTTCATAAAATAAATTCAGAGTATTTACCCACTGTGAACTAGGAGTTTTTGGCAACCCCCAAAGGATCTTCATTAAAACTAACAGTTCCTGGGACCAAAAAGTTTCTGATGTATTTATCGAGTCTGCAAAACGTTTTGGGAATTCAGTATCCAACACTTTCGAATATCATTTTTTTTCAACATGTTCAGGCTTTCTTGCCATTTCTTCATCAAAAACACCAAGGATACAAAGGGTCCAAAATGTTGACCCCTAAAAACGGTGACGAAATTCATCATCCTGTCAACACCGCACGAAATTCGGCCCCGAGGTGCGAAGGCATCATAGAATTGGTGCGTGACGGGTGTGCTTTGCTCACCCAAGGAGGTATAGGAGTGAATATTGATGTACCTGAAAAACAAGGGCCATCAATGAATCAATCCATCTGACAACAGTAATATCCAAACCTTTTCATACCTTACCCTGGGGGGGGTTTTAATTGGTGATGAAACTTTAGAGGTTTTGGCTGCTGGGTTTCTCAACAACATTTGCCCAATTGGGCGCACAGGTTGGAGGCCACCGCTGTGTTTTCGGGCACCATGTACTCCGTGCTAAGCACCTGAAAACGTGAGATGATTGGTGCCTTCAATGGAAGCTGCTTGTTCTGGTATACCCAAGTGGTAGAATCACTAAAAATTAGCATGTTCACTGTATTCACTCAAATATATATCAGAAGTGTATATATATATATATATGTCAGAAGTATATTATTGATATCATTGGTCAATTATACTAGGTTCTATACTCATTGCTCTGCATATGATCTGATTTGAGGCGCCGGAGGATTTGCTTTTGACTTCGATGAGCTTTGCTGTCAAGTATCAGGCCAGGACCCAACTTTGACATAGATCCTTAATTGGATTCCTCTATCTTCCCCAAAATCATGGTGTTTTCCCTCTACACCCCCCGAAAACCTAGCATGGAACCCAATAATTGGTGGGTTGCGTTGATGTTTCTCCTGTTCCAAGGGTGAATTTTCCGGTATCTCCCCACTGAGTCTCACCACGGGAACCGAAGACAGTTGAGTTCTCCCGCTGCTGGCGGTATCTTCCTGGGAAGGTAACGAAAAATTGGTGGTTGAATCCCCACTTCCCAACTTTTTTTCCACGAACCGCAGCCATGTCTGTGTTGGGATTTTGTTTTCAACCCTCCAAAATCCAACAGGATCAATCAACACCTCAACACCTCAACATCAGAAACACTTACGGTCTTCCAGGGTCTTTGTTGCCTGCGACTTTGAAGAACTACCATTTAGGAGCTCTGCTTTTCATTTGATGTTGCTTCAATATGTGAGACCCAAATTTTGAAAAATACCCTCCAGGGAACAGATAGATATCCCACCAAACGGGAAGTTCGGAAAATCATCGACTCAAACGGTTACCAGTTGGATAGGGAGATGGATGAAGATACTGGAGATCCGATTCATAGGCTACGGCCACATGTTCTATTCCTGTAGCAGATGAATTCGGATCTAGTCCATGCACCATTTCGCACTATGAATCAAGAACCATCAAAATGAACACTCGTACTACATTCGAAAATGTACTTGTAGACATCACCAACCCTTGATGACCCAATCCCCTTCCCCCTCTAGCCACAGTGCTTTGAAGAAATCAGCCTAGGTGCTGCCACATAGATGTTGTAACCAACGATCTTTCCCAAAATGCTGGGCAGTTGCCAAACCTGCATTTTGCTGAATGATTTCACAGCTGATATGATGGGTAGGTAGGTTGATGCTGAAATTCCTAGCGGAGAGAAATTTCCTTTCAAATCCTTCCAACAAAGGAGGTTGTAGACGCATGTATACAGAATCATCTACAGTATACCAGAGATGATCAGAGAATCTACCAGTTTTTTGTGACCACGCTGGCCTATCTTGAAAAATAACCTGCTGCGTTTTGTCAGGTATAACTTGAACCAGCTTGACATGACCAAACGCTTTCGGTCCCATCATCTCATCCCTCTCATCCTGGGTTTCCCTCACCAGTTCACCACCAAGGTCACCATCGTCCAAATCCTGAAAAAAACACATCTGGATTTGTTGTGTTGTCTCGTAGGAAATTAGGTGATATAGAATCCTTCACCTCCAGGGTTTTCCAAAAAAAAACTTGATAGTCTTGGGGGGAAATCAGCAGAACATGAAATGTTGGAGATCTTTCCTTCCCCACATCTAAAACCCGAGGACTCCAACAATATTGAAGGGTGGGAATCCGGATCAAGGCCACCATTTTTTCAGCCACGAACTGATTCTGACAGGAGTTGGGTGCGATTGAGCTCGGAGAAATCAATAGAACGTACATAAAAACCATGTTTTTGAGCTTACCTGGTACAGCCTAGCAGTTTAGCAGTGAGATACTAATTCGAAGAGTGACACATGCACGCTATCTGCCACCTTTTGTTTTTCAGAAGCAGATATCTCCAATTTCATGTGTTTGATAGAATTTCAGAATACTGCTACATGATCCCTAACTTTTGGGTGTGGGGGACACTCTTTATGTACCTATATGATACATGTATAAATATGATATTGTAGAGTTTCAGAAGCCATGCTTTAGAAGAGGCCACCACCACCACCGCCGCCGCCGCCGCCGGCCATAAAGCAGCCATGGCACATCATCCGTCAAATTGATTTCCTTCACCGAAGCATTCTCCGCCGCCCCAGCAAAGGAGAGAAAGGATGGGGTTGTAGCTTCGGCCAAGGCCTTCAGTGTGAAAACAAGAAGAATGCCTACGCTGAAACACCGAAGCTGGAAATCGAAAACACTCCAAGACTATCAAAGACTTAGATCGATCCATCTGATAAAAATCGCCCTTGCGTTCGATCATGAGCTGGGAATTTTGACACAAGGATGCTTCCAATCTTGGAAAACCCTCGGCTCAAAGGGTTTCAATGGGTGGTGTATAGAAGATCTGCTGCATGAATGGTTCACCAATATTTCTCACATCCCTTCGCAGCACAACCATTGCCACTGATTCGGAAATGCTAATACGGGAACTGTTCCATTTGAGCAAGCTTCAAGAACTGGCTTTTAAAAAAATATATAGATATTCTAGTTAGTGATTTCCATGTGAAAATCGTGAATCATAACCCTATGAACCCTTCCCTTCAATGAAGCCTTACATCATAAGGATTAACTTTCCTACGACTTGCACCACGGAAGAGTTCAACTTGCATCAGCGGCACAGAACGGGAGAAGACCACGAAGTGAGAGAAGCTACCACGAAGGGTGCCAGCCGGCACCGTAAAGGTGTTCACACCTGCAGGCTTTGACGTCGGCCGTGGGCTGTTGAATGCATCGATGATGAGTGGCGGGTGGCACGCCCCCCAAGGTCTGGTTGTTGCCGGGTTCCCGGACCAAATGGCACTTCCCCGAGCTGGATATATGACAATGCTCCAGTGCTTTCCAACTCCGCCAGATTGGCACCTGACTTTGAAGCGTTTTGCTGGATGAGGAGGTGCTTGAAGAGATGGAGGAGGGAGATGCTTGAGGAATACCCCCCTACAACAACTCTATTGATGTTAGGACAAGTGCATTTGGAGAAGTGGAGCTTAGGTGGATGCGGGATGTATTGGAGAAATGATGTTGGGAGATGTTGGGAGGGAAAAAATCCTACGATGGTCCAACGATTCAAAGTGGAGAATGACGCCAAGCCGTCTGTGGTTTTCCGCAAGTTGACTCACTTTTCATGCCTAACGAGTGTGTAGGGTTGATTGGCTTATGATTTTGCGCATATTCCACCTAGAAATTATCTTCATAAAATGAGGCTCCTAGCATAGTAAAGCACCAACCACAACAACATAAGCATTGGCGGTTTCGTTGCGCACCAAGAAACCATCTAAACTCCCAGTCCAATTCACCAGTTCTTTGTTCAAGCCATCAGCTGATTCTGCAAGGTACACAGCATACCTCAAGGGACGGTGTATCAATCATCATCATCATCATCATCATCATCATCATCATCATCATCATCATCATCATCATCATCATCCCATGATCTGGTGTAATCACCCCAAGTCTGAAATCAACATGAAAATGCATCCTTCCAAAAGGGGTGGCCCTTTTATACCATACATGTACTGATTTGAAGCCGGTCACCATGACATGTAAATAAATAAATACATAGACAACCAAATAATCAAATAAATACATAAATTGAAAAAATAGTTAAATACAGAATCAAAGAGTAAGACATGATATGATTGGATTAAGATCTTTTTTGAATCAAGATTTTAATTACGATTGCGATTGCGGTCGTCAGACTCAGATTAGAATCGATGAAACGTCATACTTACTTAGATTTAGATTAAGAATAACATGTAAGTCAAGATCTAGATTACGATTTATTTGGATTCAGACTTGAATTAATATTGAGAAAAAGACTGAAATTCGATTATATAGATTAGGTACATAGATAAATCCCAATACTTATACGTTTTTCTACCACGGTACGTGAGCAATTCACCAGAGACATTGACAGGAGGTGTCCAATCCAACGTACCAGCCAAGTCAACGATATCCAAGTCCTGGTTTCAGCCAACCAAAACGTCAAAAGTAGGGAGAAAAAACAACAGTCCATCAAAAATTGCATGGGACCTTACCAAGGGACCCCTAAGTAAGTTGCTAGAGCTATTAGATTTACTCAGGTGTAGGGGTCCGTTCAGTGGGTCCTGTTGGAGATTTCTTGGAAACAGGTTGTCTTTCTGATAAAAAAAAATCCGGATGATTTTCCCAGAAGTTGTTTCTTCGTTACCTTTTTTTCCAAGAACATCTTGGAAGGATTTCAAGCATCCCATTATACTGCACCGCATCCCATTATACTGCACCTGCCATGCAAAAGCCACAATCCTAGCCTTTCGGGTCAGGACCGGTGAAACCCCTCGGGTGTTTCAAGGAAATATCTGACGCACATGTGTCGTACATCTGGTTTTTTTTTAAAGGCAGTCCAACCGACTCCAAGTAGCCAGTCCTCACCCACCCAAATGATGTTGGTCACTGGCATATCCGAATCGATGATAGCAATGTAAGCAGGTGTACTTTGCTCCGCCAAGGTAGATTGAGCATAAACCAACACATAGTCCTTAGTGCTTCTACTTAAGGAGTTCTGGCGAGGAGATACAGATAAGGAAACCATAACTGCCAGTCCAATGGAGGACTCCAGACTCTGAAACACCAGAATTTGAGGAGACACCAAACAAAAACATCCATTCAACATGTTGCAAAAAACACTCACAGCAATGTTGACGTTGGCGAGGGCCAACCAATCCAACCAACCCATCAACTTTTTTCAACCTCCATTTTCTTCCAGCCAACATCCAGCAGCCCAAGCGACATAGATGTATTCCGTGGTGTTGCTCGAATCTGCGGGACATGGAGGTCGGGCTAGTTCATGGGATGTTGAGGGCTCGAAATCTTGAGATAGTTTTTATACACAAGTGGGTCATGTGTCAGGATGATTTACAGGTTAACTAACATTACACCCCTCCAAATTGTCTTGGTCAAAGGGGCAAGATACACGTTATTTGATTGCTAGTTATCAGAATGGAATGATGCTCTACTAAGGCCGAATAAGCAAACTGACTTATCCTATTCAAAAAATTGCCCCTCAAACTGACCCATTTTCCGAAAAATCCCCAGCAAAACCCATCCAACCTCACCCAGTTTTGGGATTTTGCCCACAAAAAGTTGGCACCACAAACCCAACAAAAATTAAATTCACCCCCCACTCAGCTAATGGACAACGGGTGGTTTGGGGTCCCGAGTGAATCTGCAGAATCCTGGGATCACCTTATTAAAAAGGGACTCTTATGAATCCTGGTAACCCCAATTCGAATCCCAATTTACTGCTAGTTTTGACAACTCTCAGGGTTTGCCATAATCACCTGAAACAACCCTAAAAAATAGGAGAAACCCTACATCACCAAGGGACTTGCTACCTGTCAATCTTTAGGGGCCAGATTTTCCCATTTAACAAGGTCCTTATGGTGGACCCCGACTCTCCCAGCCCACAAAGAAAAAACTGGCACCTGGATGTAGCCGAGAGGTATCCGCAGGAATGGCGACTTCTGTGGTCTCTTGAGGTACTGTGGTGAAGAGCATACGACCTCGTGACAGTGGCGAAAAATGCTCAAGTGGCATGATGATGATGATGATGATGATGATGATGATGATGATGATGATGATGATGATGATGATGATGATGATGATGATGATGATGATGGTGATGGTGATGATGATGATGATGATGATGATGATGATGATGATGGAATGCCAAACGGCTGCCAAAACTAGATTGGAATTCATCTAATTTCATCCAATAAAATCCATTTGAAAAAAAACTAACCGCTTCAGCCCTTGACCATGCAACCAAGACTCGATTGGCACCTGCTTTGTCCAGTGAGAAATATACCTACCCAGGGGCCATTGAGTGCTGTCCCGTTATCTGAGATTCGTTGCCCACTTGATATGTACTCATCCCTTCTGGCATGGGTTTTCAGAAAAGATTGTTGATTCACCCGTCTCCTAGGAAATCACAACAGGAATATACACATGTTTTTCATCCATTTTCTATCAACAACATCTAAACCATCGAGATCATGGCGGAGGACTTGCAAAATGAACCGCAATCAGTAGAAACCTAAAGCTCCCAAGCCCAAAATCCCTCTGACAAGGTACATTGTAGTGAGTGATCAAGCTGGTGTCCAACGAAGGTTGTCCCCAACCTGCTCACAACATAAGTCATGATTTTCGCCTTCATCGTTAGGTTTACTTGTCAAGTATAACACCTTAACAGAGGTAGTGCACTCAACAGGTGGACCAAAATTAAGAGGATGGTCTCCAAGATCCGCCCATTTTGTATCATCAATAGCGTTGTTCACTTGGACTTCAGACGTCTTTGAATTAAAATGTTCGTTTCTCTTTCACACATTGAATTTCAAAAACTGTTCCTGAGAAAAAAATCAAACAATTCCTGGCTAGCTTCTTGAGAGAAACCTCTTGACTGGGTGAACATAAAGCATCCAACAACAGCATATGTTTCGAGAATCTTTGCTCATCAAAATCCCAATCATTTCCTGATGGAAAACAACAAAGTGATACTATTGATGGCCGAAATCCTGCACCACCTGTCATGTAAAAAACTCTGCAAATAATGGTAAATAAACTACCATATATATCAACTGGTGATCGCCGGATTTCAGCCATCAACCGTATCACTTCTAATATTGCAATTCCCAGTCACTGACATTGCCACCCAGTTCATTTACATCGAGGTCCAAGTCTGTGAAGAGAACCTCAAACGATACGTCCGATACGGCAACGAGGTGTTGGTAGTTCCAAGGAAGCGGCCGTGGGAGAAGTTTAACAGCAAAAGCCCCTGAAAAACCGATGGTTGGAAGACGATCCGGCTTCCTATTTGGTTTCCAAGGTTACTTTTCAGGGGCGAACTGTTAAACTTCAGGCGGGGTATGTAAAGTTGAATATCTGCAATGCACAAATTTCTGTCATCACGACACAACTGTTGCATTAAATCTCAAATAACAGCACCGATTCCATTGAATATTTGTTTTGTTTCAGCTGAAGGGGATGAAAAAAATGCACAACTTGCATGGACAGGCCGGAAGACACGTTTCGCTCTAACTGTTCCAGGATGATTTTTTCATCCAAGGGACAAACCAAAAAACTAGATTCAGTACACCCCCAAAGTTTAACATAGCCTGGAAAGGTAAATTTTTAGGGGCGAACTGTTAAACTTTCTTGGAGTATTGAATCTGTTCAACATTCCAAATCCAAAAATAATCCACCCTTGGCCCTTCTTGTCAACTTAACCCTAACTGGTTGGTGATCGGTTTCCTCACCTTGGGGCGACCGTGGATGCTCCATCATTTAGGGAAGATGAGTTGATCCTGGATGCGACCCTTATGCTCATCACGATACGCCCCACAACCCAGACTTTTTTTTTTCAAAAAAAAAAAGAAACGTCAAAAACCATATATTTTTTAGGCACAACTTCCACAACCAGTCCCAAATTTTTGGGTAAGGAAAACTTCCAACAAATTTGCACCGCGGAAACCTGCTGTGCTTGGACGTTCGTGTCCGAAATCGCCAAGGCCGCCGGGGTCGTCTCTTCGACCAGGCTCGTTTGCTGCGAAGTGGCAGCAAGTTGTTGGCTGGCAAAACAGGTCTATTTGTATATCTATAGTGGATATGCACATAAATATATGTTTTATATGTATATATACATATATATACATATATACATNATACATATTTACATATATAGAACATATTTGTTTTTTTCTGCATGATGTACAATATAATTAATCTTCCAGAATCTGATCCACTGCATTCATTGACTATAGATTTAAAAATTATGGGACCTGAATTTTAACTTAGCTGTTGGCTACTCTACAAAGAGCAAATTTGGCCCCCAGAAGCTTCATCCCCATCACCCTTGGACCCTCCATGTTTCTGCCGGGAATGGCTGTGAAGACTAAGGTCATTCAACATCTTCCAACATCGCTGGAAATGTGCGATTAAAAAACAAATATCAACCACAGCTTCTTTTGGAAGTCGGATTTGCTGCAAAATGATGGATTATTTCAACAAAAAATCAACTACGCCTCCCAAGAACCTATAAACACATGAACCCACCCCGTGGGTTTATTTGAGAAAAGGCTGGGTGTTGCCAATTAACCTGGGAGGTTTTTTGGTGGCCCCCCGTTTGCAGCCCGCCTGGTACACCACGATGTGAGTTGCAGTAGAACCCGACGTCAAGGACATCTGGTGGCGTCATGGTGTCAAGTAACTACCCTCCCTGAAACTGACAGATATACACCCCTGATGTTTAACATTGTTCACCTGAAATTCAACCCCTGGAAGTTTGGAGATTCCGAACTTGGAAACCATCATTTTCAGGTTCCATGTTAAACTTTGGGGGTGTACCCTTGAAAAATAAGCAAAGTGCCCTTCGAAGGAAAATTGAATCTTCCAAACTTTGATTTTTTAGGGGTTATGTTCGTTTTAGGGAGGGTACAAGATCTTTCATGATCAGTTGTTTGTTAAATGGATCTTGAAATCAAAGGTTGAATTGAAAGATATCCAGCAAAAGTGATCACCACCTTCAGCAGATTGTACTGTTCAATCATCTCCAGAGGAGATTTCAGCTCAAAAATTGAATCTCTGCACCAGAATGTATCACAGAAGGGCATCATTTGGCCAAGCAAGATTCAACTGGAAGCATCTAAATCTGAAAAAAAATGACTGGAAGATGGTCTTCAAGACAGTCCAATCTCGGCTTCCAAAAAAAAAGAACACGTGGATCCTCAGTAGGAGAGGGAAGTTCCTCAGAAACAACCTTTGGTCATGTGAAAGGATTCACCTGACACCAACCCTCCACCACAACGGCACCGTGGTGTCGGGTACCACATCAAATTCGCTGGTGCCAGAGGGGATACCTTCGAAACAAAAAGGCGGAAGTGTTAGTGGATTATGGATGGACATCTACCAAAAGAGTTGTAAAGGATATCATCCAAAAAAAAGTTGTCAGGGATATAATAGTCCACTGATCATCCACTAAAATCGGTGGATCCTAGTGAGGAATAATATACTCTTAATGCCGACTGCGCAAAACCAGCCTGTACACAGTAATTTGAGATGTTGACCTCTTTGATTTGCTCAGGATCGAATCTAATCAACTGTGGGTTGAAATGTCCTACCTTTCAATGATATGAACCCCTGACACCTGACATTTGAGTATGAATCAACATCACAAACCTTTAACTTGAACAATTTCCAGTTGAAGTTTTGTGTTTTGTCCACTTATTACTATAATATATTGCTTCAATCTTATCTCAACATTGGATGGGACCGGCCTCAGCTCCCCACCCTTTTCACCCAGCCGACCGCCACCTGTCTCGTTGGTCAGCCGATCTCGTCCCGTTCCCGCAGCGTCAGAGGCCAGGTAGACGTGGTACGCCACCTGAGGATCCAAGCCGAAGGGGGAAGCCGGGAAAACAAGGGATGGTCCACACCACCACACCCCCGGTTTTTTTGCACAGTTTTGCAAAGATCATGAGATTGATTCATATGTATATATGTTTAGATATCTATATACACATGTATGTATGTATTTGTTTTATATATAGTTATAGGGGCTCATAAAGAAACTGTTCAGTTCTTGAAAATACTACTCCTATGTCATGAGTATGTCATAAGAGAATTAAGGAATCTATCGTTTGAAACATGTACAATCTGAGACACTAAAAAAGGCTGACCCCACTTGCCCCCAAACCCATCATCACCATTGCTTCCACAGCACCTGTTGATTTCTCTTCTTTGGAACCCCCTACAAAAAAAAAAACATATCAACCCTTGGATGTCCCATCTGTTCCCACTCCAAGCAACGATCTTGTATTTGTAGGAATGCTCTTTCCAATCCACCAGACCACCAACCTGGCAGGCTTCAAATCAATCCAGGTCCGTTGGGGGTGCCATGGAGTTTCTGTTGATACAACCAATGCACAAAGAAATGTGATAAGGTCCTCTTTTCAACTCAAAATGTTCAAACCAAAACATATAGATTTTGAGACTCAGAGCAGTCTACAACAAAAAAAGGCAACCCAAAACTCAGCCCAATCCACCCACCCAAAAAAAAACAACCAACCAACCAACCAACCAACCAACCAACCAACCACCCACCCCTAAGCAACCCTAAGAAACCATTGGAGGCACCTCATTCCCATCCAGGTCCAAATCGGTGAAGGCGAGATCCCGTACCACAAAAACTCAGCGATCCGGCAGCAAATTGGTCCAACTGGTCCAAGTGGTCCAGTGATGCCATTGATATGACACCAACCCAACCCAACTCACTATGAAATTTAAGGGAAATGCATGGGACCCTCAAAATCACCATAGAAAAATGGCAGCAAATTTGATTAATCCACCCCAAAAAAAAAATGTTTTGGTAATTTAATTGACCCCCTTTTTCCAATCACAACTGGCTGATTGTTGGTTCCATCCAGGTTTTCAGTCTTCACATCACCAAGGTTGAAGGTCCCAAAAGCTGATTTTTGCGTGAAAGCCATCCTTTGGTAGCATCCAATCCACAAGGTTTTTGTGTCGCTTCTTTTTTGGGTGGAAACATCTTTCGTCACTTTTTGTTGGTTGATCTCTAAAAAGAACCCAGAAATCCCGCTTCAAGACCCCTTGACCCTTGACAAGCTTGGCTGATTCAGCGGGAAGAGTCGGGAAGTATGCAGTATCCCTTCCAGTGAGACAGGAGACATGGGAAAATCCTACACCACCTAAGAATGGTTAAAACTTGAATGAACGTAATGCAATGTTCTCTAAAATCAAACGATCCACACTTGTTGGTGAATAGGAATTCCCATATTCCCAATAAAAAAAAGGGGTAGTACAATCTGTTCACATATATAAATCAACCCCTTAGGTGTTTTGTCCCCATGTGTTTGATTCTTCTCCACATCAAAAACCCATTTTCCCTTCAAGGAATCAACACCTCTCGTCACACCTGTGGGACCCCCCACAATCGTCTGGGATATACCGATCCGCTGGCCAATTCTGTTCCTGGAGTGCCTAAGGGTTTCGCGGAGGTTGGGCTCGGGTGGGAGGTGCTACACTCTAGAAAAACATGCTGGTGATAATGTGTCAAAATCAGCTTTTTACCCAACCCTCCAGCTGAAATGTTCCATTATTTTCGAATGATTTACAGTATTGATTCCCAGGAACAATTTGGTACCTGGGGTGACGTCAGCAACGACTCCTGAACGTTTTGTGAGACGTCTGCAGTTCTTAGACGTCAACCTCTGTTTCCATATGATTAACAATTGACGCAAATTCAGCAACCAAGATGGGATGGATACAACATTTGTAATGTGAACCGGGATATTATTGTGTGCTATACATAGATTGTTCTATGTCAACAGCCTGCAAGAAATCATCAAAACAATAGCTGGCATCATCTACTTTGTCCTGGTTCTCCGGCATCAACATCCACCAACTCATCCCGAGAAACCAACATCAACATCAACATCCACACCCCGGCAAGGCCCCCAAACGGTGGCCGCAAAGAGTAGCAAGTAGTCGCTGGAATCGATGGCCGTTTCCGCTGCCACATTGATCTTGGTGGGTTTTTTCACAACGGGTTTTTCCATGGAGCAGCTGGAAACCTCTCTGGCCAACCGTCATGGAGAGTGGCTAGTCAACCTTACTTACTGTCGGGGTTCCCTAAATAAGGAACAGGAACTCATTAAACCCTTGTTTCTAGGGGGGTATGTTAGTAGGTTGTCTAACCATTAGCAACTTTTACTATTCTTCCTGTACACTGGATCGTTATGAGCATGGCCAAGATTCATCTTTACAATGTGTGTTTGATTGTGCGCGTATCTTTTCTCAGTAGACTGTGGGTTGCATAGTCAACAAAAATCTTTCCAACACTACAAGTAATCTACGCTTTCCCACCCAACCCAACCCAACCCAACCCAACCCCCAAAAACAAAAGTTGAGACCCTTCTCCCCCCCCCCACAAAAAAGCTGCACTTTTTAAGTTCTGCAGAAAATTTCACTGTCAGAATCCTTCCTGGAGCTCCCAAACAAAGTTCCAATAAAGGCTGGTTCCAAGGAGTTTGTCCTGCGGTTTCAAGGTGACTTTCCGTTTTTCCGGGATGCCACCTACTGCATCCGATGACATGAAACACACATGTTTAGGCCTCACTGATTTCAAGCCAAAAACCCTTCAATTTGTCGCTGATACTTGGAGGCGGGGGTCACATCCAATACTTTTCATTGGTGAAAACTGCCTCTGGACGGCACTTTCTCTTTGTTTAATGACTCACGCCATCTCACGTTCAGTGAAACAAGAGACACAACCACATCCACAATGATCTATACTAGGTTTTTTGTGGTGAAAAACTTAATTACTTATACTTATGCTATAAATCACCATTCCCGTCAAACGAACCAGGTGGATGTTTTGCACTCTGCTTACTGCTGGCTTGAAGATTTCGCAAACATCTCAAAAAAACAGCAAAACTGTATAAGATTGTTATGACATAATAATTCTAAGATCCCTTTCAAACACGACCCCCAACTGCCGGCTTGTTCGGCCCCAACAAACCCGGTGGACACCTGGATTGGGGTCCATAACTCCCAATTTCCCCAATGATCCGTGCCATAACCTGAGGTTGGTGGCGTCCAGTGATGAGAGGCTGATAAATTGATAGTGATGATGATGATGATGATGATTTAAAATGATGATTTATGATGATTTATGACGATGATGATCATGCATGCATGCATGCATGCATGCATGCATGTTGTAAAATGCATGAAACCTCCCTGAAACTGAATCCATAGAACCCCAGAAAACTACATCTTCCATGCCACGTCACTGTGACTACGCCGGCCCAAGTAGAGGTTGTAGTGAGTGACCAAGGATTCAGTCACGGGCACTTCCTGTGTTTCCAACGAAAAAAAGGTACAAGAAGGGCCCCCCCCTAGTTATTGAGGTGTTATAACCCCAGCAAACCCTATTTAACCATGGTTGTAAATGGGTATAGCTAGGGATAAATCCACTTATACTAGTTAGGGGGCCCCATCTTGTAGGTACACCATCTAGTACAATCAACCTCGATGTTGGGGAAAATAACACGTTTTGAATCAGCCGAAGAAACATTTCAAAAAATTGCCATCTTTAAAGGTTGACGAAGGGTGTCGTGTCACCATCTGCAATGTTTTGTTCCTGATTCACCAAACTAAAAAGTAGGAAAGTATCAACATCTCACTCTGCAAAAACAAATAAATTGCCCTTCTCACAACCCCAAAACTTCATAAAAGCCATCATATCTCCTGGATTCCCTACACTCCATTTCCTCTCTTCAACCCAAGATCTGCACACCCACCAAACCAATCAGGTACAGGCTCCCACTGGACGGTACCACCAATTTCTCCACCATCCAAGTCAAGATCATCCATGTTCAAATTACTCACCTGGGACTCTTCGAAAAAATCCGTGGAGGTCGGAGCAGTTACTGCTACGGATCGATCAAACGGTGATTAGGAAAAAAAAGACTCCGAGGTGGTTTTTTCGTTGATCCCCCTTTTTTTGTTGGAATGGCAAGAAGAACACCAAAACACAAAGGTAACGCACTAAAGTAAAACTGACCAACAAAAAATGGAGAAAAAAAATAGTTCGTTCATCCGCTGCCGCTTGCAACTTGCGAAACCAAAATCTTTTGGTAGATAATTCCAAAACCAAAAGATCCTGTTCCTCCACTTGAAATTCAGGTTCCCCAAGTTTCTTTGCCAAATCCAGGCACTTGGATAAAATGCTGTTGTTGATTCCCAGGTAATATGGGATCAACAAAAGTCCTTTGAAGGGTTTTATTTACCACAAAAAATAACAAAACTGACTTTTTGGTCATCTATTTTCTGAGGAGGTGGGCATAATATATTTTTTTTATAGGAATACATGGCACTTAAAATCAGTTGTTCCCCTCATCCTCCAGGCAGTGTGTCACCTGGAAATTGGTGTCGCTGACGTTTTTCCAATTGGGCGTCGTTTGTTCCTCCAAAGTGGAAACGGTATGCACCAGCACCTCGGTGACTGGAGAGTTTTCCTCTCCTGGGAGGATGCTGAACCATCAACAGTGGGATGATGGTTTCGCCAAGATTTTGATGAAATTTTATCTTATAAATACTGGCATAAAACTTCCATCAACTGTGTTGATACGTTATTTAAAGCCCTGGAAATAGTGGGATAATCTTACCAACCTCAACTCTTTCTCGCCGGATTTCTGAACCATCAATAGATAGCAGGCTTTTACGGATGAGAAAGATTGCTGGAGAAACCCAAAAAAAGTGATCGGAAAAGATTCGACGCTTAAAGCACGGGTGTGATGATGTGTTTTCTTCGAAATGGTTTGAAAACCATGATGCCACCTATTGGTAGCAATGAAATCCCATCTTGATGGAAGGTTGGGAATTTGCCATCTTGACAAAACTGCCATAAAGCACCCCACCCCAGAAGTTGTGGGAATTTTTGGTACGTCTCGGGGACTTCCCCCGGTACGTTTTCTGGAACGACGGCACGGAGGTAGCTTGGACCGGTTGGAGAACGCATGGACGCAAGCCTGCCGTATAATCACCTGAGTCCGAGGATTTTTCGCCGTTTTTTTTTTCCACCGGGAAGTTGCTTGGACGCGGAGGTGTGAGATCACGATCTCCTGGATACGCTGGATGTGTTTGGGTATTTTTTGCCACCAAAGCCACTCAAAAAAAAATGAAGAAATAAAAAATCTTCCCCAAGAAAGGAATCATGTTATCAAGTGTGGGTGTTTATTCTATACATTTATTTGTTCATAACAATACGTAACACGTCCCCATCAGGTAGAACTGGGATCGATTCGGATTCAAAAAAACAAAACTTTGACCGATCTGCAAGGTGTTTTTCACATGTGGCGATTGTGTGTGTGTGTGTGATCCCAAATTCCAAGTCATGTTTCCCTGCGTTTCAAATGGAAACCATCTAAGAAACAATCATGGGAGACTTGGAGGAAGCATCATTGTGACATCTTTGCAAATGTCAAGAGAGAAATGCGAGTAATTCTCCACGAAAAAAAACTGTCCCCAATTCCGTCCCCCAGAATTCTTTCGAGTCGATATCCTTTTCATGATGGAAATTCAGATGGGAACAAAAAGTCCAAACACATCTTTGGGAAAGAGTCTAGTACCTCCCCCGAAAACTAACATGACAATGAAAAAAACAACCATTTCAAGAAGTTTTCCGGGGGGTAATACTTGCTTCCAAACCTACAGCAACTAACCCTACCTGAGTATGGCTGATAGGACCCTTCTGGACGCGCAAGAGTTGCCGAGATGTTTTTCCCGCTTAAAATATAGGGTGAACGGAAGGGGAGAAATGCGTTTGACCAACAAGAATGCCTGATGTGTTTTGAGATGCTGGGTTTCAGACGGGAATTGTTTGAGGGAAAAAAATACATCAAAAACGTATACAGCATATCCTTGTATCTAAAAAATGTTAGTGAAGGTACGTTTGTTGTGAAGATGAATGGAAGCATAAATCTCTTCGCGTACCAGACCAGGGTTGTCGATTTGGCCCTGACATATGTAGATCTGTAGGTACCATCTGCGGCTGTGTTTCCTGAAAATGTTGATATAGGGGGACAAGTCTGCAACCTCGAGTAACTGTTCCAGCGCACCCCTGGTCGCTCAGCGCAACTGAGCCCCAAAAATACTCACCCTTTGGCCAATATTGACCAAAAAAAACAACTCATTCAAAGATCCCAAACAACCAACACCAAGCAAACACCAAACAACACCAACCAACAGTTAAACCAACACCAACCAACACCAACCAAGCAAGCAAGCAAGCAAGCAAGCAAGCAAGCAAGCAAGCAAGCAAGCAAGCAAGCAAGCAAGCAAGCAAGCAAGCAACCAACCCCTACCCAAACTTTGTTCACATTGCTACCCTGTCGCAATAAGGCAAGGCCGTGTTCGCTGGCACGTCGGCCTCATTGGTTCCAACTGCCACTTCCGGTGCCGCCGTGATCCTGCAGGACGGGTGTTTGGTGACTCGTTTCGTTTCCCGTTTGGGGAAAAGGTACAAGGTTAAAACAACAACAACAACAACAACAACAACAACAACAACAACAACAACAACAACAACAACAACAACAACAACAACGACAACGACAACGACAACGACAACGACAACGACAACGACAACGACAACGACCACGACCACGACCACGACCACGACCACGACCACGACCACGACCACGACCA
>DF239628.1:89314-115399 GCA_000507305.1 Breviolum minutum Mf 1.05b.01
TGATGATGATGATGATGATGATGATGATGATGAAATGATGATGATGATGATGATGATGATGATGATGATGATGATGATGATGATGATGATGATTATTATTATTATTTACGATGATTTATGATGATTTATGATGATTTATGATGATTTACGATGATTTATGATGATTTATGATGATTTATGATGATTTATGATGATTTATGATGATGATCCTAAAAACATTCAAACCTACATATATATATATACGTTTTTAAGCTTTCCATCCTGAAGTTCCATCCAATGCCCCCACACTTTCAGTCCATAAAACTCCAAAAGGCAACAAACCCTGGGTTCTCCCACGGTGCTTTGTGTGCTTTGTGCCACTAGCCGATCCTCTACCACCAGGGCGTTTCCACCATTTCCATCTTCAAGTCGCACTTGATACACCTGAAAACTTTTCCAAAAAAAAACTCGGAAGTTAACGCAACTTCCAGCAAGCTGAACAAAATAGAAAAAGGTATCCTTTAGTTACATTCCATGAAATCCTGGTTGGTGAGTAGGGATTCCCATTAGTTGGGTATGAAATCATATTCCCTTTGGACAATTCTAGTGACAAACACACAACTGGAAAAAAATGACAAAAATATATAGGGATACCTATACAAACCAGATTTGGGGTTATATTTTCTGTACAAAAATCCTTTTCAAAACAACACCTGGAGTTTAATAGAGGAATAGAGGAGTACCACCTGGGCCGTTTCTTTCTGACCTCACCACAAAGTGGTTTTCAAACAGCAACAAAGGAAAAAAATATCTCTTTCAGCACGTTTTGAAGCAAAATCTGCCCAGCAAACTTTTCTTTCTGGATTGGGCAACCCCACCAAGACTTTTGAGTACTCCGCGGGATGGTCCCATGAAACGGTCCCTGCCAAGTTGTCCAAATTCAGATCTTCGGCCACATAACCTGTTCGGTTGAAACAGATGCCCTCCATTGCGAAACGGAATGGAATGCCCTCCTCCAGGGACTATTATAGACGTGATAGATAGATATATGGATACCTTATGTATTTACAATATATACATATATATATATATAGTCTACATATTCATATATATATGTATATATAAACCATAGATATCATAGATCTTCTAGATATCATCCGTGCCACCAATGGCAAAGGAAAATCATCTTGCAAACCTTCCAATTGGATCTTATAAATCAACATCCCACCTTGGATGTTGAGAAAATGGTAGATCCTCAAATCACAAACAACATTTTTATAAATGGAAACTCTCCCAAAAAATCCGGAAAAATCTCCGTCCGGGAGACTTTCCAAAAACATTCAAACCATCGGTTTCACCACCCCCCAACGACCCGGAGTCCTAAACAAAAACACCAAGGTACTCAAGTTTCCGGCTTGAGAATCTGCATTGTCCAACTCCAGGATCACCGGATAAGTCTGCTCCTGAAACGGGAACCGTTCCGCCAACGTTTTTGGGAAATCACCCGGGCCATCCCTAAGGAAGTGCTGGAAAGGGAAGAAATAATGATCAAAATTTCAATTGGAATATGGAAAGGAGGGGATGAATGGAAGATATGTGATTCCAAGAAATCTCCAACAGGACCCGCTGAACGGCCCCGAACCTAAGTATCTAATAGCTCTAGCAACCTACTTAGGGGTCCGTTGGTAAGGTCCCATTCAATTCTTGATGGAATGATACTATACCAGCAAGTTGATACACAGCACTATTACAAACAGTGAAAAGAGCCACAGAATCTTCGTAATATTTCAGCAACCTGGAAAATTGCTCTCCAATACCACTGAATTTTCCCTGCAGAAACTACCTATTGGTTTTTGGTGTAGAAATCCTGTCACTTGACATCCTTACTAGTTGATTATCTATCCAGGTTTTGTATCGTTCACCATATGCAGTCTTGGAAGATCTCCCTTCTGTTTGGTGCTTCGCAACTGGTTGGTTTTGCCACACCACAACAGCTAAAATAAATTAAGCGCGGTAAATTGTCCAACAAAAATATTGAAAGTAGACCAACTTCTTTCCAGTTGGGCTACCAAAGTTAACCATCCAACTGTTTTGTTCTACAACAACTGCTACCTGCTACCACCCGCCAACTGCTACCACCCGCCAACCACTTGGGCCGCCCTTGGGCCGCCCCACGGCGAAGGAGGTGGCACAGTAGATCAACATGTGGGTATATCCTTCCAGCTCCTACAAGCCATCTGTCACTGGAAATGCTCCTAGGGAACTGCGAATATGCTCTCCAGTGTGTGTATGTAGGGATCCGATATGTAGGTTTGTATGAATGAATGACTTTATTTATGCACCCTTCGAGAAGATGCAAACGCAAAACGTGTTATATACATTGTTCTTGCTATGTACATTGTACACCGCCTATTCAACTCTGGGCCATTGACTTGGCAACCCTCCCCTCGGTTTCTGAAAAGTTTCACCCCTTGGGCATCCCCAACGGTATCGCAAGGAATCACCAACCTGGAGCTTGGAAGAACTTGATGATGCAAAGTCTGAAAACCCACCCTGAAGTTTAACATAGATAATCCAAATCTAAGGATATCTTTTCAATGGCACCCCCCTGGAAATAAGGCCTTATCAGGGGACTTAGAAGGGACAAATGATGATCAACCTCCAGGAAATGGATACATATCCCACCGAAAGGGAAGTTCGGAAAATCATCGACTCAAAATGGACTTTTCAGGGGATATGTTAGTTCACAGGAGGGTAACCAACCTAGGCCCCCCTGAAAAAGGATACTTGGACAATTGAAAAAAAACGGCGAAGCTTTCGTTTGTGTTTTTGGGTCTCCTTTCACGGGCTGAGCTGTTAAGCTTTGGGGGGGGGGGGGGGAAATTGTGTGTGACAAACCGTAGGCATATGTTATACTAATCTAGTGGCATCTGTCGGCATCTGTCGTGTTGAATATCTCGACTTCGCAGCGCCTTAGACATCCCCCAGTAGGGCAGCAAACATCAAAAATATCCATCTGTTGTATAGTGTAGAATCACAAAATCCCTTAGTGCCAATGAAACTTCAAAACTGCATGCCATGGCATGCCCCATGATTTTTAGAATTTCTAGAACTTACTTGAGCTTTGTTCCGATCAAAGTGACATCGTCATGAATCTCTGCACCGGTCGTTTATCCCATTCTTTACATCGGAAATCCACCTTAATCATGTATCACTGGAAACAGTGTGTGCTAGATTATAACGGCCACCGTTCAAACATCATTGCAGTAGAGGTTACAGTATATGATTTAAAAAGAATTTGCAGGCCCTTAAAAAAGGGTGATACAGTGATACATATACAGCAACCTCCCCCCTTTTCATGTTGCGGACATTCATCCCAAACCTCCCGTGGTTTCATGGTAATTCTTGAAATCCCTCCTGGCCTCTGGGTATCCCCCAGCATCGTTGTGGTAGATGTGGAGCTAGTAGTGCTTGTAGTGGTCCGCGTTCCCGTCGTGGTGGTGGAGGTATCGTTGCTCACGTTGTACGGGTCGGTTTCTGACCAGCGCTCCGGTTGATCCAAGCAAAATCACCTACAGTACCTGGACCTTTACCGGACCTACTGTTGAATGCTTCAGAAATCCAGAAAAATCTGAAGAATCACTTTCAGCTGTTCAGTCATAAGGACAACATCACTTAGTTTCGAGACAATGGACTTCAGAGGTGTTCTCTTTTTTCAAATTTGAAAAATCTCTTCCAAACCGCCCTTTTTCCTCACCTTTGTTGGGACGCTAAGAACGAGGGTGGAAAGTTCATCCGTTCATCCCTTCATCCCTTTTTTTCCAAAAATAGCACCTTCCGTCACATTGAAGCTACTGGTAGTAGTGACCTGGAGGTACGAGCCACCAAGGGTGATGATGATGACGTCAGGGCAGAGTAGATATGACCACGTTAATCCAAGCTAAACTAACCAAGTAAAACATGTTTTTCATTAGAAGTTGTTCACTTCAAAATTGAAATTCTACCCTTTTGAGGTAGGAGTAGTCCACCCCCCCAGCCTGTCTATACTTGAAAAAGAGAAGCAGTCCATGATGAATCTGAAAAAAATACAAAAAAAAGAACAACGAACCTGGATATTTCCCAAAATGCAACAACCCCATTAGCAAGCCCGCTTCAAGTCACTTGGGGGGACTACGGATTTGGGGACACTATTTGCCAACCCTATCAGGCCTCTAGCCGGGGGCGCCCGGATTTCACAACTCAACTGTTACGTGGGCATCTACTTTCACCCAAGGTTGGGGAAAATGATCATGTTGAAGTGCATAATCTCCATGAGGATTCAATCATGATCAAGATGATCAAAAATGATACTGGGTCTGTAAATCGTGGAAAGCAGAATCATGTACATATATGACATATATATAATTATGTATATATATATATATATCTATATACTTACCTTCCGCCATGAGAAAGAAGGAAAAAACTACAAAATCCTCCAGTCATCCATGTGGCAACAAGATGAAAAGTCCAGGAACTGTGTGGTTTACATTTCATGAAAAATGTTTATATAACAACAAGGGGCCAACAAAAGGTCCATCCCCTCATAATAGAGAAGCACCTGAAATCTCCAGAAAACACGCACCATAATCAACACCTGAAATCATCTGCCCATCATGCACCAAAAACCATGAAAACATCAACAAAAACAGCTTCATCAGGTAAACACCAACAGCCTCACCACCAACCCAATCAACCCATCCACCCCTGTGACCTCTATGGGATCGTAGGAGACATTGAAGGCATACGGTGCCCGTTCGAAGTCGCCGTTGGACAAGCGCCCTTGCTGGAGGAAATTGTGTGGAGAAACTGCAAGAAATTGGACCCATCTTTAAGAACAAAACAGGAATCGAAGGTGATAAATTGAAAATGGATGATTCAAAGTGAAAGAATATAATTGAAATCTGTAGCGGCTAGTAGAATTTGTGGAGGAAACATTCCATGAGTCCCTCTTTGAATGGCATTTTCAATTTCAACGGCTTCGAGCTTCCATAGGATCGACCGTTTCAGTTGAGGAATTTCACTTTCAGTTGTGAAAATCTCCACAAAACCTGGAGCAATTTGGAAGCACCAAACTTGCCAGCAGTGCTTGCCAGGTACAGAACAAAGTGCGTGACCTCAGTCGGGAATAACAACAACTACTGTTTCTCACAGGACTCCATTCGAAGAAAAAAATCAGGTATATATCTTTAGTGTTTTTCAAAAAAAATCCACCTTCTTTAGGGTTTCTTTATCACTAAAGCAATGGACTTTGAATAGTTTGAACCTTTAAAGAAAGGTTTTCCCAAGCTTATTCGGCACATCGTTTCAACCCCACCTGTCTGTACAACTGTCTTCCACAACTTGTGTGATACTGTTACCCCCCCGAAAACCAACATGACAATGGAAAATCCACCATTTGAAGATGTATTTCCTATTCAAAATGAAGATTTCAACAATGTCGTGTTTGTTTTCAGTGGACACCCACCTCTGTTCTGAAACCAAGCGACCACTGAGGTATCCTCTGGTGGGTCATAGATCAATACACCAGCAATGTGCTCGGCATCCAGGTCATAATCAATGAAGGAGACCTGCTCGTTTCAGGGTCACAAGTCACATCTCAGTTCCAGTCAGTAACCCTCAAAAAGACAAACCGACAACGACAAAAAAAATAGTGTTAAAAAAGAAAGAACTAGGACTTTTGATTGGGATCTATATGTATATATTCATATACATACGTATAATATATATATATAGAAAACTTTTTGCTGAGTTCTGTTGTTTTTCTTCTTGATCCCAGTTCTTTTCAGGAAATTGTTTTTGTGGACTCGCCAGAGGTTCATCACAAGAGCAAGGTCTGGCATCACAACGATACCATATACTGTCCTGACCCGATCAAACAAGCAGTACAACGAGTACAGACAAGGTGTCAGTATGGTGGTATACATCATTTAAGATGTTCTTCCGTTTTCTTCAGACTCCTCAGAAACATCAAGTTATCTCATCACAAACTGATTCATCCAGATTTTTTGTTCAGAAACATACATCCAGTTAAAAAAAAAACTGTGGCTTCAACATCTTCTCCATCATTTTGATTTTTCAGTATCTCAACCAAACAAACGTCAACAAAACGTCCCCCAAGCTGGTTTAGGGCACATTGGTGACATTCACCGCGTTGTCCACCAAGCTGATGCTCGTGGGAGTACTGCCCTCCGTGGAACTGGAGCGGGTGAAGACGGCCAGGTACGTGGACCTGGCAGCTACGGATCCCGGACTCCGGTGGGCGAAAATCCCCCGTTATACCCCGCCCAACCTCAACAAACACCAGGCAAAAATGGGAAAAACACACACAAATAAAAAAGGTGGTTCAGAAAGTTTGGGAGGGTCATGTTCATTTGTTGCTTGCCCTTTTTTTCTTGGAAAAAAAAGACGTGAGGGTTTTTGTTGGCCCCAAAGGTGTGTGGCTTTTCCCTCGTTGTTCCCCCAGTCATCTGGGCAAAACATCCCTTGGTGGCCACGCTGTAGGAGGGCCGTGTTCTCCGGAAGCGTCGCGGAGGTTGCCTCAACCGGGAGGATTTCGAAGGCAACAACGGGGGGGGGTCTTCCCGCGGAAATTCGAGGGGGATATTTTCTAGTTGGCGGTTTCAACGCCTTTGAAAAGTGTTAGTCAAAATGGGAATCTTCCCCAAATAGGGATGAAAATTAAAAATATTTGAAACCACCTGGTTTTTGTTTGAAAGGAAATGAATCATCTGAAGCAACCATCAATTTTCAGGAATTATGTGAGTTTTCAAGGGGGGTGTTAGGAAAGATGATTGAATGTAACTACCACAAATAACACCAAAATTGATGTCTTGGCACAAACTTGGAGATCTGAGATGTCTTAGTAAAGCCAGATGTTAGTCCATGATCTCCCAGTTGTTCATGGATTTGTCTCACTCCTTGAGCCCTTCAAAGTACCAGATATCAAACCAACAAACCTTTCAGTTTTACCATTTTGAACTAAGGAGTTCACCGGAGCTCCATTCTCTGAGACCCAATAGTGGTACCCCCATTCCCATACCACTCCCATACCACTCCCATACCACTCCCATAAGAACCCCTTGAAGTATGGGAATGGTATGGGAAGCTTATGGGAAGAGGTCCTACTTTTGGGTGGTCACTGGAGAGATCCCTGATCCAAAGCACCATCCAAAACTGAGTTCTCCTCACGGAGCCACTGATTTCCAGTAAATCTCGACGATCCACAACTCCCACGGTGTCTTGGGAAAAGACCACGCGATATGCCACCTTCAAAGACCAACCAATCAACAAACAAACGCTTGGTTTGGTTTTTGGGCTGGGTTTGGTGGTAGACTTCCTTGGGGCTGGTGGTTCTTTTGTTAAAAAAAGGCGGGTGAAAAAAATTGGTTCACCTTTGGTTGGTAGGTTGTTTGTTGCTGGACTCACCAAGTGAAGGGTCTTCTCTTTTTAGAGCTCTGAAGGGCTTTCTTTGTTGCTTCTTTTGGGATTCTTTATGGGGATGATTTTGAAACAGGTTTATTTTTGGGATCCTAAAAACTTTCAACCTGCGGTTGTCCGAAAAAAATCAACTATAGTTGAATTCTCTTACTATTCAAATGCTCATTGGGGATTTGATCCTTTGAAAAGGTAGAATGTCTCCAAACCATCCTCTGAAACAAGATCACATCGTGTTAATCGGATGCTGCTTTCTTCCAAAACAAAAAAAAAACACAACAATAAGTACACCCAAACTTAAAAGAAAATTCCCCGTTTAGGAAAATTCCCCTTTAATTAAGGGGAATTTTCAGAACAAAAATAAACCAACCTTTAAGACGAAGGAAACGCTATCCCCCTGAAAATTCCAAAGGTTGGTTCATTTTGATAGCAAGATGAAGATCTTCAATGGTTGGTTTGCTCAAAGACTTCACCAATTCAATGGTCAGTTCGGGACAAAAAATCCTGGGTTTTTCGGTGATGAACCTCCAAAAACTCATCTGTCAGCAAGCATGAGCAAAAATATGTTTCTTTGATTTTGAAAAAAGAGCAAAACTTATCATTTTAAAGGGGTCCATTTTAGTACGAGGTATAGCAAAATCAAAAATAACCTCCACCCCCAACCAACAACCCAAAAAATAATGGGGGAACATTCATGACACCAAAAACCCCGGACTCCCAGGTTGTCATCATGTTCCTTCCAGGCCAAGGTACGATATTGTCCGTGACAACTGGTGGTGGGACCCAAGTGATTTCACCACCAAGCTCCTCCAAGTCTAAATCCTGATGGATCGGTGATGAAATCATGGAAGGGCATGGGATTCATGGATGGTTTCTCATGGGGGGTCCAGGAGAATTAGATGAGGAGTAGTTTTAACTAGGAAGAATTGGTTCATAAATACATGAAATGTAATTTTTAATCTATATAATATATATATACATATTATGGTATAAGAAATGCGTCGGAATTAAATTAAAATGACGTATCATACTCATAACGTATGAAATATATAATTGTTCGTTGTCTCCATGTAAAAGCGTATACAGTATTCATCAAAGAATTTCCAATATCAGATACCACACATTCTGTCCCTTTTCATCTTAAGACAGTCAGAAGGTGACAACTTCATGCCAAGTCCTGGTCGATGAACTGTAGATTCGACACCCGGCCATCCTGGAGTTAGTGCAGTGGCATAGGATGTTTTCTTCCATCCCAGAAATGCCATTGATGAAAATCAAGAGGGACATGGCCCGATCTTCAAACATCAACAGGAAGGCAGCACTCCTTCCCCACTCTCAGCTTTTTCAACTCTTTCGTTTTTTGTTTCGACACAAATGCTCACCAATAAATCACTTTTGGAAAAAAAACGACTCAAGATGAGGACAGTTGGACTCATATATGACATATGAATAGATATTGAGTGTATATGTGACACAATTAGAATCATACCAACCCGAAATCGGTGAAGGTTTGGAAGACCCAAATCCGTCAAGGATCAACCCCGCCCCAAGTTTTGGGTTGGGTCCAGGAACAACCGTTTCAAATCTGAAAACCCAGCCAACCACTGGAATATGTTTGTTACTAGTAGTGGTGCTTTTTTGGTTCTGTAGCACAAAAAAAGTACCTAATCCAAAAAAAAAAAAAAACAAGAGTTCATTCCATGTCAGATCCACATTATTTCTTTTGAACTCCATTTCCCAACCGCTTGAAACACCCCTTTTGCCCCCGCCGAAGTAGTCGAACCTCATCCGGCACCAAGAACGCCGTGGGCGTGCTCTGCTCCTTCCATCAGTTTAAACTGGTTCTAGGAGGTGGTTTATTGATCATATGGGTGTTTCCAAAAATAGTGGTACACCAAAAATGGATGGTTTTTTTCATGGAAAACCCTATTAAAATTGATGGATTTGGAAGAAAACCCACTATTTTTTGGAAACATCCATATATAATAACCCCCCCCCTCTCGGATAATATTCACATACATTGACATCATCTTGATCGATAACAACACCAACCCTTAGGCCCGAAGTTGTATGTGTTTGGATGTCTTTTCTCTTTGTCCTGAAGAGCAGATGCCATGAAAAAGAGGATATGGCTGTAGGGTGCAAAGTCCGTTTCCAACCTCAGCATCTGCCATTCAATCGACGGAAAAACGTACAACAAGAAGGTCTTCCAAGTCTCTCCCGTTTCCAACAAATCCATTCCTTGATGAAAGCCCAAAACCATGAGAACAATGTTCTTTTTCATGTCGAAAATGTCAATGTTCACCAAGAATGTCCAAGCTCAAATTCAATATCAAGTCCAATAAAATATATATTGGGACAACAAACTGCAATGAACGTGCCACGAAGCCATTCCTAAAGGAAGCTATCGCCTTCTGACCCCTGCTCTTCAGAGCAAACTGTTAATTTCAGGGAGGGTAGTTTGAAGAAGTGCACTCTTCAAAGTATACATAACCTGATGACCTGCTTTGCTAATGCCCTAAAGAGAGGTCACTTAATCTCTAAAGGGCAATTCTTTATCATTTTCATCTTGCAGCAGCCTCTTCTCTTCGTTGATTGAAGTACCGTAAATACCATAAGCCAAGAAAACATGCTTGACTGCCGTTCAGCTTCAACATCTCCTTTATCAGCTCCAGCTCCGTACCAGCAATCTAACCCATCCCTCCCCTGTGTCACCTCTCCTATGGTACCCTAAGAGAGATGTTGATGGATTCAATTTTTGAAAAACACACAGGAATCATGTGACATGTCCACACACACTGATTTACCAACAAAAACATATCAGAACCGATTTGAAGTCTTTTCCAAAAACCAGGGAAAGCTGCTTCTTGGAAGTCCAGCCGACCAAACAAAGTGGCTGGTTTTTAGGATGATCCATTAGTTTAGGATTCCCAATACTACCAATGGACAAAGTTTGGTCGACTTGGACTTCCTGCTTGGAGGATCATCCCATTTGGTAAGTGGTTGATAACCCATGCTTAGTAAGTCCCCAAAGTAGGGGTGTTCCCCTTCCAAATGGCCTAAACAACTTTTGAATAGGGGTTACTAACTACTTACATTCACTGGGATGATCCTCCAAGATAGCAGGTTTTCGTTTCTCCCTTGCCATTTTCGCAACACCGAGACGCGGGATCGTCAAGGCATCGGCCCCTAAGACGTCAGCACGCTTACACCCGAAGATATCCACCTCAGCTGGTTCACATCCACCTCAACGGGTGGATGGTTAAACAAAACTCAACAAAATCTTCCAAAATGGAACTTGTCCAACCATTGTACCCCAACCAAAAAAAAAACATGGAAGGATGAAAAATGATAATTTTCAACCATCCCCTTTTCAAACATTGCAGGTCTCCATTTTCAGCGTCGAAAAAATCTGGAGCATCTCTGAGGTCTCCCGGCTCGCATGCAGGGATATCCGAAGAACTCCAGCTGATTCAACCTGAAACACATGGGGCGCCCGTCATGGGACAGGACAGTCCAGGCCTGCAACAAATATCAATAGCTTGGCGACGCAATCAATTTTCATTTGTGAATCACCCACCAAGCCATCAAAGAATCTAAAAAACTTCAATCATTTTTTTTTGAACAACGACCCAAAAATAAAAACGGACCTTAATTTGGTGGCCAAGAAAGGGATTGGCATCACAATGTTCTCCACCAAGCTATTCCTCAGAGTCCAATTCCAATCAGTTCACGCTCATGAAAAATGAGATGAAGAAAACGGGGATACTGGGATGTCCATGGTACTTAGCAACTGGATTATAACCCCAAAAAAAGTAGGTTGTAAGTCCCCTAAATAGGTTATAACCCAACTTACTAACTGGTTACTAACTTCCATGGACACCCTAGTAGGCTTCAAAAAAAAAGGAGCGAACTGTTGTACACTGGGCATTTGGTGCACTTATTTACTTGGTGTATGACCATCCTCTAACTGTGTTTCAAGCATCACAGGAATTTAAGACCTTTAAGACTATGTAATATCTGCAAGTAGTGTTCAAGATCTTCCTTGGCCACCTGATCATTGATGGTATCACCACCATCCCAATGCTGTCAAAGGATCGAATCATAGTTGGCCTGCGAGACTCGAGGGGGAGCATTGTTTGAGAAAGGAAGAGGGTGGGACCCCAACTCCGGGCTCCTTCCTAATCCTTCAATTATTTGTTCACACTGTTGATGGAGGAAGTCCATAGGTCAGTCAGGTAATTTATCCCACCATATACATGGGTTTTTATACATCCTGGTGAATTCTCCGGATTTTTGAACCATCCAGAGCACTAAAGGTGTGACTAAAGGTGTGTCATTCCCCTCAACTGGTTGGTTGCCCCTTTGTTTCACCTTGACTAATGATTCCTTGCAGTTTGAAAGCCCCAACTAAGCAAAAAAACCACCGCTCGCGGTGAGGATCACCATGATCTTTCACACTTCTCCAAAAAAAATTATTGGGGAAATGGTGTAACCACATTTCCAATGGCTTTCGGACTTGGAGATTTTTTTTTTGGAGGGGGGGGGGGGGGGGGGTTAAANAACCAACCAACCAACCAACCAACCAACCAACCAACCAACCAACCAACCAACCAACCAACCAACCAACCAACCAACCAACCAACCAACCAACCAACCAACCAACCAACCAACCAACCAACCAACCAACCAACCAACCAACCAACCAACCAACCAACCAACCAACCAACCAACCAACCAACCAACCAACCAACCAACCAACCAACCAACCAACCAACCAACCAACCAACCAACCAACCAACCAACCAACCAACCAACCAACCAACCAACCAACCAACCAACCAACCAACCAACCAACCAACCAACCAACCAACCAACCAACCAACCAACCAACCAACCAACCAACCAACCAACCAACCAACCAACCAACCAACCAACCAACCAACCAACCAACCAACCAACCAACCCATCCTTGACAAAGTGACCCATTGCAAGATGGTGCCTGCACGTCCAAGGGTTTGAATCTTTTCAATCCTCAGTAACCCGAGATCTGCCCAAGTGGATGTCAGGCTTTCTGCCTTGATGGAAGAGAAATGTCCGAGTGGAAATTGGAAATTAGAATGTATGTCTGCAATATCTATATATATATATAGTATGTATTATGTATATATTATATATTACTGCATACACACATATATGTACATAAACCATTGGGGTGGATATATAAACCATGTCTTGCATTTAATTTCTCAACATCTATTTCTTGAAACGAAAAAAAACCTTGGAAAGCTCCAAGTTTACTCAAAAAAAACTCATCACTTGTCTGGGACCCATCCACTTACGACCGATATCTCGTATCTCCTGATGTCCGGCCTTTGCCAAGGCACAACATGTCGGTGCCAAAGTCAAATTCGATGTACGTGGTCTGTCGAATAATCTGGTTACAAAACCTCATCGGGTCGATGTTTCGTCGAGTGGGTTTGGATGATTCGAGTCGATGGTTTTTTTTCGTTGATCCTGAAACACTGGAAAGACACCTGAAACCCTACACTGAATAAAACGATACATGCTGAGGTAAAGAGGAAACCAAACAAAAGGGGTTCGAAAACTTCTCTTGAGATTTTTTTGCCACAAAATCCTGGATGTATTTTGCCATCAGCAATGGGATTCTGGAAGATGCGTGACCTTCATCCCAACATGAGGTATCCCGAACTAGTCCGCAAGATGAAGTGTCCACCATCCATGTTCAATATTACAAGGTCTTGACGCCGGTAGTCAACAAAAAACAAGGTGTGAGTTTGAAATTTAAAACCAACTTTTCCCCATCCAAAAAAAAATGATTTGAAAAACACCACCAGCTTTTGCCCAACATTTTGTATCCTTCACACCAGGTAAACCCATCCACTCCCCACATTTTGCGGAACCCTACCGCCCCTTGTTGACCTTGGTTTCTAAGAACCCATCCGTTTTTCCTCCGAGGTGCTGTCCACTGCCGTCCAAACGCATGTTCTCTGGCTTGTTGGCTGCCAGGATCGGGTAGGACCTCAAATGATAAGCAAAAACCCGACCCAGAAAAGGAAGCTTCACGAAACCAGAAACCTTTTTTGGTGCTTTTCAGGAAATTTTTCTCGTTGACCATTTGCCCGAAAAAAAAAGAAACCGAAACCTGCCAAACGGTCCAAAAACAAAACAAAAAACTGCTGTTGGCAGTTGTTCTTCAATCCCAAGCAACTGTGTGATATTGGCATCTGGAAGGTATGGATCTGAATTGCTACCCACAATGGATTGTGTGACCTCTCCACTGCTTGGCCAAGGATTTTTTTGGTGGCCAAACGGTTGATATCCAACTGGTGTGAACCCACCAGGGATTGGGTGAGGATTCAAAGAAAAGAGAAACTGTTCAAATCAACTTGCAATGGGAAGTTCCATGTTTGGTGCTTTTGAAGGATGTAGTGATATAATCCACCTTTCTTACACAAAGAAAAAGGTTAAAACCAAGGCTTTTTTGTGTTTTTTTCCACACACCAGCCCCGGTGGTTTTTGTTTGTTTTCACGTTTTTTTGGGCTGCTGCTCAAATCATCAATTTGCGTTGCGTCATGTTCTTCAACTGCACGATTTCTGGATCATTACACTTCTCTGGAAGGTCATAGTCGAACATCACATAATCCGGAAGGTGGATCCAACAAAAGGCCCGAAGAAAGGCATAGTGATGTTTCCTGAAAACCTGAGGTGTTTTTTTAAACCCACACGGTTTCTGTGTGTGATCCCCCAAAAAAAAAAACGGGGCTCTTGAAAAACGTTTAAAAAAAAACGGTTGGGAACAAAGGGGCATTGGTTATATAGACCAAAAAAGGAAAGATTCTCTGCGTTGCATTCGGAAAAGCAACTTCTTGAAGATGGAGGGACGAAAGTAATCTCGTCCCATTGCTTTTGTCTGAGTCTGAGACATTTGTATCCGCGAATTCTTGCAGAGCCATCAAGTGATACATGGCATGCCTCTCTGCTTCATCCGTTGGATGTTGTCCCAGAGAATTGTTGTAAGGAATCCTAGCCGCATCACAATGTTGCGACTCCAAAAATTTCTTCCAGTCCTCTGAAATCTGCTCAATCTTACCCACATAATCAATGGGAAGCTTGCAAGTACTCGAAAAAGGTGCAAAATATTCCTGGGCGACTTGCAAGTAACTCCATTGGGTTGGCTGACTTTCAAAAAGTCGCCAACCAAGAACGGATTGATGTTGTTGTTGTTTTTTTCCGAACGGGCCCAGAAAAAAATTGATATTTTGGGAGGGACAGGAAGTGGTACTTTTTGGGTTGGGTGAGTGTGTGTTTAGAGAGTCAAAATACATCAAAATACTTCTTATAAAGCAGGTTGAATCAAAAATGTCAACCAAACTCTATCTTTCTACTCTAGTATTTTTGGCGGAAAAGAAGAAAAAACGCCAACCTAGAGCTGTAAATGAAAATCCATGAGCTTTTGCAAGGATCCAATTTTGGGGGAAGCCTCATGTTTTTTGACTTCAAAAATGGCAGGAAAAAAATCTGAAATCCGATCATCTGCCAAAATGAAGCAGTAAGACCTTGGGGACCATGAAGATGTTGGGGTGCTGCCCCAGATTTCCAAGTTTCCAGCGGCAAGTGAAGGTTTGAAAACACAAAATCGAAAAAAAAATACTTTAAGCTTCAACTCTCCCAAAAAATCTGAGGGGAAGCATTATTCAACATATTTCCCCACCCTGACTTCAGATCATTGTTTTGCAAAAAATCCTTTAAAAAAAAAACAACAACAACAACCAAAAAAAAAAGACAATCCATCAACCGGGTCTCGCTTTGGGGCTTCACGTGGCCGTTGAAGATCAGGCCATCTTGGAAGAAACGACGTACAAAAAGCTTGGCACGGTCCAAGCTTCCAGGTGGGGCCTTGCATTTTTCCGCAAAGCCGGGGTCCCCTACTTTCCATGGAAATCCTGGTTGTTTAATAAGGGATCCTTACAATGCTTTACTATAATCCCCATATAACTGGGTAGGAAAACTCATCCCCTAATCTAAACCTCAGGGTATTTTTTTCATTGCTCAATTGAAAACATCGACGCCTACCATGCCAAATCTACAAATCTGATTGGGGGAACGGTATACTAGTTGGTGTCTGTGAAAGACTTTTTCTGATGGGATTTGGCATGAAAAACATTCTGGTATATTGTTCTCATGCCAAATGTTCATGGGGAACGGGAAAATCGATCTTTTTGATCGTGGGAATCTAAGGGGCCCACCCCTTTTCAATGCCAACCTCCCCCCACGAAATAAGGCCGTCTATTCGGACAATATAAAGGGACAATGATGGTTCTTCGCAAGAAGGCCGTATTTCTTGGCGGGGACGTGGCACTGGGCGGAGGGGTACCCTTAAATTCCCAAACTTCTGCTTTCCGAACTTCAGGTTGCTAAAATCCATGCGATTCAATTTATAGATATGTGTTGAGTTGAGTTGTCCCTCGTTCCCAGCAATGGTTTCAAAGGAGTTCGTTAAGTTTGGGGATTTTTCGTTGCCTAATAATGTCCAAAATCATCGATGTTGACTACCGGAAAGGGGGACAACCCCAAACAATAACCCCCCAATCCGGTAAGTTCTAACTACAAAACAAAAAAACTGGTGTATATTTATAGATATATATATATATATAAACAAGCCTGTTTTTCTTGCCGTGTATGTTGTAGTTGTAACAAATGTTTTCAAGAAATCCGATAGAGCTGAGCAGCCTTGGAAGAGATTGATTCCAATTGGAAAAAATGTGAATTTTCCAGTTCCGAATCTTTGCTTAAAAAAATGGCCGGCAATGGGGAGGTCACAATCTGCTGAACTTGGAATCAAAAATTCACCAACACTGGGAAAAGCAAAAAAAAAAGGTTTCTCAACCCATAAACAGAATGCACTACTATGTATTGAATGGTAAATCACTCTTTAAAAATGAGAAAACCATATGGACCATATATTTACATGCTAGTTGGCGGTTTGCAACCCATAGTCTTATTGAATCATTTCCCCAAGTGTTACAAAATAAAAGATGTTTCAAACCACCGGTCCCTAGCATGGTTTGATCCCTTCACAGATGCATTATGTTCATCATCCCATTGACCCCTAGTTGGTGGTTTCAACCCGTTTGAAAAATATTAGTCAAAATGGGAATCTTCCCCAAATGGGGGTGAAAACAAAAAATATTTGAAACCATCATCCCATTGACCCTCTTTGATCCAGCCTTATGAAAGAAATCATAGCGAGGTCCGAGGTAAGTACCTGATCAGTGCTGCTTGCCAGCTTGCGCCATCCGGATTCCCGTGGAACCACCGGGGGCACGTCGTTGATCCGGTTTGGTCTTCGGGTTTCCTTTTTCAAGGGACTAGACTTCCGAGGACAAGGCCCAAAACAAAACTTCAAGGACTTGCAGTCATAAGACAAAACTGGACAAAATCCTGGATGACTTTTTGTTTTGAATTTTTTCGAACGCGAAAAGCCGCACTTTGCCCAAAAAACACCAGGGCATTCTTTTCTTAGTGAACCAGCAATAGAAAAAAAAGATCTCATCTCCAGTTTTCCGGCACAAACTCCAGGTGACGGTCAATCTCCGCATAGCCCGACACGAAACGGTCCAATGGCTCGCGGACAAAGGTGAAACTTCTTCCAGCAGCTCGGGTGTTGTGATTCAACGCCAAATTCTCGCACCAATAAAAGTTATCTTCAAAGGAGTCCACCACCTGCAAGATGGGTTTTTGATGGTTTTTGGGACCCAAAAAACCACCAGTTATGAATCGGGTGAAGTTTTTACTGTTATAACGGGCCCTTATAAATGACTATTAGAAAATTAAATGGGTTTCACTGGGGTCAAAAAAAAAGTCTTCTTACAGGGGCCCCATAAGCCAGTTTATGACTAATAGGGGGGACCCATCTTGTGGAAACCGTTACCAACTTCCACCCACTGTCTTTCATGTTGTTTGACCCCAAGTTGGGAGTGGTAGTTGGGCCATGATGGCTGATGAGGGCGGGATAATGGTTGATTTCATAGGGATGAGAAAAGATGAAATGATTTGAAATGATAGATATCTATGAATTTTCAGTATCAGAAGATCAGTTCATGGCAGAGTAGTCAGAAAGTCAAGTCACATCTCCAAACAAACCAACCGTCCCTACTTTGCAATTGCCATTCCACTCGGTTTCTGCACTTGGTTAGTAACCCTATCTATCCATACTTCTCCTCTTTACAAACCTCCATATCCAACATCACTCAACACCCAAACAGTCACCTCGTACCCCGAACCAACGCTGTGCAGATTTTCCATCAGCGAATAGCCCGCAGACTTCCACACGTGCATGTACGTCAGCGTGCGGTTCTGGTGGTCGCACCTCAAAGTCGCCTGTGTTGCTTCTGTTGGGGCCATGCTTTTTGGGAGAAAACAACTCATCTCAAGTGAAATCACGGTATATATGTATATCGGATATGTATGCTAAGCATGAAATGTGACACTTCTACAGCTACATCTATACTGTATGCGCATCTCATCTTTACATCCACTTTCAAGTCAATACAGGCATGTTTACATAAATCTTGCTCCACAAAAACAATCCCCAAACGTCCCACCACTGCAACTAAATCCTGCAGTCCGTCATAGAAATTTCCATAAAACTCAATCCTATCCTGTCTATTCAATTTCAATCACTTCCCTACTTCCAGTAAAGATACTATGGAAAAATATCATGAAATACCACCAATCCTCAAATCGACCTCAACAAAAAACACCAACCAACCCAACATCTCAACCAACCAACCCAACTGTTGCGGGTGTTTTTTGTTTTTTTCGGGTACCTTGGCCACTTGTGGATGAAAATCCACAGGATCAAAGCCCTGAAAACGATTTCCCAAAAGTTGCTGCACAAAGGGCCACACACGGTAGCGCACCTGGGTGAGGATTTCATTCCGTCATCCAAAACCCGAAACGAAAACTGACTTACTTTCCATGAGTCATCCTGGTTGTTCAATAGGCTTCCTCATCATGAGATTTTGATAATCCCTTCATGGGTAGGAGTTCATCCCCTATAAAAACGGAACAACCAGGATTTCTTTCATTGCTCCGTTGAAGCGAGTCTGGTTGGTTATAATGGGGTTCAAGAGTCAGGTGGTTCTTGTGGAGATTTGTTGTTGTCCGACATGGATGATGGATAATTTTTGGTGCTGGGAGGTTGTTGTTTTTTGGTTGTTTGTCTCGTATGAAGCTGTATGTTGGTTTTGGGAGCAGTAGAGAGAGTTTTTGATAGAATATTGCAAACGAAGATGAGTCGACACAAGATACACAAAGAAAAAATCCAGGCACATTTAAATTTTAAAAAATAAAAAGCAGGATCCAGGAGGAAAGGAGGAAAGTGACATTTCGGAAAACCGCAAGGGTGACCTTCCTGACTCCCATCATTGCCATCGGGTTAAAACCCATGACCCTTTTAGGGGGAAATTACAACACGGTTAAACTACGCGCCGACAAAGAGCAACAACCAAAACAAGGTGGTTAAAAAAAACGGTGACCATGTTGTGAAACTTGGGAAGGAAAAGAAAGGGTGATCCCTTTTTTTGGGTTAAATAATGAGTATCTGTTCTCTAAAACATATCCATCTCACCCACTCAGCCGATTCTCCTTTTTTGAGACGTGTGATCATCCAAAAAACTCATTACCGCATCCTCTTTTGTGCTCTGGATTCGTTGCATCATCTGCCGATTCCCTTTTTTTTCGTGTTTCCCTTTCCCAACCACCCACCACCCAAAAAATCCCACCTGTTTCAATGTGCTTATACAATCCACGCTGGATCCCAAGCATTCCTTCTTCGCAAGTACCAACACTTCGGCTAGTTCTTTCAACGCCTTTGGGCTGCTGTAATTTACCACTGCTCCCGTCCTTATCTGCAGCAACTCGTTCACATCACTAGCAGCTGTCGTGTAGGCCACCGTGGAGAGCCAGTGAAGTTGTAGAAGTCGCAACATGGAGAGCCAGTTTATTTTTTAAAAAAAACACGCCTGAGGTGGTTTTTGACACTTCAAAAAGAAGTGATGGTACTTTTTTTTTTGGCTGGTTCCATGCTTCCAAAATGCTTCTGAAAAGGTCGGGGCCTGGAAGATTTGATGTAAATCTGTCAAATCATCAATGGACTCAAATGTCAGCAATGCTCCAAAAACTTCATGTTTGGCTTTCGTGTTGCCACCCATGTTTTCTGGTTCTCAAGGGAAAAACATACCACGGAGGTTCGGAAAAAAAAGCTTGAGAATTCAAAACGGCAGGAAAAATCGCTGCAGAGTAACGAATCTCAAGTTCCACACATGTCGGTGACCCCACTGTACTGCTACGAAAACTACCATGGGCTAAATGGAAAAACCATCTAACTTTAAAGTAGGAGATACATCTCCAAATGATTGGTTCTCCATTGTCATGTTAGTTTTTCGGTTTGTTTTTCAACACCTTTCATACCTTACTTGGCACAGCACAACTGCCCTGGCGCCACATCCTCCAAGCAAACCTGCCTTACACGCCGAAGGGATATTCTCCTGGGCAGCTTCGAAAACACACAGCCACTTCAGAGATAATTGAACATCATTCAAGTTAGACACGCAATTTGCATAAAACTCCAAGTACTAATCTTCCAACCAAAAAAATCCCTGTAGTTTTCAACAAGAAATATGTTTTCTTGGATCTGTTCAAACAACTCCCCGGGCAAATCATGTCCCATCTTCAAACTTCCCATTGTTTTTGGCCCAAGGTTCCGTGGCATAGAGGTTCAAATTCACAAAGTTATGTTCCGTCGCAGGTCGTTGGAGCAAGGTAAATCCTGAACCCGGCGAAGTTGGAGTCCAGTCGACTCCAGCCACGTTTAAATGAAAAAAACTAAGGGAATCCAGTCGTTTTCCCCAACAAAAATTAGAAGAAATTGTGTGTGTTTTTTGTTGGATGTTTTTTCTGTTTGCTGGCGGAAATGGATTGGCAACATCTAGCGCAACCCATTTTCTTTGATGAAAATTCCACCCAAAGTTTCATTTGGACCTAAGGTCAAGTGGTCATTTCCACCCTCTGTCGTTGCCACGCCTGTAGTGGTGCTGGAAGTTGAGGTGGTTTCCGTCTCCGTCCTGGCGAAAAAAAACGCTTCCACCGAAAAAATTGGGATGGCTGAAAAATTGAAATTACGAAAGGTAATAACAAGGTGCCCAAAACAAATCCTTTGTTTATACATGTTTGTAAAAATATATATATATAGTATACAGTATATATAAGGGTTGATCTTTTCAGTCGGGAAGCGGTTGGTGAATGCAGATTGTAGATTCGTGTTTGATGTATTTGCTGATAATGATGGCAAAATTTCCAGCGAAAAAAGCTACGGATTGGTTTGCCAAATCCAGTTTGGCTAGCTACTTCTGTGAGTTTTCATTTCGAAGTCGTCTAAACAATATGAGATTGCACAAATCAACAGAAAATTCAAGACATGTCTGGAGGAATCAAGGTTACCATCATAGACATTCAGACCCCACCTGCTGCTGGTGGAAGAAACGGTGTAGGTTTGAGTGGTTGAACTGCTACTGGTGGAGCTTGTTGTTTCTGTGGTGCTGGTGATGCACGCAGTCCTTGCAACAGCATCGGGTTGTGCCCACAACTCAGATCAACTACTATTGATGGAAGAAATCCTGCACCACTTGGGGATGTATAAAACCTTATAAACAATGGGGATTTCAACTACCAACCTCAACTGGTGATCGCAGGATTTCTGAACTAACAGTAGGGTAAGCTTGACACCAAGTTGTTTGTTAACAACCCTGAAAGACTGGATGAGTTTTTTGTCCCATCTCTGTTTTTCTGGGCAGGCTGACACATTCGTGGCATTGGTGCAATCAATGGTGGTCGTCGTAAAGGTCGAGCTCGTAGATGTGACAGTAACATTCTCCGTTTCGTTGGTTCCATTGTCGACCTCAGACAAATGGTGTATGAAACACAAACCACATGGGTGTTTCCTTAAATGGTGGTACCCCCAAATCATCCACTCTCTTAGGGTTTTCCATTATTTCCCATCCATTTTGGGGTACCCTTATTTTTGGAAACACCCACATGGAGTTGAGCAAATATTTTCATGACCCCTGCAGGCGCAAACATCAGCGGATGGAAAGTTGAGCATTTGATCATTTGAACTCAAAACTAACATGCCTAAAAATACTGGTTGGTTAATTAGGGATCCTTATGTCAGGGCTTATGAAATAATCACCATTCATGTATATGCGATCCCATGGGACGATTGTATAATTTTCCTCCTAAGTGACCATTAAAATCAACAAAAAATTGTTGGTAGATATACCACCATACATACTGTTGATGGTTCAGAAATGCAATCCCCACCTCACATCTATGACTTCCCTGTAAATAATGGGGATATTTTACCAACCTCAACTGGTTTGCTAGTGGATTTCGAACGAACCATCCAACAGTAGATCCTATGGATAGACCAACCCAACGAGGGTGAAAATGATCACTGCTACGGCTTCATCCAGGTCACTGAAGCCAAACGTCGTGAGCCAGAGCCCTGTGACACCAAAACATCGTTGGCCGAAACGTTGGTTTCTTCCTTTTTTTGGGATAGAACAACAGGGAGGATGTTTGGAATAGAACCACATTTACAGGAGGGATGTTTGTTGTCTTTTCAAGAAACTGGATGGTTTTGGGGGGTTTTGTTTGTTGTTCAAGATTGTTTTTGAGGTGTTTTTTTTTCATTTCCTGTGGTGTGTGTTTTGTGTTCAGAACTTTCCGTGCCCTTTCTCCGCCTTGGGAAAGGTGAAAAATCGTTCATCATCCAATCTTACAAGAGATTCGTTGGGGGATTTTGGTGAAACCTCCTCGAGGGTCCACCGAAATTTTGAACGCATCTTAAGCTTGAATTCCAATTTCAACGAAAAAAACATATATATATATATATATATATATTCTCCATTTGAACATCATCATCCTCAGCTCCATCCCCCCAAGCGCTTAGAAGGGCCGTCGGGAAACACCGGGCCCAACCTCGGCGGCAAAGTAGATGTAGTAGTGTGTCAGCAAGGTCCAATTCGCTGGCCTGGGTGAACATGCTCCCCAATTTCCAACAACTGTTTGGGTGGAAGGTGGGCCCCGCACCATTGGAAGACAGGCCCAAAACAGATGTACAGTTTTGTCATGTTGTGTCTAATGAAAAATAAAGATTCGTTTCATTGATTTCCATGTATAATGGAGAGTGCAACCATAGCTTTTTGAATGATATCTCTCCAATTTCCGTTTCGAATTTCTATTCCCAAGCTTCCCCCCAAAGTGGCTTCCCCCAAATGGACCGAATTCATCCAAATCAAAGTCGGATTGACTTGGATGGATGGAACCTGAACAGCTTAAAAAACCATCCCAAAAAAAAACCCACCAAAACGGGAAAATTTTTGTTTGGGGGATATCCACCCCGGAGTGGGATCCCGGTGGTGCTCCCCTCCGTTCCCCCCCCTTCGGGAGGATCCCGAGCTCGGTCCAGGTGAGATTTCCACCAATCTCTTCTTCATCCAAGTCCTTCATCCGGGAAGGATTATCCGCGAAGGAAATCCGCGCCCCCAAAAAAATGGAAAAAATGGGGGATTTCTCCCACGGATGGAAGGATGCCTATTTGGGTGTTTCAAAAAAATGGGGGGAAAGGGTACCCCTTCAAAATGGAAGGTGAAAATAATGGCAAATTCCCTATTTCTTAATGGAATGATTTGGGGGGAAAACCCTATTATTTTTGGAAACACCCATTTGGAACTGGGGTGCTTTTTTTCCAAACACCCATTTGGAACAAAAACTTCGCAAGACATCGGGATCCGAGATTCTGGGGCCAGAGGGAACATGAAGCTGAAAGCTCGTTAGGATATTTGTTTCCCCTTCAAGGATAGCGCTATAGATCTATCTATATGGCTAGGTTGGTGGAACAAACTTGAAATTTGCACAAAGAGGAGACAAAACGGCGCTCAATACTACCCCTGAAAAGTACCATTTTGGGTTACCCTGGCCATGTGAAATTTTGGATGTCTAGGTAAGGAGAAGTGACGATGTATCCAAAGTTGGAGTTCTCCTCATATGCGCGGAACAGACCCAGGAATGGATGGTAGAAAGACAAAAGCCTGGAAATTTGACAAAATACTACACATATGGGCTAACACAAAAAGGGCATTTCAGTTCAAGTATATCCATTCTGGATTAGCAGATTATATAAAACCAGGATGCTTTGGGGGGTCGCATTTCGGGGTGTTCCGTCTTCGGTTTGATCCGCTCTTTTTGGGATGCCCTGCGAGTTGGAGATGATAGACACTTGATCACTGAGACCGCATTGGCCAATTCAAACTTGAAAAGCTACGTTCCAACACTTGCCACAAACTATCAGAGTCAGACATATTGACATATTGTATTATACCTCGCAACTCAGAATCAAAGGCACGCTGAGCATCCTCCCTCAAAGACTCTGGGATTGTGATGCTTTCCAAGGCACTGCAATTTCGAAAGGCACAACTCCCAATGTCTGTCACTGACTCTGGGATAGTGATGCTTTCCACAGACACGCAATTTGCAAAGGCCCAATTCCCAATGGACGTGACAGACTCAGGGATAGTGATGCTTTCCAAAGACACGCAACCTGCAAAGGCCCAATTCCCAATGGACGTGACAGACTCAGGGATAGTGATGCTTGCCAAAGCCTCACAACCTTCAAAGGCATGGTCCCCAATGGCCGTCAGTGACTCAGGGAGAGTGATGCTTGCCAAAGACATGCAATATGCAAAGGCCCAATTCCCAATGGACGTGACAGACTCAGGGATAATGATGCTTGCCAAAGACTTGCAATTTCGAAAGGCATGGTTCCCAATGAATGTCACAGACTCAGGAATAGTGACGCTTGCCAAAGCCTCACAACCTGCAAAGGCATGGTCCCCAATGGCCGTCAGTGACTCAGGGAGAGTGATGCTTGCCAAAGACATGCAACCTTCAAAGGCATTTCTTTCAATGGCCGTCACGGACTCAGGGATAGTGATGCTTGCCAAAGACTTGCACTTTGCAAAGGCATGGTTCCCAATGAATCTCACAGACTCAGGAATAGTGACGCTTGCCAAAGCCTCACAGCCTGCAAAGGCATCGTCCCCAATGGCCGTCAGTGACTCAGGGAGAGTGATGCTTGCCAAAGACATGCAACCTTCAAAGGCACTGTGCCCAATAACCGTGACAGACTCGGGGAATGCCACCGTGACCACCTGATGGTAGTGTAAAAAGGCCCCAGCAGAAATTTCCGTGAGAGAGTTTGGGATGTTGACTCGGAGGAGTCCCTCTGCATGGATGGCCTCTTTTGTTGCGGCTTCAACTTCATTTCTGGAGTAAATCACAGTCACTTCCGCTTCGTCATGCAACAACCCCGCAGACTCCAGTGTCTGATCATCATCTAACAATCCGTTGGCCAGGACCTTTACTTTGAGGATTTGATGCTCAATCGGGTTTTCACAATGTTTCTTTTCATGAAGCATTGCCTTCAATTTTTTAATGGTGGTTGTCGGCACGACTTCAAGGGTGAGGTCACCACCTTCCAAGGTCTTCACTTTCAATTCGCCGGGCATGGCAGCCATGGCTGCGAGAAAACCTTCAACACGAAATCGTAGAAGGTAAAGGCGAATCTCAAAATGTCAGGTGCCTCAAAGCCCACCGCGCTCCTACTAAAACACACAATTTCCACAATTTGGGAGGTTGCCTTAACTTCGAGAGATGAAAAAAATGGGACGCTGAAGATCGCAAGATTCCTTCATCTACTGCAACATTCATCAGTGTCTTTCATGCAAATAATTGCTCCCAAACCTGAAAAACAAGGGCTTTTTGAGGGGAAAAATGTTTTCCCCTTTTACTTAATCTATATACAAAAAACGTTGGGTTTTCCTTAACATTGCCAGGTTTGGTCGCCTTTGGCATGTCATTCTTCTTGAGTCTTTGTTTCGCCCTGTTTGAGGACGTCAAGAGCTGAAAAAAGGCCCGCGGCACAACATCAAAAGTTATCATGCCCTCACTTCCTCCTGCCCACCCTGGGAAGCCAAAATTGGAAAAAAAATCGATTGATCAACTTGTTGGCGGGCAAGGCAATGTTTGACATAGGGTTCAAAAGCTGAAGAAAGGTACGCTTCACCAAAGCCGATTTCAATTCCATGTCTACCAGGTATAAAGAGCACTGGAAGCCAGAAAGTCATCCTGGATTCTGGAATCCACATGGAAAAAAAACATGGACATGTCCACATCAAAATTATCCCGGCAAGAGACCCCAAGCATGTGAAAATAAAAACAAAATGCAATGTATGTGTGACCACTCTATGTGAGCACTCTATATGTGACCACTCTATGCTCACTCTATATATAAGCACTCTATGTGTGACCACTCTATGTGAACACTCTAGATGGGAGCACTCTATATGTGAGCACTCTATGTGTGACCACTGTATGTGTGACCACTCTATGTGAGACCATTCTATGTGTCCACTCTATGCGAGCACTCTATGTGAGACCACTCTATGTGTCCACGCTATGTGGGAGCACTCTATATGTGAGCA
>DF239628.1:115522-131530 GCA_000507305.1 Breviolum minutum Mf 1.05b.01
AAAACTACGAAAATTCACAGACGAAACGAACATGCAAGCACGAAACCACGAAAATAGCGATGAAATCTGTGCGCAACCCGTCCGCCACCTCGATCTAGCCACCCCGGCCTTTTACACTTACCGTAAGAACCCCAAGTGTTACCACACTGTTTGGGGAATCATCTATCAAGAAAAAACAGTATGCCAAATTTCTTGAAATTTCCACTGTTTGAAAGAGGAAGCCTTTTCAGGAATGAGAAGCGTTCAGGCTGATGATGTGCCGTTAGTCCCGCTGGCTATCTTTACAAAAATAGCATCCATGCACCTCTGAGATTTCACGGCGAGAGGTTGAATCCATCATCCTACCTGTCACTGATGCCTCCTAGGTTTTATCCATCATCACCATCATCCCACACCCTAGCCCACAGGCACACTCCAAAAAAAACTCTCCCATCCCACCATCCCACCATCCACAAAACGGAAAAATCATCTCTCCTGATCTGAGAATTCAATGTTGGTAATTTCTGGTGCTGTGTCACTCACCTTGATCCCCACCGGTGTGGTCTGCTCCAACAGCGATGACCTGCAGCTTCCGGAATGTTTACCCCTCGGAATTTTCGGAGCAAAGGCAGGGAAAATGTCCAGCTCCAAAATGCTGGCCAAGGTGCTTGGTGTAGACGTACATGTATGGAAAGGTACCCAGATACGTGTCCTTGGACCAGCTCAAAAAAACTGTTTTGTCACTGGAAATCCAACGTCGTGGACGTGGGAAAAAAAAAACACACGCCTTACTTTACTTACATCATTTATCCACAGTTTGGATGGGGTCACATCAGCGAAACCAACAGCGCTGCAACACCTGAAGTTGGCCATCTTGCCAAGTTGATGTATAAAACCCCCCGTCGTAAATAATAGGATAAACTACCCAACCTCAACTGGTGATCGCAGGGTTTCTGAACCATCAACAGGAACGTGACACCCCTGAAAATTGCACAAAAATCTTGGAAATGTGTTTCGAACTTCAGATTCCCAGCTTTTTGGTTTACTTTTTTTTCAAGTCTTAGCTTCTGCCGGAATCTCGTAGTGCTTCTCCCCGACGTTCACTTCCGCAATGACGCTACGGTGTTCAAAGGTTTGGTCCTTAGCCCAATAATAAAATCACCACCACCAGGATTGAAAACGTACCAAAAAGTGCAGTGCTTCTTACCAAACCTAACCCACTCTCTTGCTACAGTCTCAAAAAACAAACCTTCACATCAAATACTGAAACCATCCAAGCACACGACCCATTCCAATTGCACTGAGTAGTACTTGGTAGCTTCCAAGTTTGCTGGAGGGGTCCAATTCACCTGAGTTTGACGGGCGTTTCCGAGTGAAGGATGCCTCCCTCCCGTTGAAAAAAACCGGGAAGGCCATGTTTTGGGACCATCTTTTGGGGGTTGGAAGTCGGAATTTCCGCAACCTTCATCGTATTGATCCCACCTTTTTGCAGCACATAAAGGTGAAGTCAACGCATTTTACTTGAGTTCCGTTCCGTTCCCCTGAGAGTTTGGGGTAGGCTGCTACGGGTTGAGATTGATCGCCTTGAATGCCCTTAACCTTCAAAGCACAACAAAAGACATGGGTAGGGTAGCATGACCACACCATCTCAGCTAAAAACCATCATGATTCCAGGAGCAAGTCCCAATCCTCATCCCGTCTTGATCCCTATCCACCCACGTCTGGGGAATGGACTCCACCCCCAATGTCCAAGGGGTCCAAGTCATAATCTTCAAAGCGCACGTTGGAAACCTGAGGAACTGTTCGGGGGGTACCAGTGGAAAATGAATACTAGGGCGTTGAGATCTTTAACAAAAAAGGGTGATAATCCGGAGCTGGCGATCATGTGAAATCATGACCTAACTTGAACAATCACCACAAATTTCACTGTGAATTGCCACCATGGGAACGGGAAGATTTCCCAATACATCTTTTGATTCTGGATCCATTGAATTTCAGTAATTTCGTCTTCCTTCCAACTCCAACATACCAATGATCCCCACGTGGCCCCACAGGAAACACTTCTTGAAAAGGTTCACTCTCCATTGCTATGCTAGATTCTGGTCCATACTGGAGTAGCAATGCACTACATTGATTTTGCAGCTCTCTAATTTAAGCACAACATGCCGGAACACAATTGTGGGTTTTCCACCAGCACTAAAAAAAAGTCCCAGTTGCCTCAACAAATTCAGATAGCACGCTGTTTTGTTGCGGGAAAATACGACTTGAATTTACCCCAAAAAGGACCTGTCAGAGCATTCCAAGCCGGGAGGTTTTCTTGGCCAAAAAATACATCCAGAAATGATTGGAGGTGCATTAATGGCATTATCCTTATATTGACATTTATGACATTTATATAATATATTCATATAGTGTATATATCCACTTTATGGTTTGACCCCCAAAATCTTGTTTCATTTTGACACCTTTTCGAGTTTTCTTCCTGTCAACGCGGGCTACTGTCTGCCCTATTGCAGGATTTTCACCCAGTGACACTCTCGTCCAAATCCGTGACATTGACGGCCGTAGGTGTGGTCTGTGTCATGCTGGAAGAGCGCGCATAGACCTACTCTTCCCATTAAAAAAATCAAGGTTGGAGACCAAACCGCCCGTAAATGTCATGTGATGTATGATATGCCTTGGCACTTGACCCAACTTGACTTTCATACTTTTGTTGAAAAATTCACCCTAGATCCTTGATGTTTTCTCGGATCAACAAAAATTGTCTCGCTTTCCATCACCAACACCATGAGATCTTCAGCTCATCCAAAAATTTGACTGGCTCATCCACTAGGCTGGATTCCTTATGATGTATTTCCTAGTTGATGTTGAGCTTCAAATACCTTTGATGAAATTCAAGAGATGATTCATTTCTCTGAATTTTCCTGTGTCCAACAGATCTTCTTGATTTTGGATCCAACATATCCAGTTTCCCATTTTTCACATAAACAATGTCTGACCATTCTTTTGCTTTCTCCAAGGTGCAAAAAGTTGCGTGTAGTTCAAAATGGGAGTACCTGACAAGTCCACTTCTCACAGAGTTCATCGCTGTCTAAAGTCAACGATTCAAAATGCAAAAATCGTGGCTGATTTGAAGATTTGCTACACCTGCTTTGTTGTGGAAGAAAAAAAAGGGGAAAATCGGAAAGGTTAGTCAAGAAAATACAAATTTGAACTCTTTCTTTCATTTGATTCATTCGGGTTGTTTAGGGTAAAAAATCGAATCCAAGAAACAACCCACCATGAAAACTCCAATCTTTAAGAGAGCCGCAGCGCCGCGCCTTCCACTACCATGAAGTCCGTCTGCTGCACCAGACTTTGGCCAAGCTCATTCTGTTGGTCCGCATCATCTGCTAAGAAGATCCGAAAGTCCACGGTGGTGTCAGTGACCTGCTGAGAGTCTGTCAGTGGCAACAACAAAAAAAAAACGAAAATTAACATGTTATATGAAAAAGGTTGCCCCCTGGAAGAGGAGGACTTCATTTGGAAGGAATCATTTTCAGGTTCTATATATCTATGTTAATTTTTCGGTGGTGTATGGTGGATTAATGCTTGACTGGTGCACTGGGTGTGATGGTTTCATCAACCCCCAAAATGGATTTCCTTTTGCAAAAGATCTCCAATCTCCATCTCTTTCATCCACGTAAATTTCACCAACCAGGACCAACCACCACCACCCCAAAACGGGGATCACTTACCCACCAGGCGCCCAGCCGTTCCGAAACTGACCGAAACCGTTCGCCTCTGGTGTTTCCCAGGTCAGAAGGTTGGCTACTTCACCAAGATCCAAGTCTTCATCGGTGAAGGTCAGGTTCGTCCTGAGAGGAGGCGGCTGTGCTGCTGAATAATTTGAAAAGGGAGGTTGCCTGGCCTGGAAGGATTTTTTTTTTAGGGACACGACTGGGGTTGATGATCATGAACAATCATGAATAATAATAATAATCATCATCATCAGCATCAGCATCATCATCATCATCATCATCATCATCATCATCATCATCATCATCATCATCATCATCATCATCATCATCATCATCATCATCATCATAATCATCATCATCAGCATCAGCATCATCATCATCATCATCATCATCATCATCATCATCATCATCATCATCATCATCATCATCATCATCATCATCATCAGCGGCATCATAAACATCATCATTCTGAAAGTCAATGTTGGTGAAGCAACCCCAGTTGCAAGGCATTTACCTTAAGTTTTTTACAAAATCCACTGGGAGTTCCCGTTCCCGTCACCAGAAAAATGCCAAGCATCACTTGGAACTTCTCGGCCGCTTCGATGAAGCTCAAGGGGCTTGGTGTGCTCTGCTCTGCCAGGGCACTACGAGCATAGACCACAAAGTGGCTGAAGGGTTCACGTGCTGTGCCATTCGGGATGTCTCCTGGAAAAAAGGTGTGAAAATCAAAAGGGAACTCCCACAGGTCTACAGTGACAGGTAGCAAGTTGTACTACCCTGCCATGGTAACATCGGCACTAAGCAACAACAAATCCTACAGCTGTTCATCGTTGGCTGACGAAGATGTTCTCATGACTACCAACCGGGATGTTTCGGGCACTTAGTGAATGGATAGTAAGCGAGTAATGAGCAGGATGTAAGTGCACAAATCATGTGCAGCCTGTGACTGCCACTTACTTCCGGATTCAACTTACCAAAAAAACACTTGACCATCCATGCAAACCAGAACTCTTCAAACATAAAAGAGGAATGTGTGGTTCAAATGACCAAACAAACAAAAATCCCAACAGACTCTCCTTGATCCGCTCCACCAAAAGGCACTGCTGTTCCCACCTGGAAGGAGTGGTTTCAAATCCAAACGAAAACTGTCTGCCCAAAATCCAAACCTCTTGAAAGCATGTTCTAGTTGGTGGTTTCAACCTGTCTGAAAAATATTAGTCAAACTGGATCATTTCCCCAGGTAGGGGTGAAAATAAAAAATATTTGAAACCACCACCTAGTGTTTGAGCAAAAAAATTACGTGACATTGACATCTCCACCGCCCAAACCGCCGTGACCTGCGAACGGCTGTCCCCAGCTGCATTGTATGCCAAATACAAGAGATAGTCCTTGCAAGCAAAAGAACAACTGGAGCAGTCCGTACAAAAGGCCAAATGAAACAAATTCAGCATTTCCATCCCAAAAACCTGGATCTTACTTTTTTGGAAGAAGCAAAAATTCAGAAGCCAATTCATTACCACAAAAAAAAATCCACACTTTAATTTGAGGATCCAAAAAAACCTGATAATCAATACAGTTTCCTCCATCCAAATGGGAAGCCCGGCCTGCACGCCCGGTGCTCCATTGGGCGTCCATCGGACAAAGCCGCCCAAGTCGTTGAGGTCTAAATCCTGCTGGAATTGGGGCGAAGAATTTCTCCATGTTGAAGAATTGTAAGATCTTTTTCAATAGCCGGGGGTGAAAATTGATTGGTATATGTTATGTTCATATTAAAAGTTCATATCATGTTCAAATTTGCCAGCAATGCCAATCTTGGTAAGCTCATATTAAAAATTGTTGGTGGAATTGAACATGAGTCGGGGACTTGGTTGAAAAGCCATGAGGGTGAAAAGAGGTGAAAGGCATTCTACTTTATTAGCAGTCACTATTGAGGACTCTATCAAAAAATGGAGAAAAGAAAGAAACTGAATGGTTTAGTCATTGAACATCATCAACATAAGGCTCACTTTTTCAGGTGTGTTTTGGATGGTGCTTTGAATGGCGCTGGTGGATGATTTTTTGAGCTGCAGGTACTTTTGGATGAGTTCTAGTCTACCTTCAGCAACCAAAATGGCACACTTCCCATGCCGTTGTATTGCGGGATTCTTACGCCGTGGGGGGCCTGGGGTGTCCAAGAAAGGGGATCCCTCATCTTCCCTATGGTTTCCTAGAACCCCCTCCCCTTGGACCCCGAAGGTCCTGCCCAACAAACTGCACCGTAAGCACCGTGGCATCCACATCCACCTGAAAGCGGCAAGAAAACCCCAGCAACTCCCATGGTCTTTTTGTTGGGAAAACCCAGCGTCCAACACGTTTCCCTCGGTAACCGGGTGTTCCGGACAATGCTGTGGATGTATGGTGTGGTCGCTTCGGCCAGGGAGGATTTGCTGAAGACCCAGAAGTACCTGCACTTTTACCGGGCAACAAGGAATCAAATGAATCAATCCATCAATCCATCAAGCAATTGACTCAAAATAACTTGTTTGTTTTCCACAGCATTGATTCAAATGCCTGAAGTATGTGAATGAACCTATCAGGTTTCACACCAGTTTCAGCAATTGGCTCCTAGACGTGACTTATATACAACCCCAACAGCAAAGCCCCACAACCACGACAACGTCAAGGCGAACCCATAGTCGAAGCCAAACTCTGCTGGTACCTTGCCAAACCAAACCAACCACGTTGGAAACGACTTGAACGACATGGGTGGAATCGCTAAAGAAAGGCGATTTGGGTGGTGGAAAAACTGGGAAGGTCACTGAAAGGGAAAATTTCAACTAATGCAAGACTCAACTTAGGATTAGAGCTTGAATCAATCGTGAATCACCTGGTGAATCTTCATTTCTTTCCCTTTCTTGTTGCCGTTTTCTGTTGATCTTATCTATATCCTATACAACGGAACACTTTGGGAAGAGATGAGAAGAAGTTCAAACAGTGCTCATTGGAAATAATTGTGGCAATTGTGCGTTATGAGTTATGCCTATTATGATTGATACCTCCTACCAGGCAGAAAACAGAAAAAGATCTGACTCCCCTTGCCATGATACTTCTCAACTTGGCCGTCTAAAGTTCTAAAGCTCGTGGGTCAAATGTCCGTCTTCTGATGAGGATCCCTTCAGTTTACCGGGGTCACTTGGTCCAAACAAGGCACTATTGAGAGCAAATCCCTCCAAACACCCATAGATTATCATAGATTTGCATTGTTTGATTCCCAAAAAAAAATATACAGTAGTTATTTAACGATGATCCCTTCAGTTTGAAAAAAAAATCTGGACAAGAAATCGTTCTTTCCATTTTCCCCTTTCCACCTGACCAAACCTGCAGTTTTCGGAACCTTTTCCGGCCCTCCAGATTTCCTTACCCCAAAAAAAACGTTTCCGGCGCACCGAGACGTCCGAGACATTGGCCGAGACATTGGCATAGTCCAGGCGCCTCAACGAGGTGGGTCGTTTGAACTGGGAGTTGTTCCACCTGTTGATGCTTCAAGATATCCGGCGAGAAAACCAGCTTGCTATGGGTGTTTCCAACAATAGGGGGACCCCCAAATCATCCATTAAAAAATAGGGTTTTCCATTACAAACCATCCATTTCGGGATACCCCTATTTTTTGGAAACATCCCCATGGTAAAATATCCCATGATTTACCAGGAATTTTTCATAAAGTTTCATACATGTCAAGGGTTGATCCTGCGGATTTCTGAAACCATCAAGCGTATTTTGTTGATATGTTTTGTGTATCCTTCTTGAATTACCCCCCCCCCATCAAACTCCCGGGGGCATTCCCGGAATTTGATGCAACCCAAGTTGCCCAGTGCCATTGGACAAATAGATCAGGAACTCGGTAACCTCACTGGTTTCAACACATAGATGGGATTGGATGCATGGGTTTTTTCACATCAAATTCAAAAACGAATTTAACCCAAACAGGAAAACAAACTGCCAGGATTGTATCCAATTCATGCTCATGAGGGATATTTTTCTCACAGTTATTTTCAAAGAAAGCTGAAAACACTCCAAAACTTACCACTCCAAAATGGTGCCTGGGAGACTTTCCCCGCTTTTACCTGTGAGGTTCATCAACCCTCACTGAGGTCCAAACCAGGGAACCATCTGGAGGTAGGTCCCTGAACGAATTCACAGCCCAGTGAAGGTTCAAAACGATTTGGGTCAACGAAATACCATCCCTTTTGGGGATTCCAGTTGTCTTATGCTGGTCTTGGTACTGATTGTATCTGATTCAATTTCCAACTTAAGTATCATTTCGAAGGTTTTGCCAACCAAAATAAAACAGGCCCCAAAGACTTTGTTAAAGATTTTCGTAGATGGATTCAAGTCATCAGATTGTAAATAACAAAACATGTCCCTTGTCTGTGTTCATCCTTTTCGACCTATATCTAGACCAGCGCTGGATCGCTGCAATGGAACAGGTGCTAAAACTAAGTCTTAGCATTTAAAACTCGACAGTCGGAATCTTCAACTGGTAATCTTCAAAAAGATCGGTTCAAGAGTGCTAATCCCTGTTGTAGGCTTGTTCTTGAAGTTCGCGCTCATATTTTTTTCCGTGTGCGTGTTTCATCGAAAATTTAACCTTCTGAGGTCTTGACCATGAGAGTGTTCCACCAATTTGCCCCGAATCCAAATCCAAATCTGGAAAGGACACCTGAAGGTGGAACAACGAATCATGGCAAACCAGTGACTTTTTTGCTGAAGACTTTTTCAAAATCCAAGTAACTCCACACACACCCGTAAACTTTAACAGCTCGCCCCTGAAAGATGATGGTTGAAAAAGATTACTTTCCCCAAAAACTGTTCATGGGCCAAACGGCCAAACTGTTAAACTGCAGGGGTGTATAGTATATATATAATATATATATATATATTTCTTTTTTTACACAGCATTTCTTCAAATTTTTGGGGCCTATGAAAGTGTCAACATTCATCAACCAACGAACCCCAAAAAAATCCCCTCTGGGCTCCTGACGTTTTGTACCAAGGCATCGGTGTCATGAATTTGCAAGACAGCTGGCCTTCGTTCGTTGCAAGGCAAAGGGAAACCCTGGCTGGGCCCCACCTGGGGAACTAACATATCCCTGACCTTTGGGTATGTTGGGTCAGGTGATTTTTGTTGGAAGGTTGTTTGTTTTCTTCTTTGCCAAGGATATGCACTCGTTCTCTGGAAAATTTGCCAAGTTTTTGAAGCACCATGAGAGGTGAAAACGTATCTATCTATCTTCACTGATGTTAACTCCCAAGTTGTGGGTAGTTTTCTTTCATATTCCTCTGGGATAACTTCAACCCCTCCACCGATGGCTTGTAGAACTGCTATGAATGAAATTGGGGCATGTTATCACCAGCAGAATCCACAAGTAGATGATTGGAACTTTGCATTTCCACCAAGACATGATCAATGCTGCTTTAAAACTCAGTTTGGCTGGATATGTTACAGTAGATATGTTTTACACCCCTCCTCTTTTCAAAGTAAGTACTGTAATGCTTTTTCCAAAAAAATCCAAAAAACAAAAAAAATCCCCAGGAATTTTTTGACTCTCCCGTTTCGCTGAGTGAGGTTTCCCAACGTCGTCTGCTCCGCCAAAGATGATGAACTGAAGATTGCTATATGACTCCAGCTGGCCATGGGCTCATCAGCAGCTAAGTCAATGGAGCCTACAAGCCGTGGTTTGTTTTTGTCCCATTTTTGGTGGAGGAAAAATCAGTGAAATCCATGGGTCTTCCCCAAAGGCATATCAAAAGGGTTTTTTTTGTTTTGGGAGGGGTTCACCAAAATCTAGGGTGAATCAAAGTGTCAATGTTCAGAGTTCGGCTTCAAGATTTTTGAAGAACAAGAAAAACCTCAGAAACGACTCTTGGGAAAAAGATGGAGAGAAAAAAAAAAACATCCGCCGGACTAAGGTGGGAAAATCCCATCATCCCCACCACGCCCCTTGACTCATCTTGCAAAAGCATGAAATCCCATTGTTCCATCAACGTTTCCTGTGGATCCTTACGGCCTGTGCTGGGCAGGCTGCCAATCGCCTTGCGAGAGGCCTCAAGTGGACGGCACAAAGGTCACTATAAAAATGATGTAAAATCCATCAGAAACATGGTTGAATTTTCTTGTTTCTTGATTGATGTGCTTTCATATTTTATATTTGAGGTTGGTTCAGTTTTTGTTGATATGTTTGCTAATGTTTCTACGTGTTTCTTGATAACGTTTGTTCATGTTTTTCGTTTTTGTTGATATGTTGTCGCGTCAAAAAGGGAAACCTCAGATTTTTCCAAAACCTCAAGGCTCTTGAGCGTCCCAACACCCTGAGCATTCTCGGCCAAAGAGATCTGATAACTCACCACCTGCATGAGGTTCGCTACAAGGTGGAAACACCCTCAACTTGTATCTTGTTTTGGTGACACTTTCGACCACCCTTCTCGAACTTTTTAATGACCAGAAGGTGAAAGGAAAGGAGTGGACCAGAGTCTGGATATCATGGAGATTTAGAAAAAAAACAGTCTGGTTTGATAGGACCGTCCATTTCATAAACCAGCTCAGAATCCAAATCAACAGGGGTCATTATAATACCAACCCAAACAAGGCACCATTAAGCAAAAGAATCCCTCCAAAAATTACCAGCTACATTTGCGTTGTTTACCAGGTCATTTAATGATCCCTGAATCAACCACCCGCTTGTAATGTTGCTCATCATGGCGAGCACCTTGGACAAAGTCTTAGGCGCTTCCCAGGTAATTGTTCCGCCCAGATCTCCTTCATCCAAATCACGATCTGGAAAGCTAATCCTGCAGAGATTCAACGGATTTTAGATGTGACCCTCATCTGTTCAAAGATATCAGTCACTTCTTTTTTATATCTATAAGTATATAATTAATAGATAGATACATAGAATCACGTCATATAACCATACAGTACATATATACCATACATTCAATACGAATAATTTTGGCATTCAGAATACCAACCTCCTTCAAAAGTGGGTCCAAACAAAAATAGCAACCCACCCTGTCTTTGAGTCGCCCCCCTTCTCGCTCCCTGTGACGCTGCCATCCGCATCATCGATGATCAAAGCCGTTGGCCTTCAGAATCATCATGGTTTTGTCCGCTTTTTTTCGTGGAAATCATGGGGGGGTGTTTTATATCACCCAGGACCCTCCAAAAAAACTACATAATATGGCTAAACGGAAAAATCACCACTTTTTATAGGAGATACATCTTTAAATGGTGTTTTTTTCTATTATCATCCTAGTTTTGGGAGGTACCCTCCCAAAATAGACCCTCACAAGACGATCTAGAAAGTTTGTTTCGCAGGTTTGTTGGGATTGCTACCATTTTGGGGGTATCTTGGTGTACTGGAGGGTCGAGCTGTTAATCTAAAAACTAACAGCTCCTCCCCTGAAAAAATGATGCTTGGGAGACCATTCGGCTTCCTTTTGGGGCCCGGCCTATGTTCAGGGGCTACGTGAGTGTAGGGAATCAACGGAAGAAACAAATGAAAGAACCGGAGGGCAACTTTCATGAGGGAAAGGAAATCAAACATTTCAAAAAGTGCATACCCCACTCTGATTTTTCAAAATGACATCCTTACAGCCCTTCGCAAAATTTCACCCCTTCGCTGGGCTTCCCTACGTGGTCTGCTCACCTAGGCTAGACTGGAGGTAGACCACCACGTGTGTACGCCTCAAAGAATGTCATAATCCGCTCCAAAAAGTGACATCTTCCAGAGAAAAAGAGCGAGATGAAGTTGATTCAGAAAATTCATGCCCTTCAATTCAAAAAAAACACATGTTTCACCAGTTTCTTTAAAATGACCAAAAAAAAGTGGATGGTTTCTCATCTTGATGTTCAGAGATGAGTTCTGCATCCTTTTCAGAAAGACCGGTGCGTGTCGACAGCATATCCAACCCTTGCTCCGTGTTTCCGAACCCTTCCAAGAGCGTATCAGAGGAGATGTTACTTGCAAAGGTACCAGCCTCGGAGTTTTACAGCCGATGGCTTGGTGAAAAGACTTTGATGTTTGGGTGACTCTTGTTGAAAAAAAAATACAAAATACACTGATACACAGCCAAAAAGCCATAAAAAAGAAAATCCAAGGCCACACATGTTGTCCCAAAAAATCACTGACCCTGGCCATGGTTCTTAGGAACTTTCCAATTTGACCTTCCCAAGACCTCCCATTTTCGGAGGGGCAAGGGACCACCAATCTCACCCATCTTCCCCCTTAAGCCAAGGACCGTAAGGTCATCGCCATTGCCTTTGGTGGCTGGAAGGTCAGTGAGTTGAATCTTTCGATGATCTTTCTTTTAAGAAAGATGATTCTACGATTCTACCAATATCTTCCCCCAAAGATTCCTCTCAACAAAAAAGTTATATACTGAAATTTCTTTTTCAAATTACAAAAACAAACAACTTGAAAAAAGATGACCATCCAAAATTGAATCTTTTTTTTCGGGTGCCCACGGTCTCATCGACCCTACGGAGTTCCCCAGCTTTCATTGAACTCCACAAAGTACTCTCGGTTGTCGTAGGGAAGACTGCCCACAGTGGCCTTGAAGCAAGTTTTCGATTCGTTTTGGGAACATGGAAGAACGCCAGAAAGGACAGGCGAATATCATGAAACCAACAAAAAATGGCATGGTGTAAACTTTACTGGCATGGTATAACTGTTTTCTTTCAAAAGACCTGCATGTCTAGTCTCAATATGTGTTTTGATTGTTTTTTTTTTGAAGTTCGAACTGAGCTTCCCCCACAACCGAAGCAATGTCCACCACATAGGCTGTGATCTACGTGGCGTGGATCGGAACAAAGCATGTGTCTTAGGGTAGAAGTACAGTATATATCTACATCAACTCACCCAAAAAAAATCACAACTTTACCATGAACTTTGTTTTAGTTTCTTCAACATCATTCCATTTGAGAATCATTTGGTTTGGGTGGGGGTTCTAAACAAGGCTAGACATTCATGGATGCCTTTTTTGAATGGCACCAACATTGTTGGGATGGTACCCAACATGTTGGGATGCAACATCCACATCTTTCGCCTTGGAAGTTTCTGAAGGTGCTTGGAAGGAGAGCAAGCCTCCCACCTGGGATCAGCTAAGGTTGGAATGGGGAAATTGTTTGGAAAAAAAATGGAAAGCATCAAATTCTCAGAAAATCTATAATTTATAATTAAAAATAACTGGTTGCAGTTGCGCTTACATGAGAGATTTGTAGCGCAGTTGCACCCTCCACTGCTGTGGATTTTGTTGGTTCTGAGGGACGAAAAGAGTACGTAAGAGCTTGGGAAGACAAAAAATCATATGGATCTCCTAGAAAAATTCACCAATTACAATAAGGTCAATTGACATTCACCCAATTTGGGTTGTTGACAGGTCTCCAAGCAGGCTTTGTTGGTTAACTACCCAACTGGATTACGATCCTCTGGCCAAGAAGACTGCCAGTCTATCACTGAAGATCATATCCTCTTGTCGGCTAGTATATGCACATGGCAGTAGAAGCAATGCCGGGTGATAAAAAAGAAATGTGGGTCTCTATTTTCCACTACTAGCCTACCAGAGCACAAATCACCAACAACCTATACTATTCTTTGACATTGACTATATATGATGATATATTGGAACAGTATATGATTACGTACCCATAATCTACATAATGGAACCTGACATGCATTTTCGTTGTAAGCGACACCTTCAAGAAACACCCATCACTCTTCACCCACCCAACCTCATCGGTGTCCAAATCTCGATCGTCAAAGGTCCTTGGGCTCGTGGTATCGATTGAGGCAGTTGAATTTGCAACCGCCAAGGGTTCGAAACAAAGAGTAAAAAGGAAACATCATCATAACAACTGCTCATCATCATCATCATCATCATCATCATCATCATCATCATCGTTTACTCTGAAGCACAGCAGGCAAACTAATTGTTTAAAAAAGTCCTCTTCTCCCTTCCTTCTCAGCTTCCCTGGGTCACCCCAACAGATTCTCCACTGCCAAGGCAACATCTGAAATCGCCAGGGCCTCAGTCATACTGTTGATGGACAAAATCATGCACAGTTGAGGTTGGTAGTTTATCCCGAATTTACAAGGTTTTGAACATATCTCAGGTGGTTGGCAGGATTTCTTCCATCAACAGTACCATCAAACAAAAGGGGTTGACATGGTTGAAACGACTTTCCAACCTTTTGAAATCAAGAGTTGAAGCTGTTGTTGTACTTATGGACTTGGTTTTTTGTCCCTATCAACCCAAACTACAATAAGCTGCCATAGAAAAAAAAGAACAACAAACTTCGGGCCGCCACACCGAAGGGGTTTGCTGTTCTGCAAAGCTGGTCTCGGCATACATCACCAGGAAGCCGTGCGTTCCTGTGCGAGCTTTGGGTTGAACGGGAATCGTCGGCCACCTCCGTGAAATTTTGCACCAAAAATAGACAGGAGAGATTTTTTCCTCCATTTTTTCGAGATTTTTAACGTGAATCTATGATTGGAAATCGTGGGAAATTGAAATAACCATTCCTTACATGATCCAACGTTCAGTCTTCGCTTTCAAGGATACCCACCCACCACATTGTCAAGCAGCTCCGCCTATGTTGGAGTTGATAGGTACATCCACTTGCGAAGCTCCAGCCAGGACAGAGGTCAACTGCCAGAATGGAGGTGGTTTTTTTTTAATTGGGGAAGAATGGGAAGACCTTCCGGGGTTTTCACCCCATCAGATTTGGCGCAATGTATGACAAAATTTTCACCACCTTCAGAGTTCTACGAATTGAACCTCAAATGGAGCCACCTATAAACAGCATCTCAACTTGAAAAACACCCTTCCCATTTACTCACATCTTCTCATGGTGAACCCGCGTGAGTCGTTGCTTCACAAAAAAAACAAAAGAAAAAAAACTCCTGTGAAATGAGAAGGTCCGTCTGGCCACACAAAAAGTGGCTTTCCAAAACATGTGCGACGGAATGAACTTGTATTCAAGTCTTGGTCAAGCGATCTTGGTGGACTTAGCCAAGAGTGGATGTTGACCAAAACAACCTTTTTCACCTGCAAAGATGCCTTAACAACCTTCCCATCCAACCCTAAAAGTCACTCAAACATTGGATCCTTAGCAGTTCCCCTAAGGCGAGACTGCTGCCAGCCCCACATCTCCGACCTTTGTACTTCTGTCGCTTCCCGAAGCATCCGGGGCGGCATAGATGTTGTACCTAGAAATCGTGGAGGTGGACAAGTTGAAAGAAAAAACGAGGGAAAACGGGGCTTGCCTTCCAAAAACCCAATCTCCCAATCACCCAACCTTTTCCTTTTTGAATCAAACCATCCAAGTTTCAACATAAAAAAAAGTTTGATACTCAACCACTACTCACCCAACTTCCAAAAAAACAAGAACCACTCATCATTAACCAACCCACCCACCTATAAAATGGCAAGTGTTACCAACTCTGTTGTTACACTGTTCACTCAGCAGCTGTTGTTTTACTCATGTGCACGGAGTGTTGGTATGTTGACCCAAGGGCCCTGTTGGAGCCATAGTCACACAGCATGTTGTACACATGGTGGTGGAGTGTATGTTGAATTCTCTCACCCGCTCTTGAGTTGACAACTCTGTTGTCCACTCATCACCTTTTAAAAGTTGTTGATCACTGTACAACATAGGCTTGTAGTTTTACATCAGTTGTTATCCGCTGATGTTGATCCAACCATCAGGTGTGCAGGGTGTTGGTGGTAACTCACCTTCTCAACCTTGTTGGGTTACCACTTCATCTTGTTGACCTTCAGTTGATCCAACTGCTGGCATAGCAGTTGAAGGTCCTGTTGGCTCATGGTGTTGGGCAGCCAATTGAGCTATGCGCTGTTGAAGTACTCCTTGTTGAATCCTCTCCGCCATGGAGTCAGGATGTGTTGCTGACCCACGGATGTGGTTCTCAGTCTGCATCGTGTTGGGCTCCAGACTGATGCCAAACCTGTTGACATAGTGAATGACTTGTTGGATAGTTGTTGCATCCAACTTGTCCAACATTGTTGTTCCTCCATATTCCAAACACTGTTGGAATGCATAGTGGCCATAGTAGTTGTCATTCTCCATGGTGGCCAAGACATCATTGATGTTGAGGACCACGTGGTAGGTCCAAGCAAAACCTGTTGCCCAACTGTAGGTCTTGAAGATGTTGGGAATGTAGCCATTGAACTCCAGATGCACTTGTTGAGCTATCTCACTTGGGCTCAGTTGGTACATCTTGTGGAACTGGAT
>DF239628.1:132023-155064 GCA_000507305.1 Breviolum minutum Mf 1.05b.01
TTGGATAGTTGTTGCATCCAACTTGTCCAACATTGTTGTTCCTCCATATTCCAAACACTGTTGGAATGCATAGTGGCCATAGTAGTTGTCATTCTCCATGTTGGCATCATCTTGTTGCCGTCGATGGACTGTACAGCCATGTTGCCTACATTCAGGTTGTAGTCCTCGGCTGTGTAGGGAACCATGGTGTAGCAATGTCCATCCTGTTGTCCTTTGTTGATTTCTTCTCCACAGTTGTCTTCACCAAAGACCTTGTTGACCTTAAAGATCTCTGCCAGATGTTTGAGATCTGTTGGGCCAAACTGTGATGCAAAGCATCGTTGTCCTGCCCGTGTTGAGTCAATCTCTGGGTTGGCAAAGGTCATTGTTGGCCTTCTCCAAAGGAATCTCGTTGAGGTCACGGCAGTGTTGGCCACTTGTTGACACTAAAAAAAGGAAACGACTATTGGACAAAACAAACAAATAAAATCAATGTTGTCAACTTGCATGTTGACATCAGCTCTTCAAACCAAATGTTGTTCAACAAAATGTTGAACTCATGCATGCAAAAGAAGATCCTGTTGATCTTGTTGGCAAAACAAAAAAGAACATGTTGTCTAAAACATCATGTTGAGGTAGGGCATGAAAATCTCCATGTTGCGCAGGCATGTTGAAATTCACAACCGAAAACTGAAACAAGACTATGTTGATATACTCCATGTTGAAGTGTACCATTGCTCAAACGCTGTGTGTGTATTGTACACGCGTGCGTTGTGGATGTTAGCTGCCTCTATAGAGTTGGTGAAACTGTTGTTGCTTGCTGCTGGATGTTGTGATTACTGGTGTTGGATATGCAATCCAACATTGTTGAGGTGTCGTTGTAATGTCTCTGCTGAGACATACTTGGTGAGGATGTCTGCTGGGTTGTTGTTTGTGTGGATCTTAATGATGCGCACAATGTCCAGTGCGACAAGTTGTTGTATGAACAAATGTCGTAGTTCAATGTGTTTTGCTTTGCGTGATGTCCCGATCCGTGTTGCCATGCTTTTGCCACTTGATGAATCTGTGTGGATTCGAATGTTGATCTTTTTGATGTTGGTAAGTTCCTCACAAAGTCCCTTAAGATGCAATGCTTCTGTTGCTCCTGTGTTGATTGCATACAGCTCTGCTTCTGCGCTTGATAGTGCAATTGTTGCTTGTGTTCTGCTGCCATAGTTGATTGTTGCTCCCAGCATTGTGAAAGCATTGTGATGACGAAGCCTGTTGTTGACTTCCTTGTCACGTGGCATCCTGCCCAATCGCTGTCGACGTAGATGTTAAGATCCGGAACTGTTGATTCCGGAACCTTGATTATTGGTCGGATAATCTGCTTGTAATGTTCAGTTCCTTTGATGTATCTCAGTAGGTGTTTGAGTTTCTGTTGGTCTGCTGTTGTTGGCTCTTGTAAGGAACGAGCGAGTTCCTTTGTTGCGTAGCTTATGTCAGGACGGGTGTTTGTCATCCATTGTAGTTTTCCAACTGCTCGTCGGAATGCCGAATGCTCTTCGTGGTTGAGCTTCTGTTCTTGTTCTGCTGTTGCTGTTTTCAGTGCTGATGTGCCTGGTGTTGTCGCAGGCTTGCAACTTGAAAGACTGGTCTCTTCCAAGAGCTTTGTTGTGTAGCTGTCTGCCAGGTTGATTTCGTAGTGATCACCCATGTTGGTGATATTTCGTCCCAGAAAAGCGACGGTGTTGCCCGGTGTCAATGTACCTGTTGATCTCAGCATGAGATGTTGTTGGATCGCACCGAAGATCTTGTTGATCGTGCTGTCTACACCCAGGAACATCAGGTCATCTACATACACGAGGATGTAGCAATCGCGTGATGTTGTGAAGTAGACATTGGGCTCTGCTGTGCTTCTGTGTAGGCCGAGTTGCTGGAGTGTTTCGGCCAGATGTGCTTGCCATGCTTTTGGGCTGCTGCGCAGTCCATAGATTGCTTTGTTGAGTTTCCAGATCACTCCGGAATCTGGTGTGTAGAACTCTGTTGGTGGATACATGTAGAGATCCGATGTTGCTGCAAGTGCGTGTAGAAATGCAACGGAAATGTCTCCGGTTTGTATGGTCCAACCGTTGTTGATGCTGAGTGTGAGAAGCAATCTGAGTACGCAGAAAATCGGTGTTGATGCGTAGATGTCATCCATGTCGGATATTGTTTCTGTGTATCCTTTTGCTACAATGCGTGCTCGCACTGTGTTGCCTTTGTCTCTGAGAACCCATCAAGATTGAATGATATTCTTCTGCTGTTCCGGTGTGAGTGTGTTGTAGCTCACTTCAGTGTACACTTGTTGTGCCTTCATTTGTTCAATCTCTTTCTTCATTCCCTCGATTGTCTTTTGTTTGTCCAATCCGTCTGTGTTGTTGACGATTGGTTCGAGGAGAATGTGTTCGGTGATAACTTCTGTTGGGTCCTCACAAGAATGTGCTGTAATCTTCGTTCCTTTCTTTGTTGCTACGGTGACTGCTGAGATCCGTGCAACTCGCTGCTTTGTGCTTGGTGGTTCTACTGCTGTTTCAGGACGCGCTGGTCCGACCGTCTGTGTGTCTGTTCGTTGTTGTTTGGCTTCCGAGCCTTGTGAGATCTCGTCGTTGACGGATCGTTTGCTTGCTGATGTTGGTGATGGAAGTGCTGGTCTGGTGTGGTAACTGGTCGGAGATGTTGCCATTGGTGCAAACGGAAATGCTGGCTGTGATGTTGTAGGTAATGTGGATGTGGTTTCTGTTGTTGGTTGTGCTTCAAGTGTCTGTGTCCCGGCGGTTGTTGGCTCACGCCTCAGCGGTTTGTAGAAAATAGGTGGTTGTGTGAGCGCTGGTCCGCCTGTTGCGAACTTTGCTAGTCCGTTGTTGTTGATGGCGTCCATCAACTGCTTGTTGTACTTTTCCGGATGTGGTTGTCTCCGGATGGTTCTTGCTCGGATGACTTTGTTGACAATGCCGAGGAGTGTTTCTCCTGATGCTGTGTCTTTGCCAAGCCAAATTGCTGGCATGAACCTTGGTTCAAGCTTTGGAAGGTCTTTGTGTGTTGGTAGTTGGTACTGCACTGTTTCACCGAACTCACAGAGTGGTGATTGGTGTTTCTTGTTCCATCTTCGGAAGAAACTGGTGTTGCCGTCTGCATGTACTGCGTACCTGTTGAGCAAGTACACACTGTGTCGTACCAACCATGGCATGATTGGATGTTGGCTGGTAAGTCTGATGTTGTAGTTGTGCTCAAGTTGTGCTTTGAGTGTTCGAACTTGTCCCATCAGTGTGCGATGGAAACGTTCGACACTTCCTTGTGATTGTGATGAGTATGCTGGTGACTGTCGTACGGTGATGTTGCCTCCCATTTTGGCTGCTGTTGCTTTGAGTAGTGCGATGAGATGGTCCTCTTGGTCTGACTGTAGTACTGTGCTATTGAGTGTTGCTTGTACTCGTCCGCATTCGAGTAGAAAGGCTTGTATTGCTTGTACGTGGTATGTGAAGTCGCCTGACTTGTTGTCAGTGACAACTGCCATTGCCATGCCTGTTTCTACGTCAATCCCGGTAAGGATTGGTGTTGTCCTTATTTCACCGATTGTCTTGAAGTAACAAAAGTCGAACTGTAACACTGGTGTTGTGCTGGTTTGTTTCTGTTGCTTGTGTGCGTCTGCTTTGCCTTTGCTTTGTACGCACAGCTGACACCAACTCCTGAAGGGAAGGTGTGTTAGGTTGTGTTCGGCTCTCTCTTGTGGTGTTGGTTGCTCTGGGCTCTTGATGCCTTTTGCTGGTATAGCCTGCTGTTGCTCTTCCTCTTCAACGGTGTAGTATTCGTCTTTGTATGCTGTGTTTTCTTGGAAGTTTGTGGATCCTGTCCATGGTGTGTTCAGTGTTGCTTTGGTCTTAGTTGTCCAATCATCGTCGATTCTGTATTGCCTATTGCCATTTGTTGGCATGACGAAGGTGGATCGTTCTGTTGTAAGCTTGGTGACGTCTGGACCGTCATGTGTCTGTTGTGGAATGTACAGGTCAGTTCGAGGTTGTTGATGTACTCTGTTTCCACAGGTGTCCTTCTTTGATCCAGTAGTCTCCTGTTGTGTCTGGTGTATCCTTTGGTTTTGGTAAGCTTGTAGATGCTGGTACATATGTTGGTTGTTGTTCATCCTTATTCTGTGTGGATGTTGTGTCGAGTGGCTTCTTAATGGTGTGTCGTGTAGCTGGTGCTGTTGGTGTAGATGTTGTGGATGGCAAAATGCCTGGTGATGTAGTAAGTGTTGTTGTTGATGGTGGTCGTGGTTTTGGTGGTTTGATGTCTTTCTTGACCTTGAACCATGTTTCTCCAGTCCATGCTGGTCCTGGTAATGGTCTCTTTGTCTGTCCTTGTTGTAGGTCATGTAGTTGCTCCTCAAAGTCCTCTGTTGAGCCATCTGCCTTGCGTGCTATTGTTCTCCTGTAGTTCTCCAGTTGTTCCATTGGAACTGGACAGTGTTGATCTGGCATGTACAATGCTTTGCGTTCCTGTGGAGCCTTACTAGGAAACCTTGGTTGTTGTGCATCCAAATGTCATTGTTGTGTGTGACCCACACTGGTCCTTGTGGTGTGAGTGTCACTGGTGATATGGTTGCTGTGAATCCTTCTGTTGTCTCTCGGATGTCAAGTCTGGTGTTTGGTGGAAGTGATGTTGTCTTGACTGGAAGGTAGTAAAGTCCTGATGTTTTAACTAGTGTTGCTTTGAAACCTGTAGGATGTGTAATGTCAGGTGTACTGTCAGTGAAATGGATGTTGTATCCTTGTTCGTTCAGTCTGGTGACTGACATGATGGCTTGAGAAACGTCACCAACGTAGAATGGGATGACTAGTTGTTGATCATCCTTGTTTCTCATGTAGACCCACTTGTACCCGTGTACATGGATTGGATCATTGTTGGCTGCTCTGAGGTTTGGTCCATCATCTTGTTGGAGAACATGCAGTGGTGTATTAGGTGCGAACCATGGTGGGCATACATGTGTTGCAGCTCCACTGTCGATCATGATGTGGTTGTGGAGAAAAGAGTGTTCAGGTGTACCTGTATTGCCTGTAGTATTCACTGTTCCTGTGTTGATCATGGCAATGTGGAGTGTTGGTGTTCCATCTGCTGTAGGTGCTGGTAGTGCTAACTGTGTGACTTGCTGTTGTGGTGGATGTGGGTATTGAATTGCATTGCTGTTTGATTGGTCATTGCTCCACCATTGTGTGTCGTAATGTTGTGGCTGGTCATACCATTGCTGTGTTTGGTCAGTGTAATGCTCGTATGAGTTGTCGTTCTGCTGAATGTTGTAAACTGGCACGTTGCAATCCTTGGCTATGTGTCCATAACCTCCGCATCTGTAGCATGCTCCTTTGCCTGTTGAATGATGGCCTTTTCCTTTGTTGGACAAACCCTTCATGATGCCCTTTTGTGGCGATGTTTGTGGTTGTCCAATCTTACCCTTGGACTTGCCTTTGTAGTAGTTGTTGTTGTATCCTTTTCCTTTACTTTTGAAGCTTCCTTTATTGTTGTTGCCTTTTCCTTTTCCTTTTCCTTTGTATTTGCCTTTGCCTTTTCCTTTGTATTTACCTTTGCCAATGGCTCCAATGTCCATTGGTGCTGTTCCACCATTGTAGTTGGAGGACACACTGGAGGATGGGTTCTGTTGCTGTTGAAGTCTTGTTAGTGCTGTTGTTGCTCTGTAGTATTCCATGATTGTAGTGCGTATTGCTGTGTATGTTGGTGTTGCTCCGGCATTGAGGTGAAGATGTTGTTGAAGTGCTCCCTTTGTTTCATTCATGAGTACTGCTATTTTGACTTGGTCTGGTAATGTGGTGCTGTTGTCGTGTTCGTAGCGTTGGAGTTCATATTCCCAGTTGCAAAATGATTCTTCAAAGTTGTTGCTGTCAAATGTTGGTTTGAGGAGCTTGGTTAAGTAACCAATGCTTCTTGTTCCTAACGGAGTTGAAAACCTGCTGCAGATTTGCCTGTAGATCTCTAATCCACATTCGTGTTGGTACTGTCTGCAGATTGTTGCTGCTGCAGCTTCCGTGATGATGACTAGTATGTACTTGAGATTGTTGTCTAGTTGTACCCATTCTTCTGCTTCTTCCAGTGTTGACGCTGCATCTCTGATGAGCTGCTGTGTGAGCTGTGTTGCTCCTGCTTGTTCTGCCCTTTCTAGGAACCTTGGGTATACCTCATGTTGTACTCCCATGTAAGCTTTGAATTTGTACTTCCATTCTTCGAATGTTGTGTAGCTACCATCGTATGTTGGTGGCCTTACCNTTTTCGGAAACACCCATGTATATAACTAATGCTATCTATGTTTTTTTGTTGCCTTGTAAAAGAAACTGGTTTCCTTAACGTTGCAGATGATGTGCGTGTATATGTTTGAAAACGTCCTGTAGATGTTTTTGTTTCAAATATGTCATTATATTTCAATAAGTCCTCTTTTTCAACATGTTGCAACAATTCCGGAACATCACCTGGGAATGAGCACCTGAATGAATTCACCTTGAAGGGAAAGGGTGTTTTTAGGATCCCAACCGTGAGTGAAGATGTAAAAAATTGTGATTTTCCATGAGTTTACTGAGTGTTTATTGGAGGGTATAGTAAAACCATGAAGGGAATCATGTATTGTAGTAATTGATGTTAATCATCCAACTTATATAAGATCTCTTTTGATAATTTTGGAAGGGACTTAGAATCAACTCAGTTATTTTTTCCTCGTAGGAGGAGACCAAGTCGTGTTTTTGCAAGTCTCAAAGGGGAGATGTGGGTAATGTTGGGAGATTACCCTAGCATTTGTTTCCTACATACTCCTCCATTATTGCCCTTCCAAAAGAAAGCATAGCTAGGTAATATACATCAGTGGTATTCATATGCCCTAGATATCCAAGGGCACCTGAAGGTATGACTGCACCCCAAAAAAGAACAAATCACCTTTAACTCTCAGGAGGTATGACTGGATATCTAGGGAAGGTAGCTAGGGTACCCTCCCTAAAACTAACAGCTCGCAGCTGCACATGTATGCTTGAAAAATGATTGAACATGTATGTGGTGATGATTTTTTTGGGGTTTACACTCCGAAACCAGCATTTTTTTTAGCACCTTAAAACTGGTGGTTTCTAACTCCGGAATCGAACCCTAACCCCACCTTTTGACGGCCCACAGGTAATGATCATACCTCCGTGGTCCCGGAAGATTGGACCGGTTGGCTTCCGCCTCATCCTGAAGAACAACTACGGGCTGCCACAGCGAATTCAAAGAGCAACAGGCAGGAGGGAAACTATGTAGGTAAATATGGCTGTTTCCAAAAATAGGGGTGTTTCCCACCAAAATGGATGGTTTACAATGGAAAACCCTATTAAAATTGGATGATTTGGGGGGAAAACCCACTGTTTTCGGAAACATCCACATATCACTCCCATGGCAATTCTGCGATCGTGACCTTTTGGGAATGATGAGTTATGTTTACATGACCCTTTTGAATGGTTATATAAGTGACCTCCAACGATCGGGGATGAAAAGGGTCACGGATTGAATCACCTGGTCACGGAAGTTTAACATAGAGACCACTCCCATGGATCCTATCTATGGGTAATGGTTGTAACTTATAACTTGTTAACCCCCATTTCTATAACGATTGCCATCCCGGAAGTTTAACAGCTTGACCCTGAAAATAGGCGGAAGAAACCCACTAGGAAATATCAGCTTCCAAGCATCATGTTTCAGGGGCTATGTTAGATTTGCGGGGGAAGTATTGATGAAGAAAAACGGGTAGGTTTCAATCAAACAAAAAAAACCTTAAGCTGATGAAGATGTATGACTCAAATCTGAGGATTTGTGTTAGATTGTTGTTATAAGGTTTTTTGTATAATACCCTCCATGAAACCAACAATCTCATTTTGTTCAAGGCAGTTGAGAAGATGAGTTTATAGACTCCCACTTGATGAGTTTCGGCGGACCTTCAAGATGAGAAGACGTCCCCAAACTGCTGGTGGTCAAATCATATCAAGGGTAGGTGGTGGTTTTCAAAAATGTGTTATTTCCACCCCTATTTGGGGAAAGGATCAACCGATCAAATTTGACTAATATTTTTCTAGATGGGTTGAAAACATCAACTAGGGTAGCATAGAAGGAGTTCTTTTGTTGAAGCCTACTGTGGAAGTATCGACCTAGAAGCCACTTAAAAAGCTCCGGCCAGTTGGTTGGGGGAGCAATGTTTTGTTGCTTTTCAGTTTGATTTGGATATTTGCAGAAATTACAGCAATTTGATGCATTTATGTGCAGTTTTTTCAAGTTGCGGGTCATTTTTTTCTTCTTGGATCCATCTCCTCCCCAAGGCTTTCCCTTGGAAGCTGAACGCCAGGCCTAAGAAGAAGCGAGTACCACAAGCCAAAATTAGTGAAGAGGCGGCGAAAATTCCGGGGGAGAAGTTTTGATGTTGGGATGATCACCATATATGATATATATGGGTGTTTCCGAAAATAGTGGTACCCCCAAATCATCTATTTTAATAGGGTTTTCCATTATAAACCATCCATTTTGGGGTACATCTATTTTCGGAAACATCCATATATCTCATATATTATAGTACCCCCTTATAAGGTACCATACATTATGGAACATGTATAAAAACCCAGGGGGGGCTACCTTGGAAGGGTGGGTAGGGGGTGGGTGTTATATAAATATATATACTAAGGCTGGAAGATACCCTATTATATCCAACTATTTTTTTGAATCTTTTTCGACCTGGCATCCTTTTGAAGGGAAATCCTGGTTGGTAAAAAACATCTATTTTTTTTCCCAGATGAATGCAAATCACCAATAGTTGTTTCTTGCTCCCAAGGGTTTTGATCAGGTGAGGGTTTTCGTCCTAACTCAATTTCTAGTTGCTTCCTACTTAGTGGCGATCATGTTACAAACTTGGTTTACAACCCTGGTTGTAAGCGTAAGCCTGGTAAATCCCTCCAAAACGGATATTAGAAGTCCCTCTTAGTTGGGGTGAAATCACTCAGGCCACCATCTTGGTCACACGAAAAATTGCCAAAGACCCTGCCCCATACAATCCATGTATGCTATATTTTCCTACATTTACCATCAATTACCAGTAAAATCAACCGTTCATGTAGGTAAACATATCATCCACGGATCCATAATGGGTATATTTTGGTTCCAATTGGATCAAAAAAAACTTCCACTGGGATTCCCCACACGGATTCCACGGTGCAAATATGGATGTTTCCGAAAATAGTGGTACTCCCAAATCATCCATTTTGATAGGGTGTTCCATTATAAACCATCCATTTTGGGTACCCCTATTTTTGGAAACACCCATATTTGCACCATGACATGCCCACCGTTTTTTTTTCAGGTGGCGAGGAGGATGCAATCACAACTTCAATCAGCAACCCGTGGTGTCCATCCGATGCAGATCAGATGTCTTTTTTTCGTGTCCATCAGGAAGGATTGTCCCACAAGGTGGGTCCCGGATCCAGTTATAAATGGGGTGAAATAACTCCTATAAGTAGGGTGAAATAACTTCAGTTACCCATTTATTTTCGGCCATTTGTAGTTAGAGGTTATAACTCCATTTATAACGAGTAGGGGCCCACCTTGCAGGACTTGTTAAGTAGTTAGTAGTAACCTTCATTTTTATAAGCCATAAAAAGGCCAATGTGGAAGGGGAACAACCCTATTTAGGAGACTAACTAACTATGGCTATTGACCTGTTGACCAGCTGGCATGATCCTCCAAGCAGCAGGAAGACGAAGTTTATTTAGATCTCAAATGTCCTAATGAATGGAGTGGGATGATGGTACCCACCCTGAAGCTAACGTAGCCTCGCCTGTCCCACTATTTCTCACGGGCCAGCTGTTAGTTTTAGGGAGTGTAATGATGTATCGTATTACCCTCCAAGGAACTAACATATCCCCTCCCAAGGCACTTTTGAAGATGCTTGTCCTTTTCCCCAGTTGGGATATGTTAGTTCCCTGAAGGGTATCCTACTCAACAACGAGTTTAAGTGAGCCCCAGAATTCTCAAGCATCAATTGGTATAGTTTCGGCTTTTGGCCATGATATCCCCCTCTCAGAAAACAAACGTAGCACTGGAAAATCCTCAATGTAGATGTAATCATTTCTTGTTTGAAACGGGTGATTTCCCATTGCCCTGTTGGCTTACCTCAGAGTACTTACGTAGTAATCATGTTTTTGAGGAAGCACTTGACTATGATGGTGTATCAGTGTATCCGAGTGTATCCTATCGTTTCATACCCTGTATTTATTTAGTATATCAATCATGAGGGTTGGGTACCCCACTACAGGGTATCCCACCACAGCCGAAGCCAAAATATGGAAAAATAAGAAAAAATAAGAAAAAATATGGAAAAATCAAAAAAATAGAAAAAATAACAAAAATAGCAAAAAATAGAAATAATAGAAACAAATATTAACAAATAAAATAAAATAGAACAAAATACACAAAAATAGGAAAACATTAGAAAAAATCAAAAAAATAGAAAAAATAACAAAAAATAACAAAAAAATAATAAGAAATAATAATAAAAAAAAAATAATACCCAAATTTACGGAACCCCCCAACTAACATTTTAGTAAGTACTAAGACCAACCCAAATACAAGAAGTAAAACAAAAAAAATTAAAAAAAAATAAAAAAAATAATCCCAATTTTCGGACCCCCCCAATACATTTTGCAGTCTAGCAGCCAAAACAAATAAAAACAAATAAAAAAAATATTTGTTGAAATCTTATTTCAATTTATTTGTTATCATTTTTTTTCGTTTGATGAGGTACCCTGCAATGAGTGCCCTTGTTCTCACAATAGAGTATATAATATGTTTTGTACCAATATCTCTATCATACAATATCTAAATCTATACGATAAGTTGCAGAGAAGCACATCAATAGGGTGTGAAAGCTCAAATGAGGGTTGGTGTCAAGAGTTTTCATTGTTGTTTGTCCCATAGGTTTTGACAAAAGTCACAGCTGCTGCCAATTTACAAGGGTCACAAATATATTTGCCTATTGATGGATGTTGATGGTTCAGAAAATTTGTGAAAACCCAGATTGGTGTAGATAGCTGCATGAGATGAGTTGATACCATGTTAAAAAATGGACCTGTCTACTTTCAGACAAGTCCAGCAGGGGTGGTCATCGGTGATCGTTGATGTAAGGTTTCATTGCGGAAGATCTTTGGGAAGTACGCTGCTCGTCTGCATTCAGATGATTTTGACAAGGTTGACCTGTCAACCTTACAACATTACTAAAATGGTCAAAATTGCGTGTTTGCGTGTTTTGTGATATGTATACAAATGTGTAAATATACAAATATTTTAGATATAAAAAGTATATATACATATTTATTTACATATGATGCAATGTGCAGTGTCCAGGTGTTCCTTTTCCCCACTTCCCCCTGGTATGCTCCCCCAAAGATAGTTTTACAAGTTCGTTGGGTGAGTTGTGATAGTCGCATGCACTGATGATGACACACAGTTGGAATCCCAGGACACAGATAAGAACGGCACTCTGACATCGTGTCTCAGCGGCACTAGTCGAACTGTTCTCAAGGAGGAATGTTGACTCTTCGCGAGGATGGGTAGTGCTTGGTTGGTTCAATGAGCCGCGAAGGAAAACAAGAAAAAGCCATCGGAAGGTTGAAGATCGGGTGATTTTCGTGAAAGGAATGAATATTGTTTCCCCTTTGGTAAACTAACTATGCAATTGGAAGAGGTATTTCCTGGTTCAACAGCAAACAAGTGGCCACTTAGAAACCCACCAATTGTTCCACTCAAAGAAAAAGGATATACCTCACATGTTTGTGTGACCCCATTGGGATGGTTAAGTGACCATTTCAAAGGCTAAGTGACCTCTAACTAGGGAACAAAATGATCACTTTGGATCACCTGGTATCTTTCTTTCAAACACTTTCCATGAATTCATAAAAACAACTCTCAACAAATCCATTCAAAAAACTTGAAGAGATCATCATCCCCAAACATCTATTGAGGACGGAACTGAAAAAGCTCATCCGTAAAGAACTACGCATCAGCACCAACGTCATCAGCGACAACGATGTGGAAAACCTGGCCGCAGCACTGGATGGTGATCGTACAGGTTGGGTGCCCTAGTGGGTGGGTGATGGGTGTGGCCTAGGTTTTGGTTGGGGGGAACCGAAACATGGGAAAAAAACAGCGAAAATGTTGAAAGCTTGGAACTTTTTGGAACTTTTCGGCTTGAATTGAAGGTTTTTTTTTGAATGGGAGATGATCACAATGACTTTGCTGTTTATAAAAGTCTTGGATTTTTTTTGCATACTTCAAGGTTCCAATGTGAAGGATCACACTTTTTAACTAATATAATTGTGCTTGAAAACGGGTTGTAGAAAACCGATCTGTTTTTCATGTGCTACGAAATGTTAATGTTTGATTGGAGAGGAACTTCAAAATCAAAGTTGACGAAGAAGAATTGCTGACTCAAGAGGACCTTCAGTGAATGACATGACATCATGTGTTGATTTTTTCCAAGTCATATTTAGGTGTGGTGTTGGATTCAAATCTAATCAACTCTAAGCGGTGCCGGTTTCGTGAGCGAATTAGATTTTGGAGCCACCATGGTGAGATTCAGAAACATCACCAGAACTGATACAGGAAATTGGACCCCCCCAAACTGCAAAGAAGATGCAAATTTATCCTTTCACACATAATACAGTACCCAAATATACCCAAATACAAGTAGTCTAGGATGAGTTGTAGACTTTTACTTCATGGAGGTTTCTTGATTTAAGGTATGTTCCATGATCTTTTACACGTTCGATTTTCCGTTGCCTCCTTCAGGCAATATCTCAGTGGAAGAACTCTTATCCTTCATCGAACGCGGAAGTGCCACCTTCTTTTCGGCGGTACCGACCAAGGAGACGTGCTGAAGTTCCCATGTGTGTTGTTGAAAAACGTGTTGGGCCTGAAAAGAAAATGTTTAAAGATGTTGTTACCAGAAAGCCAGAACGTCTTTTTGTCACTGTTGTTGATGTTGTTGTTTTTTCTGCTTTAAAGCTCACTGAGAACTAAAAGATGCGTGTCCACTGACTTTGCCAGGGCTTATTAGTAGGTAATTGTATGTGTGAACTGGGCCCCGGGCTTTGACGGGGGGGGTTGCAATGTTTTAGAAGTTTGATGTAGTATGTGTTGTAAGTTGAACGTAGTATTTGTAACTACCCTGTATGTGTGTGTGAAATTTATCCAGCATACATTGGTATGTCTAGGGCACCAATTTTCACCACCATTTTGGGAGAACATGTTTTGGAACTGTCTCCAGGCATCCAACTGGCAAATCCAAGCAAAGGATTTCATTCAACAAACTGGCAAAGTTGTTGCCATCCGAAAGTCCTGCAGGAATCATCTGTGGATGATGACAGCAAAGAGGCCGGTTTCGAATCAAACCATTGTTTTGTGGTTGATTGAAGTTGATTGGTATATGGAAAAATCAGAAATCCTCGCAGAAACCTTGAAGCCGATTTGGAAGTCAATGTAAGTAAATGTAAGTGAGGTCATGTGTTGTTTTTAGATAGCATGTGGATATACCACCAGTATCAACTAGAAGATTTCACTTAGCTCCAGCTATAACTGTAGCCATCATATGTGAAGATATATTTAACACCTTGAACCCCAATGACCTCTATTTTTGAAGGTCAACCCCCCAAAACAAGGCCTTGGGCCGAACTTCCGACAAAAACTTAAAGGTCATTTGGGTTCCAGGTATACTAAGCTGCATGAAAAACAAAAAAACAACGCACCAAACCTTCCTCACCACGAATCGTGGTGGTGTCCCGTGCGTTCCGCACTGTTCCTCCAAGGAAGTTCCGAAATCTCGTGACAGCGATCGAGAAGATGATGATGACACAGATGCCTCGGAGAAGAAGGCGGAAAGCCAGAACACGCCGAACGGGAGTCGTTTGTTGAGTTTTTCTGTCAGGTCGGTTGAGTTTGATCTTGTGTGAAATCATCGGGGGATTTTTGATAATTTTTGTTTGGTTTAGTTGTTGTCAAAAACGTGTTTCAGATTGCGATGGTTTTTGTTCAGTCTTACGGAATCCATGTTGATCTGAGAAAGTCTTAATCTATACTAGGTGGTGGTTTCAAAGATTTTTTTCTCCCCTACCTGAGGAAATTATCCAATTCGACTAATGTTTTTCAGATGGGTTGAAACCATCACTAGTACATAAACCAGAGCTGTGGTTGTCTCATAAATTGCTGGCTGGGCGCGCCAGGCTCCAGTTGGTACGGTGCAACGCCAGTCGTGCGGTGCTCAAATGCTGTGCAGCACGTGAGATACTGTTAACAAGGTGTTTGGTTTCAGCTAGTATGCATGGTTCACATTAATATATATACACGTTTTTTTAGTATAGGGAATACACATTCAGCATTTTGTATAGATTGTGATGATTAAACAATGTCCTTGTGAACCATCCATATGAATGCTATAAGAACTTACCATATATATGCTACCAAGTAGGAAGTTACACCTGGAAATCTCTGGGTTTAAGTCTGACATTTGTGTGTTTTTTGCCTTGTTTCCCCCGTGTTCTCCCCGAAAGTTCGTCTCCCTTCTCCCCTTTTTTTCGCCAAGGTCAAAGACGATTTTGGAGAGCACCAGACGTGACAGATTCATTTTTCGTCCATTAACTCCACCTTCGGGAGGCCTTGGCCTCAACAAAAACTGCCAGCTGCACGACATGTTGTGAAAACCCGCCCGCCGTTCGGAACGATGAGTTGGAACATATATCCCAACAAACGGGTGGAAACAGCCCGAAAAATTATCCTGGACTCAAAATGTGTGCCTTTTTTAAGGAGGGGATATGATTGAATTCACAAAAGAGCAGACATGAAACGTTGATCCTTTTAAAAACAAGACAAGAAGAAATGGTAGTAAGCATGCACTATACGTCACTATACTATGCTCCTTAGATACATGAATGCAATACATTTTAGATATATTTAGAGCTTCAATTGATGGTAAATGTAGGTAAATATGTGTCAGTCCCATGGACCATATGGGTACTAGAGAAATGACATGGAAAAAACACACCAACTGAAGGACCAAACCGTTTTTTCCACTTGGATGTCCCAGGAAGTTAATAAAAGGTTAGTAAATTGCGGTCATAAGGCACTTACTAACCATTTACTAACTTCATGGGACATCCAAGCAGCATCACCTCCAGGCAGCCTTATCACCCTTTGCACCCCAAAGATGAAGACACGTCAGACACCTCGCAAAGCGAGTGTGACTGATACACGGGCAAAGGACTGGGTGGTCTAAGATCTTGAACGTGAAACATGTATACATCATATACATCTATCTATTCTATATAGATCGTATATATATGCATGTATATATATATGTAGTTACAAATATACATGTATAATTTGTATGTGATACAGAGCTGATCATGCAATGATAACGCATAGATTTCAAAACAGGGAGTCCCAACAAAATAGATGCATCAAAATCCGTGGTTTTGATTGAAAAAGTAATTTGGCCAAGCAAAAGTGAAGATGGAATTGGAGTAGATTTGTCAAGAGGAATGTGTAAGGGTTACTTTGGTCAGAACGATCTGAATAAGTTGCAGTGTGGACATGTATGGATCCCATATATATTAACAAAAACACCAGTTGATATTGGAAATATTCCATTCAGTACATCAATGTTATACATTTGGAAAAGGAAAGTGGATTTTAAACCAAAAGCAAGCATTACTTCAATTCCCTCATCTTCCTTTCAACTACTTCAGTGCTGAAAAAGAAACTAGGTGGGGGTTTTAAACATTTTTTATTTTCACCCGGAACCCTGGGGAAATGATCCAATTAGACGGTTGCATATTTTTCAGATGGGTGGGCTGAAACCACCAACTAGAAAAAGTCATGTGGTTTGTTGGTGCCTCATTAGGGAAATCATCAGATTTTGTTCAAGCTTGAGGAGTGGTATTTTTTGGGATGAATTCCACCGTTAAAGTTTTCCTGGATTTTTTTACAGGAAACCAAAACATTCAAACACGGGGTGGAAAACGGCGTCATGTGATGATCTCCCGCTTTAGAGGCGGCTGAGAGAGACTATAGTTAACTACTAGTTACGTGGCTGAACCAAAATCATCTCTTCAAGTGAAAACTTAAAAATCCTTGAAACCAACAACCATCCAATACCTAGGAGAGTACCTACATAATTCAATGATATGTACCAAAATGGCTACCACCTACATATCAACTAAATTTGTTAGGCAAATTTATGGATCGATATGGTGAGATTTTACTTGTTTCATGAAAGGCCCGTGGCTCTCTCACCGGACCCGTCACCAGAGTTAGCATCAATGCTAGGATGAATCGATACCCAAACAGCTGGGTCCCTAAACCTGAAACAACCTTGTTATCCCCCATCTTTACCCAATCATCTTTGGCAAGGTCACAAGGACTTGGGAAAAACATAGCTGTTTCTTCTTGTTCCCTGAAAAAGGTGGTACAGGTAGGTGATAGTGATATATAATTATATAATCACCCAAAATTGGCAGTATATATATACCACTTATATATAACACTTATATATATATATATATAGCCGTCTGGAGGGGGTTATATGCTACCTACCAAATCTCCATTGACTTGGGATAGATATTTGACTCACTAGGTGGTGCTGGAGCCGCTGCATCGCCCGCCCTTCCTCAAAATGGTACTAAAATCGAAGCTTCCCCCCAAAAGATCGGGCTATAGAAATATTCTAGGTGGTGGTTTCAAATATTTTTTATTTTCATCCCTACTTGGGGAAATCGTCCAATTGGACTAATATCTTTGAAATGGGTTGAAACCACCAACTAATATTAAAACACAATCAAAAAACCTCATCTTTGATTTTTCCAGGACGAGCGCAAGGTTGAGGTCAACCCTTCAGAAGCGGAACCGGCGGCAGTTTTTGGAAAACTTGGCACACCGTGTTTTGGTGTACGTATTTTGGGGGACAAATATCAAGGAGATTAGGAGCACTAACAGGTGGCATAGCGTTGGGTTGCACTTGGAATGATGAAGGCTATTGCTAATTCAAAGGTGTAATATAACTAATTATATGTATACATATAATTGCATATGCACACGAAGTCCAAGCCGACCCAACTTTGCCACATGGTAGTTGTAGGTGAGTCTTCGTCCACTGGGATGAACAATTCATGTTGAGGCAGTGTGGTTTTGGCTAGATATGAACTGTAAGATGACAAGTTCAAGCAATAAGAATATATTTCATCATCATTGTTTCATGGTTTATGCTTTGTAAGGAAGTAAGGAAGTAAGAAAGTACAAGTAGGCTTGTGTCTCACTTTTTGATGGATTCACATTTCTTTGCCACCTGTTCCATGTATTTTAAATGCAAGAGGACCTCTGAGGATCCGACGCAAAAAACAAATCACTAGGCTCCAGTTCTGTGGAATTTGCCACCGAGTTGATATTGATGAGTCGATGATTTATTTCAACTACAAAATATGTATTGTGTTCCTAAGTGTTGTTGCTCCCTCAAATGTATGCTCAATAAAGTATTCAGAGAAAAACATCAAACAGGAATTGTAAAATGATACTGTTGATGGTTCAGAAATCCGGCTAACCAGTTGATATTGCAAATATTCCATTATTTACAAGGCGATTATATATGCCAGGTGGTTGTTTGTGATTCCTGAACCATCAACAGTATGAACACAGATCAAGATTTACCCTCCCTGAAACTAACAGCTCGCCCCTGAAAATAGGCCATCCCAAAAGTGGAAAACGATCGTATTACAACCATCCATTTTCAGGATTTGTTAATTTCATCCCATAAATCCCAAGTAAATCCCACCATAAATTACCTAAGGAAACCCTAAGGAATCCCATAATAAATCCCCTAGTTTTCAGGGTAGTAAGCCATCCTTGCAAAACCACGTTTCGACGTTTAGGGTTTAAGATCCAAGTCGCAGTCCTTCACTAAATGCCACCTATTTTGGAGGGGATGAAACTTGATACAAGATGTAGGGCAATTTTTGAGGGTCCCATTTTCCCTCATCATAACCGTTGAGAGTTGAAGAAATCCCAAACAGCCACCGTTTGGATGTAAAAAAAAAACGTCGTAAATAATGGGAAATAACCTATATATCTATCAACTGGTGTAGGATTTCTTCCATCAACACTACTTGGATGTCCCAGGAAGTTTGTAAATGGTTAGGATCAATGGGTTATAAGCTACTTATAAACGGGGGATCAATTGGGTGTGTATAACCCACTGATTCTAACCATTGATCCTAACTTCCTTTCCGGGACATCCAAGTAGTGCCTTGTTTGGGTTGGTAATACAATGACCCCTGTATTAGTGAAAGTGGCAGCCTTGGAATCCGACCCCCAAATTGTTCGGCCCGCCAGGAAGAGGTGATTGCTACCGATGAGGTCAAAGTTGATGGAGGCCATCGTTGCAAAAATTGGAAGTGAAGCAACATCTGGTTGCGTTTTGGTTGTCCCTTTTTTTGGTGACAACTGGAAAAAAAACTATGAAACAACTACTTTCAAGGACTTTTAAGGTGAATATGGAATATATTCAAGCTGCATTTTTTCCATTTGGGGAAGAGTTATATAAGTTATCCTTATTCAAAGCCAAAGTTGCTTACTTTTTTCATGAAAACTTTATTTATTTTGTTTTGTGCCTCCCACTTCGAATGTTGATGACAGTGGGTTTTTTTCACGGGGTCGTCGCCAAGTAGCCTGCTGGGTCCAAAAACATTTAACTGACATGGGAAAATCCTCGATTTTCCGGGAGAAAACCTCGTCAAATGGATCTAAGAAAAGGAGTGAAACTCATCTTCATACCCAAATTTGTTGGATTTCTGAATACTCTCAACAACAAAAGTTTGTGAACGTGTTTTTTTGGTCATGAAATGTGTCTTGGTGAATTTGTGAGAGAAGTTTCTGTTCAACAAACATAATAAACCCTTGAATCCTCCAATGTTTCTTCGACCTGTTTTTGAATTGTGTATTTGATTATATTCGATCGCCCAAAAATGCCACACTTTTTTTTATGGAGGCTGAGCTGATCGATGCTGTGATACCAACTTCTTGTGAGTGTCATCATACCCCAGGTGATTCAAGCCGTGACCTTTTTAATCCCTATTTGGAGGTCACTTAGACTTTAGTTTTGCAAACATATATGGAAGAATTGTTTGGCAGTACGTTCGGCATGTTTGGCAGTTATTGTTGTTCAAGGTGGATTTGTCATTACCCCCCAAAACATGCCTGCAGTCTCCGAAATCCCCTGCACAGGCGGAAGAGAAAGCGCATACTGGTTGTACAAGCCTGAGTAAACAGAAAGCTTTCAAACAAGTGTTGCTTTTATCATTACGACTTGTATGAGAGAAAGAAGCGTTATTTTAAAAGGTCTGGAAATTGGAATGATACAGGTCGATGGCAACCAGAAATTCCAGTAAACAGTAAACTCACCAAGTTGAGGGAAAGGTAGTTGAAACTCCCATGATTTTTTTTACAACCGGGTTTTTTCGCACCATCCAAAAACCGGTGTTTTGGGAATCCTTGGGAATTCTCCATCCAAACCCATCAACATCCACGCTACGATACGGAGTCGATCAAGGCGTGGTTCCCGAGCCAAAGCGAGACTTCAACTGCCACAACGGACTGGTCAGTTGAGTTGAGTTTCATGTTCCAGGTGATTCAAGTCGTGACCTTTAATCCCCTAGTTGGAGGTCACTTAACCATCTTAACCCCTTAAAAGGGTCACTTAACCATCCCAAAAAGGTCACGGCTTGAATCACCAGGTTGATGGAGTTTTGTTTGGGACCCAACTCGCCTTCCCGTCAATGGAGTTTCCTGGTTCCCTTAATACAAGGTGGGATGGGTAGCATATAATCACCCCAGAAGGAAGGGACTATAAGTGGCATTTTTCCTGCCAATTGGGGGATTATATGGTACCGATCCCACCTATTAAGGGAACAATCGAAACAGCTATTGATCCTGTGTTATTTTTTAAGGGGTTCATTGGCTCAAAAGTATAACCCATACAATAGTTGTATGGTATATCTATACCTGTATTTACCAATCAATTGCTCACCAGTAAAATCAACCATTCATGTATAGGTAAATATACCAACCATGGATCCTATGAGGAATGCTACACGTCGTGGGTGAGTACGTATAGATGGCGCAGGCGACACTTCCAAAAGGTGCCGAAAGCGCCATAAAATTTCCAGCTGGTATATATTATGATGGCAACAAAGGAACCACATTTGTCATAGTCATACTGTATTTGTTTTGGGGGTCAATATTCTTGCATATATTTGACATGGGATACTACTACTTTTCCTGGAGTTTTTTGATGTTGTTTGTGCGAAGGCTTTCACAACCTCCTCCAACCGCAGTGAGTTTGGTAAGTGATTGTCTTTGGATAAGGTTGCTGATGGTTGCACCAGATTAAAACACTAGGATTCTCATTGGATATGATTATATCAACTGGTTCATGTTCACCCTTCAGAATTTCAACATAGGATGGGGCCCGGATGGGGGATGCAAAAACCCCTAAGTCATGAAAGTGCTTAGATAGTCAAGGCACTTACTCCCTCGAAAACCAACTTTCTCCCCTGAAAATTATGGTTGGAAGACGATCCTGTCCTTTGAAATGGTCCCATTTTCAGAGGACTTTCCTTCATTTTCTGGAGGGTGTGTTTATATTTACTCCCTCGAAAACTAATATGACTGGCTGGAAAATCCACCCTGTCAAGATGTATTTCCTATTATTTCCTATTGAAAATTGTGATTTTCCAATGTCATGTTATTTTGCAGGGGTGTATATGTCGTTCAACAGCCATTTCCCCCACCATGAGCCACCCAGCCAATAGCATGGCATTTTCTGGAGCCCTTCAGCCATCTTCAACTGGCGCCATCGATCTCCAGGAGAAGTCGAGTGAAGCGCTTACCGTCTGCCGGGGCTTCCCAAAGAGCGAATGGATATGGTCAAATTGAATCAAATTGAATCGCGACCGAAAACACGAGTTTTATTTTGGGGTGGTTAAAAGCAAGGGAAATCACGAGTTTTTCACCCCAAAAATGGTGGTAAGAAGGGAAATCACGAGTTTTTCACCCCAAAAATGGTGGTAAAAAGCCAGGGAAATTTCAATGGAAATTTTGTCGCCTTCCGAACGAACCAAAAAAAATTGTGATTCAAGTTGATTTTTGTTGAAGAGAAATAGGAGTGAAGTTTGAAAGACATGAAAAAACGTTTTTCAATTAGGACTTCATGCAAAGCTCAATTTTTTTTTATAGGACCTACAATTTTTATTAATTTTCTTTCAACAAATTTCACCATTTCGGCGTTGGGGTCCTTAATGTTGAGACATTTTGTTGATATCTTTTGCAAAGGAGTTCTTACACGATCATCCCATCATATTCCACGAATGAAATCTCAGGTCAAAATCTATTCAAATTCAGTGACTGAAAGCCGGTCATAAATAAAACAAACATGTGATTTGTATTTTATTCAAGTAGTATAGATAATATATATTTAAAATTGAATTATGTAATTTGAAAATGTTTGAAAAACATAAAAGATCTAAGCTCAATGTAAAGATATATAAAGATACAAAGAATACAACGCAGGCGGCGGTGGTGGTTTTGGGACGATGACGGTATTTGAATAATAATATTTTGATATTTTCATTAAATTTATTATTATATTTAATATATAAAAAATATATTAATAATAAAAAAAAANTCTGTTACTCTCAATTTCGCAGACTGAATGCAAGCAATCTTCTGATATATCTTCTGACATTCTTTCTGACATATCTTCTGATATTCTTTCTGGCATCTTTTTGACATATCTTTTGACATTCTTTTTGACATATCTTTTAACATACTTTCTGACATATCTTCTGATATTCTTTCTGATATATCAAAACCAAAATCTAATATCCACAACTTCACAAAAAAAACCGCTTTGCAAACTCTATTTTTACCTCACGCCACGCAGCAAAAGTAATATGCATGATAATTTTATACCTGTGAATATCATCGCCCTCAGTGCATCGGACCGCCCCGAAAAAAACGCAGTTAAATCTAAAGACGCAAAACGCTTGTAGTCCCACACACACACACACCACATGCATCAGACCGCCCCGCCAAAAGGCAATTGAGGCCAAAGATGCAAAAGGGTTTAAGGTATCACAACTATATTTCATGGCGTGTGCAAACCATGAAGCCCGACGTTTGCCACTGTAATTCTTTCACTTCTTCTGTGTAGGTGACTCTGCTCCGCACATCATTTGTCTCCCACTCGTGCACTCCATTCTCCCAAAACGAGGCCGAAGTATGAAAGATTGCAGCGCGCTTCTCCAACTCTTGCTCGCCCTCCGCATTTGGAACAGGCCTCCCTCCTGTGCCACATACCACTTGTTTCCCTCCACGACTTCTTCCATGATAAATATCATATCCCCAGCATGTGTAGTGCTAGGCGGCTCCATGCATACGTGTACATGCGCTCAGCACCAACAAAAGCCAACTTGTAACTCCACACATGCTTAACTCCTTTGGCAACCCGATTGGCAGTCCCAATGAAGATCGTCTTAGGATGTTCCACCACAACCTCCGCCATGGCTGCCAAACCAAACTCACTTCCTTGCACAAAAATAAAGTTGAGCCAACAGTACTTGCTGCAGTAAGCCAAAAAAACAAGATGCCATCCATAAGATTCCGTTGATGCAAATATGAATGCTTGTTAGCCAGATTTATGTCTATACATATATTTGGGATATATTTTCTGACATTCTGCCTGACATATCTTCTGACATTCTTTCTGATATATCTTCTGACATTCTTTCTGACATATCTTTTGACATTCTTTCTGACAAATCTTTTGACACTCTTTCTGATGACATATCTTTCTGACATTCTTTCTGACCTATCTTTTGACATTATTTCTGACATATCTTTCTGACATTTCTTCTGGTATATCTTCCGGCGTTCTTTCTGACATATC
>DF239628.1:158210-179650 GCA_000507305.1 Breviolum minutum Mf 1.05b.01
TATTATAATTTTATTATTGTTAAATAATATTTTTTTATTTTTAATATTTTATAAAATATAATATTTATATAATATTAATTTATTTATTCTAATATATTAATTATTTCAAGATAAATATATATAATATATATATATTATATTTTGATTTTGATTATTTCTTATATTTTAATTATATTTATCATTATAAATATTATTATTTTAAAAATTCAATCTAATTAATTATTAAATAATCAAAATATATAAACTTTATATTTTATATTTTCTATATTCTTTGTCATTTTTTTAACCTCATTCTTAGTTGAATTTGACCGGTGCTCAACATATTGGTATATCAGAACAAGTGCGCCCAAGTTACCAAGTCGGTAAATGGGTAAAATGCCTAGGTTCCAAGTTCCCAACAAGGAGCACTTCCAAATCAATTTCAAGATTTTCACGGTTCCAGATGCTCCTTCCCCACTTCCTCTCATTTAGCGACTCAAGGAGGTTATGGGACCCTCAAAATCACGGGTTTTAACATCTTGCATGTGCAAATCTTATGCGAAAACGAAGAGGTTTGAAGGAGGCACAGGTAGCCGTTGATGCCAAAACTATACACAACTTAGACAAATAAGTTGTGCATTGCAAGATTGGAAATAGATCAAAAATAATATAGACTCAAAACGAAGTGTTCATGATTTTGCATGTACACAAACACATGCGAATGCGCTTTTTGGGGCATTGCTTCGGCGAGTTGGTGCTTTCAATCCATCTGAAATTGATAGTTGCTCAAAGGGGGTCAATTGACCAACCATTTTTCCCAAAATATGTGCAAACCAACCAACACACCAATGATTTATTCAAAATAAGTTCAAACTGGTCAAACTTCATAGAATTCACCACCTCGCTTTACTGAACACGGCGCTACCATTGTATCGGGACAATGAGCTGCTATCGCGCTCAGCTACTACGCATCGCAAAATCTGCAGATTCGGAAGCAAACAAAGCAGCAGGAAAAATTACCCCCCTGAAGGAATTTTAGGTTTACAACTAAAGGTAAAACATGATTAAAACAACCATTTTGATCCACTTTGTTTCCCCAGAGCTCAAGTGAGTGCTTCCTGGAAGTTCCCAGCTTTACCAAAGCTGAATTTTTCGTCAAATTGTTGACATCGAAACATCACTAAATCGGTTGGACCTTGGAAATCTTCCTGTTTGAATCTTGAATCCGAGGAGCTGGTCGTGCCAATGCTTGACTATTGATGCTATTAGTACCACTTCCACTGTATGTACTCATAGAGCTAATGGAATTTAAGTCCGAAGTTACCGGTAACTTCAAAAGGCTTCTTGTGTCCTTTCGGTTCGGTGCATCAAACGATGGCATTGACAACCCGTTTCCTTTGGAACTACTTTTCGTCATATCGACAGCTACCACTTGGGATGGTTGGGGACGCTGCTCAACGCCAAGGCCTGCTGGATGAAGGTGAGCCACCGGAGCTGGAATGGCCCAAAGCTCAGTATTCTTTTCACGGCGTTTCGCCGCATCATGCGGGCATCGTCGAAGACGGTCCCAGTTGAAGCATACAAGGCCCACAAGGGCCGTGCAAACAACAATACCACCAAAAAGGAGAGCCAGCATTCCTAGGAACGCTGGCAAAGGGACATCAATTTGAAAAATCATCACTTAAAACAAATCTGTAAGTAAAATATAGCAAAATAAATAAACGATCCAACACCTACCTAGTGTTCAAACATCTTGAAACCATTTAAGCATAGCAAAACGTGCAAATGTCAACAACCTCAACCATTTGAGTGCTTATATGGATCCAAAATGGATCCATTTTGGCTATGTTTTTTTTCCGCCCAGGGTCCAAAGTGGGCGGAAAATGCATCCCGATCCGTTGGATCTTCGGTGTCCTCAGGTGGTGTGGTTGGCATTGTTGGCATGGTATAGCTCTGCTTTGGTGGCACCCATCTTGATTCACCCCCAAATTCACCGACAGGAATCTCCACCACAGGAACAGAGGGTGCACGAGTAGGCTGCGGTGCTCGTGTCACCACATCCACTGTTGAGGATGCATTTCCAGAAGTCGGAGCTTGCAGTGCTTGACTGGTCCCTCCATTGGCTCGCCAAATGGCTTCTTGTTCTGCAGTCAAACATGCACACACGCAACCAGTGGTGGCATAATAAGCACCACCCTCACAATGGAAAGCACATGACCAGTAAAAGGCTTGACCATTCGTCACGTCCTTATATCCGGGTTTGCAGCGTGGAGCGACTGTTCCACTATTTCCACTTTGCAATTGTCTTCCACGGAGGTTTGGAACGAAGGGATTGGCGCAAACAATGAAGGGGAAGTGCAACATGAAGAGCATCAGCCCAACCGTGTCCATGATCCGCATTTCACGTAGGAAACTTTAACTGTACACGAAAATTCTTGGACCCAAAAAAAAACTTGAGTGGAAAACAAAGTGTGTATCAAGTGCGTGTGTCGCCACAATTTAAGCCCTTCCCTTTATCTTGGTGATTTTTTTCCACAGATTTTATTGGTGCCATTTGAGTCCATCGAGAGTCAGTTTTTCAGACAAGTAAGACAAGTCTCCAGTAAATAGGATCGATCCTGACTAGGTGTAGAGTCTATCAGTCTATCCATCCACCCAGCGAATGAAAAGATTCATGGAGGTTCCAAACGTGCGTGAGCTTCGCAAGAAACATACTTGAAGAGTTATATAGTCCATATTTCAAAGTTGGAGCAAGAGTGTCCAGCTGTCAGAACACGAGAGTCAAAGATCAGAAAACATCATCAATCCCACCAACCATCATCCATCACCAATCGTCATCAGACATCATCTAACATCATCAAGTAAAACTTGCTTGCCGCATCTTGCCGCCAACCTTTTCGGTCGCACAAAAATTCGGGTTGATTCATCGGGCCAACTTGCCAACTTGGTGCTCAGAACATGGCAGCATTAGGGAATCCACATCAAATTTGAGCACCAAAGTGCAGCCCCACAGCATGGTTCAAGAAAGAATCAATCCACTAAGTGCACTTTGCACATGCATCATGGACCGAGGTTCTCCAAAGTGACCCTGTGATTCCCCAAAATTCTAGGTCACTTCAAACCTCAAAAAACGTCACTTATACATCCAAAAGAAGTCACGATGATTGAAGAAGTTCCAGCCTCATGAGTCTTGTTGACTCATGAGGCGAAAACGAATCAGCCAATCCATGTGCCGCCCTCCATGGTGAACATGGAAGAAATCCTGCACCAGTTCATAGGTAATACATGGTAATACCCTTATTATTTACAGTGTTTTAAATATCCCAGGTGGTTGTTTGGGATTTCTGAACCATCAACTGTATCATATATGAAAGTGGACAACCTTCACATTAAACCTCTCGTTTTTATTTGAGAAGTTTCACCTCGTTGGCAGCAGCCATGTAGATCACATCACTCGAATGGCAAGCGCAGTTAGCGTACAAATCTGTGGAACCGGTTTGGGACAACCAAGAACACAACGTGGATGAACCATGATGAAAATTCATGCTACATGCCGGTCTTACAATTTAAATATAGTTTAACCATGCCAGCTATACGTATTTGTATCTTATTGTATCCTATTGTCATGTTGTTTTCTGAAAGTTAAGTCAACTCAAATCATGCACTTTCCCACCAGAACTTCTACACAAACACCAACCGATCAATCCTCAGAGTGGAAATCCAGGTCCGAGACACCGAGATTCGTCACCTCAAGGGTAGTCGTGTCTCGTCACAACAGAGACGGTCCGGTTGGAATTTTTCAGCATGACAAATGCATGGTAACATGATATGAGTCCCCTTAGACCCGCTTAATCAAGCATTTGCGACAGGAATATGTGTATGGAAGACATCTTGGCCCACGTGAAATGCATGATGATGTGGTATAATCAGATATAATCAGAACCTATGGGTTTGAGACGATCTGTCCAGTCATCGTGGATCAATTTGTTCACTTCCGAAGGCCGAACCCTGAATGCTAGGTAGTAACATCCAAACACGAGAAATCGTAAACCCTTCACGGGACAAAAAGAAAAGGGAACTGGTTTTTGGATGTGTTGTTCATCTTTTGGGTGTTGCAGTAGCATGTATTTTTTGGGGTTGGACCACCACCGCCAACCACCACCACCCTCACAACCACAACCACAACCACAACCACAACAACAACAACAACAACAACAACAACAACAACAACCACAACCACAACCACAACAACAACAACAACAACAACAACAACAACAACAACAACAGCAACANNNCAACAACAACAACAACCACAACAACAACAACAACAACAACAACAACAACCAACAACAACAACCAACAACCAACAACCAACAACCAACAAACAACAACAAACAAGAAGCAAAAGAAGGAACATATCATTTAAGCGAAAGGGACGTCATGACTGGGGAATTTTCCATGGGACCAGAGCGACCAAGGTGCCCAACAGGCGAAAAGGGACTAGTGCTGCGATATTAGGATCCCCGGTGGGCAAACCTTAAACTACACCACGCTTAAAAGTACAGAGGGCAGCTCTGGAGGATTGAGTTTGAAGATATTGCACACATTTGGCATAGGATCACATACTGCATGCAATCATCCTGCATCAATTAGATATGATATGAGATACCACCTGCCAACGCAAGTCACCATTCATCATTCATAGGGAAAATGCTGGTACCCTTGGGTGGTACCCTAGCTGTTTCAGCCCCCCAAGGAGCCCTTTAGAAGGGGGTATACCCAATAAATACCGACGATATAAGGTGTATATGGGGTTGATTATTAAGGGTACCATCCCAAGGGTACCACCATTTTCCCTATGAATCATAGCACATGTCCTCCAATGGCCCTCCCATGGCATTTGAACCGAAGTTCCGAAGGGTTCGAAATGCCACAGGCGTCTCACCTTGATCCACAGCGAGGATGTGGATAACTCCCAAACAATGTTGGGTGGACTCATTCGGGTGGAGTTTTACAGACTGGCGATTGATCATGAGGCGTAAACCAGTAAACCTTAGAATTTTAGTCATACGAGTCAAAATGGCCAAAAAATGATGAATTTCATCAACTTTTCTGCAATTTATATAAAATGTCTTAAAACATGAGATTTGAATTCCCAAATCGGAATTTCACATTTTTAGATTTCGGGTTTGCTGGGTGTAACCTGCATCTCCAAAATGTCGACTTTCGGTGGGCTACAACTTAAACTCACCCCAAGCGGCCCAGTGGACACAAACAAGGCCATTCAATCCCGCCACGGCTGGAAGCTATATCAAAAATCGACTCCAAAAAACATCCGTCTCCACCGTTTTTCCGCCAAAGACTTTGTTGGAATCATTCACTATACCAGGAAATCAAACATTTCAAATTGCTATTGCAGAGTTGCAATGTAAAAAGGTGTTGCTACATCATCTGTGGTGCCTCGGCCTTTTGTTGGCACCCGACTCCGACAAAAAACGGACAACTTCAGGGTGCTCATTCTCAGCAGCAACGTGAAGAGGCGTTGATCCATCATCTGTCGTGCCTTGGTCTTTGTTGGCACCAGACTCCACCAGAAATCGGACAACTTCAAGGTGCCCTTCCTCGGCAGCTATGTGAAGAGGCGTTGATCCATCATCTGTCGTGCCTTGGTCTTTGTTGGCACCCGCCTCCACCAGAAATCGGACAACTTCAAAGTGCCCTTCCTGACTTGCTATGAAAAGAGGTGTTGTTCCATCAGCCGTGCCTTGGTCTTTGTTGGCACCAGACTCAACCAGAATTCGGACAACTTCAAGGTGCCCATTGTGAGCGGCTGCATGTAGAGGCGCTGATCCAGTAACAGTCTTGCCTTGGTGTTTATTAGCACCAGACCCCACAAGAAATCGGACAACTTCAAGGTGCCCCTTCTGAGCTGCTATGAAAAGAGCCGTTTCTCCATCATCTGCCGTGCCTTGGTCTTTGTTGGCACCGGACCCAACCAGCAATCGGACAACTTCAAGGTGCCCCTCATGAGCCGCTATGTATAGAGGCGTTGCTCCATTGTCTGTCGTGCCTTGGTCTTTGTTGGCACCCGCCTCCACCAGAAATCGGACAACTTCAAGGTGCCCTTGATGAGCAGCTATGTGTAGAGGCGTTGCTCCTAGATCTGTCGTGCCTTGATCTTTGTTGGCACTTGCTTCTATGAGCAAAGATAAACATTTGAGATTTCCGTGTGAGGCTGCCACATACAGGGGCGTGAATGGATTTGCATCTTCAAAATTGGGATTTCGTGGCTGGTTCAAGTGCTGCTCAAGAAGCTTGTCATCATTTTCCTCACAAGCCACCATGATGCCCTCATCTTGCACCCTGTCAGGCGGCAGATACTCCAGGATCACAAGCTGTACAACTTGAAGATTCAAGGTCTGATCGTGGATCAAGGTTTGATCGTCATCCAGTGGACATTTGTCTTGAAGGAGCCGTAGTCGGAAGCGTGGGATGCCAATCTTCTGCGCCAAGTGCTGTTTCAAGGCCTTAACTGAACCTTCTGCAAAGTCCACTTCTTCAAAAAACGCAATTGATTCACCAGTCACTGCGGAGAGCACTTCTAGCATGGGACAACTGCAGGAGAGGAGTCACAAACCAATCTACAGTATATATATATATATATCAAGAAAACTAACAAACATTAAAACATCCATTGATTAAGAACTAGAATCAATGCAAATCACAATGCTACAGCCACAATTGATGCGACCCCCCTGGAAAGCTCCTGCCAAGCTAAATGACTCAAAACTAAAAAATCGATGCGATCTAGCAACTTGGCTGTATTTGTTGAAACTTCAATCATCTCGAACCAACAACGTTTGCCTGAAACTCAAAACCAACAAAAACCAACCAACCACAACCACAACCACAACCACAACCACAACCACAACAACAACAACAACAACAACAACAACAACATCAACCACGACAACAACGACAACAACAACAACCAACAAACCACAAACAACATTAAACAACAAACCAAACGACGAACGATAACCAACCAACAAACCAACCACAACCACAACCACAACCACAACCACAACAACAACAAGAACAAGAACAAGAACAAGAACAAGAACAAGAACAAGAACAACAACAACAACAACAACAACAACAACAACAACCACAACCACGACTACGACTACGCCGAAGACGACAACAAAAAAAACATGTCTTGGCTTTTTGCTGACGACATACATTCAATCCGCACAGCTAGCATGAGCTCTTACATGCTACCGTCAAAAACTAGTCTTACAATTCATGGTTGTTTATAGGCTACTAGTCAAAAATATGCTTATATCTTATGAAGTCTTATGCATATGGTTCAAAAGAAACGCATCGAATCTTCGGTGGAACTTCTTCAAATATCACCATGTTTCCCACAATTTGGACACCTCGGTGAGCAGCTCGTGGGGTAGCAATTGCTGACACTTCGCCTCAAGCGTCAACGATGTGATGGTCACAGGGTGAGATGTAAATCACAACGGAGATGTCCAGGGTGGAAGTTTGGAGCATAAGAAAAGGCTCCAGGTAACGTGTGGCATGGTGAGGTTCACGATATACATGCAGCTATATAAGATATAAATGTGCTTCTAACCCAACTATATTTGGTATTTCTCGAAGAAGACACGCAATCATCGCAATCCCCATCCAGGTCACATAGATGATGATGTAAAATGGTGCGATATGCGGCCACACAATTTGATACTGTTTATCAACCGCATGGATAACACCCCAAAAGAAAATCGATCATAGTTTCCTGAAGGGACTGCCAAACGTAAACTAAACCATCAACTACCATCAACTTTACAGAGATTGTCAAGGATTTGTTGCTTCTTCCAAAGAAACCCTAAGTCAAAGATTTTCAGCCAAAATCCTTTCCCCATATTCATTTCAACCAGACCTTCTCGGCTCAGAAGTTGAGGATTTTATTCCCACGGCTCCGTCCACCTGTTGGCAACGGTGAAGGTTGAAAAGATTCGCCATCCCGAAAAAAATGGGGAGTGGAAACAAATTTCCAAGAACAGAAACATCCTAACACATCTTGAGCAATAAACTAAACCATCATTACGGAGCTATGTTGTAACGATACAATGAGGTTTGTGTGGTAAAAAGCATGCCAAAAAATGGATCACAGTACTTTCAGCCCCCAAGGCAACCATACCAAACGATACAAAACGTGGAACCCACATCANCGGCCCCTGCTTCAAGCAGTAAAAGTACACATTTGAGACTTCCCCTGGAGGCTGCCCAAAACAAGGGTGTGATTTGATCTGCATCTTGAAAATTCGGACTTCGTGGCTGGTTCAACTGCTGCTCAAGCAGTGTGTTGTTATTTTGGCGGCATGCCACCATGATTTCGCGATCTTGTTCGGTATCAGGAGGCAGAAACTCCATTTTCACAAGCTGTACAACTTGCATTGCCAAGGTTTGATCATCATCCAGTGGGCAATTGTCTTGGAGGAGCCGTAGTCGGAATCGTGGAACGCCAATCTGCTGTGCCAAGCGCTGCTTGAACGCCTTCACTGAGGCATCTGCAAACTCCTCTTTTTCAAAAACGGCAATTGATTCACCAGTCACTGCGGAAAACACTTCTACACATGGGACTGACATCAAAAAGTCTAGAATATCACACGTAAATCATCTAAAGTGAAACATCTTGAAACTACATGGCTGCCTGTGAATTTGGCATCATGTACTACATATCAAAACCCAGGCCAGCATGTCATCATATGCGGAGATGCCGGTGTTGTTTGGAAAAGTTACTTGCGATGCACCAATGGAGCACCGGAAGCATCCTACGAACCTTTGCATTTGAAACAAAAAACCTCATAAACTAAAAATTGTATACCCGAAAGTTGAATGCTTAAACTGAACCACACCACTTCGGTGAGCAACACCCCAAGGTCAAAATTTTATGCAGCCCAGCAACGCGTTGATCAGCACGAAGTCTTTGTTCCAACTGACGTCAAATCCAACAACAAAACCTGAGATTTGGGACTGATTTGGGTGACTTCACAGGGTGCCAAGAAACTGCTCAAACATCTTCAAACAAGGAGCTCAAACACTTTTTGAGAGAAAGTAAAGCTTTTCCAAACAGCTCCAGCAATTTACACACTTGAAAGCTCTTGTGTCTTGTGATTGCTGAATCGATGAAGGTACCAAATCCATGCAAATCTCAAGTCTTTAGGTCCTTTTCAGATTCGTCTGTTCCTCATGATGATGTTTAAAAAAATGCGGTATGCGGCCTGTTGGGTCATTGAAAAAAACAAGAAGCTCTAAGGAAATAAAAGTTCCACAAGCTGCAAAGAATAATCTGAACGAATGCCTTGCACGAAAAATATTCAAATTGTCCATGTTTGGAATGGGAAAACGCATCCTTGATACTCCCTGAAGCTTGATTGTCTAGAACACAACTTGATACTGTTGATCAACCGTACAGATAACACCCACCCAACAAAAATCAATCATAGTTTCCCGAGGGGACTGCCAAACATAAACGTAACTAATCCATCAACCGTCCATCAACTTTCCAGAGATTGTCAAGGATTTGTTTCTGCTTCCAAAGAAACCCTATACGTCGAAGATTTTCAGTCAAAACCTTTTCCCCATGTTACTTCAACCAGACCTTCTCGGCTCAGAAGTTGTCGATTATTCCCATGGATCCTTCCACCTGTTGGTAACTGGGAAATCTGCGTGTCGCTGCAGGGCTGCTGAGAATTCTCTTTGGGTGAAGCGGTGAAGAAAGAGGTTCGTCACCGCAAAAGATGCGGAGTCGAAACAAATGTCCAAAAACAAAGACCATCCTAAGACATCTTGAGCAATAAACTAAACCATCATTACGGAGCTATGTTATAGCCATACAATGAGTTTCGTGTGGTAAAAAGCTTGCAAAACACGCACATCACAGCACTTTCAGACCCCAAACGCAACCATACCAACTGTGGAACCCACATCAAAATCAAAGTGGTGAGGGGTGACTCCGAGTCTTGAAAACCAACTTCCCAAGCTTTCATGAGCAACGCACTATGGAGAATGTTGCATCTTACTTGCATTCAACAAGATTCCCATCGCATCACATGCCTATGAAATCATATGTTATCAATCACATGTCATCACAATATCTTGGTATCATCTCCTCATCCCCAAACAAATGATTCAATCCTTCAATGGCCCATCTCGACCCATGTCCAATTCAAGTAACCCTTCCTCCAAATCTAGGACGAACTCAATCTCTTGAAGCCATGCTTTCACGATGGCACCTGTGCAGGGTGTGGATGGACAGGTCAAACCTTGCCAAACAACGAACATATTAATATCATTGAATATCTAGAAATTTCCAAACAGCTAGTGGAATGAAGCACCCATTTCTAAGGAGAGTGGTTTCCCAGTTTCCCACACGAGGTTTTCGACATGAACTGCTTAGAGCGTCCAAAACCCAAGAATTTCCTGGAAAAAAAACCTGGTGTTTGACCAAAAGACCGGTTTCATCCGAGCAAAACCCTTATTTAAACAGTACCCAACCCGTCCTGTACAGAACTCCTATTTTACAAATTTGTTTTGAAGAACGCGGTTCTTTGTTCATGAGCTTTCTTTCCACTGCATGGGTCTACCTTTTTGTGCTTCTTGAAGCTCTAGAGACAACATGATCTTATCATTGGGGGTTGAATCCTTCAATGGCCCATCTCGACCCATGTCCGATCAAGTGGAAAGTTCTAACCATTCCTCAGTCGTAAGTCCTAAATCTCTCCAAGTGATTCGATGTCCTTCCATCTTGGGCAAGGCTTCAAAAAGCCTTCCAGCCTCTGTTGCCTTCTTACAATAGCCCAACTTAAAAACCACCACAGAAGCAAACTTCGAGCGGGTACCTGCAACGAAAGCTTACCCCCGTAGCCGTACATGTAAAGAAAAATGCTATATAGTCAAACAACCTTACAAAAACCTAGCGCACAGCCCAAAAATTCTAAATTCATACGATTGCAAAACCTTGAAATTATGTTTGGGGGCATACTTCCCAAGGCGCACAGCCTCCCGATACGACTTCTACGAGCCGATGCGAGTTTAGCACCACCACTAGTATCATAATCTTGATTATTGAGGGTGGACTCATTCTAGTTTTACAGGTGGCGTGATCCGGACCACGACAATTAGAATGAACAAAATGCCATTACCGCCATTAACAATGATATTTGTTGGATCTCAAAATCTCAACTTCGAATTTTAGATTTAAGCAATTCTCACCCCAAGCGGCCTAGTCAACATGGAAAGGGCCATTCACTCCCGCCACGGCTGAAAGCTATATCAAAATAAAATAATCAAGTAAAAACATCCTTCTCAACCGATTTGTTGTTCTCAGACACAACCAAGAAATCGCACAATTTCAAAATTTCAAAATGCCATTGCTGCCGTGGTCATTGATGGAGCCGGACCCAACCAGAAATTGGACAACCTCAAGGTGTCCCTCATTAGCTGCGAAAGTAGAGGCGTTACTCCAAAACCATCTGTCATGCCTGTCTTTGTCGGCACCCGGCCCCACCAGAAATGGCACAACTTCAACGTGCCCTTTGCGAGCTGCTTGTAAATGAAGGCGTTTCTCCAGTATCAGTCTTGCCTTGGTCTTTGGATGTCTTTGTTGGCACCCGACTCCACCAGCAATCGCGCAACTTCAATGTGCCTTCTGCGAGCTGCTATAAAAGAAGGCGTTTCTCCAGTATCAGTCTTGCCTTGGTCTTTGTTGGCACCCGACTCCACCAGCAATCGGACAACTTCAAGGTGCCCTTTCTCAGCTGCCATGAAAAGAGGCGTTGCTCCATCATCTGTTCGCCCTTGGTCTTTGTTGGCACCCGACCCCACCAGAAATCGTACAACTTCAAGGTGCCCCCGATAAGCTGCGATGTAAAGAGGCGTTGCTCCAATGTCTGTCCGGCCTTTGTCTTTGTTGGCACCTGCTTCTATGAGTAAAGATACACATCTGAGATTTCCGTTTGAGGCTGCTGCCCACAACGGCGTCATTGCATCTGCATCTTCAAAATTGGGATTTCGTGGCTTGTTCAAGTGCTGCTCAAGAAGTTTATCATCATTTTCCTCACATGCCACCATGATTTCGCGATCTGGTTCCATATCAGGAGGCAGAAAATCCATTCTCACAAGCTGCACAACTCCCGGGGCCAAAGTTTGATCATCACCCAGTGGGCAGTTGTCTTGGAGGAGCCGTAGTCGGAATCGTGGAACGCCAATCTGCTGTGCCAAGCGCTGCTTTAACGCCTTCACTGAGGCATCTGCAAACTCCTCTTTTTCAAAAACAGCAACTGATTCACCAGTCACTGCGGAAACCACTTCTACATGTGGGACTGACATCAAAAAGTCTAGAATATCACACGTAAATCATCTAAAGTGAAACATCTTGAAACGAAAGGGCTGCCTGAGAACTTGGCATCTTCAAAACATTAGAAACATGCGTCAAAATCCAGGCCAGCATGTTATCATTTGTGGAGATACCGATGTTGTTTGGCAAAGTTAAATACTTGTGATGCACCTAATGGAGCACCTGAAGCATCCTACAAACCCTGAATATACACTAAAAACTATACCAAAAAAAGTTCGATGCTTAAACAAGTCCAGCACTTCGGGAAGAACTCCAAAACATTCGAATGAGAAAGTGCAGCTGTTCCTGACAGCTCCAACAAGTTACGAAGTTGAAAGCTCAATCGATTTGAACAATTCGCGAAGGTACCCAATCCATGCAAATGTCGATTCCTGTTAAATCCCTATTCTTTTCCGGGTATGTATCGATGTGAGAAAGTGAAGCGCTTCAAAGTTCCTAAGACGGATCTAGTGAAGTCTTCAAAACTGAGAAGGAATTGACTCATTTCATTTCCATGAACGCCAAAACCGAACTTGGACCTGAAATGTTGATGCTGATGCTTCCCAAAAACTCCGACGATTGCCATTTTGATGCCTCACTTGGGACTCACTAGGTCGATCCGTATAGGCATCGGCCTTGAAGTTGTTGCCTGACGCACTCCCAAATTCGGGAGATTTGTCTCATGCATTTTACTATTTTCAATGTCGTTTGACATTTGACATGTTATTGAAGGTTCACCAGCTTTCAGTCTTGAAATTTTAGTGTGTCTTGGGTGTTTCCTCTTGATCTGGGTCTGTCGTTTGAAGCAATGAGCAATGAAGGAACCACATAGGAACCAGCACTTCAGAACAACGTCGCAACATCATGCTTGCCGCATTCAAGGATGCAGTTATCACTGCCAACCGTCACTCAAGAATGGAACCATCAAGGTTTTAACATGTTTTGAAAAAATGTCAACGTTCAATTTGTGTGCATTTGAATTTGAGCCCCCCAAAATCGCTCACTCCCAACTCTCCCACCTTCAAATGGAGCCTCACAGAGTCCGATGGGAAAACTCCCGAAGTTTTATCATTTCATCGCAGGTTTTTGTTCAAGGAAATTATATCAATACAAACATGTAGTAAGCGTGCCAAAACTTGAGAAAGGAGAGCTGAACTTTGGCAATACTTCGGGGGAAAAAAAACATGCGAAATTAGCTTCCAGATTTTTCGGGAAGGTTCATCAGCCATATCAAGAGCCATTGACTTTGTTGGGCTAAGAAAAAGGGATGTGTCATGATGTGTCAGGAGAAAACCGTGCACCATTGAACACTCACGAATCCCTTACCGGTCTCCAAGAATGGGCCAAAAAACTTCGACACAAAAACATCTTGAATCATCTTGAGCAGAAAAAACTCAGTGGATTACCATTGCTTTCCACCAAAAACATGGCCCGAAGCACTCAAAGGATAAAGCGGTAGAAAAGAATAGAAAAGATCAAAACATTTCCATATGGAACGTCTTCATTCAACCCAGTAACGGTTCGTCACCACCATATTCCAACTGATGCCGCATCTTCTGAAAAACCTGCAGGCCCGAATCGTCACAGAGTGCTGTGCGTTTGGCTTCCATTTCTGCTTGAGTCGGTACATGTTTTTCACAACAGGTCAGGACAGGAAAGCATCTAAAAATCATTTAAAATCACAACAGATTCATCAATACATCTCAAAAAATGAGAAAGCACCAAGGACATCTAAAACATTCCAACAACTACTTATCGAATTGTACTGACTGATACGTGCTGATGTTTACATGATGTTACCATCTTATAATATACTATAGAGATCTTTGTGGATCAAACCAATCTTGGAAGGATCATGGTATAGAAAAGTAGGGGTGGTGAAATCACAACTAGGAAGTGGTGAAGCCATGGAACCTTCCAACATTTTGGTTCTGGGTCTTTTCCACGGACGGGTTCTCTGAAAGGAAAATGACCCGGGACCAGAAACAACGAAGACAAACCCACCAGGGTTTTCATGGCAGGAAACAAACAAAACTCTGACAATTTCACAGCGATACTGGTGGGTTGCTGCGTCCAAAAGTGTCTGTCAGTGTTTGCCCAAAATCTGTCTGACTTTGGTCTTTCCTGGCCTCAGAGCCAACTAAAACTCACACAACTTCAAATTGCACATTCAGAGCCTGTGTAGGAAAGGTCTTCGTACTCTATAAGTCATGCAAAATTCAGACAATTTCAAGGTGCTCATTCTGAGCTGCTATGTAAAGAGGCGTTGCTCCATCAATTGTCCGGCCTTGATCCTTGCTGGCACCGTACTCAACCAGAAATCGAACAACTTCAAGGTGCCCATTCTGAGCTGCTACAAAGAGAGGCGTCAGTCCATTGTCTGTCCGGCCCCGATCTATGTTGGCACCGGACTCCACCAGAATTCGGACAACTTCAAGGTGCCCCTGATGAGCAGCCACCAAAAGAGGCGTTGCTCCATTGTCTGTCCGGCCTTGGCCTTTGTTGGCACCGGACTCAACTAGAAATCGGACAACTTCAGGGTGGCCCTGCTGAGCTGCTATGCATAGAGGCGTTGCTCCAGCGTCAGTCTTGCCTTGGTCTATGTTGGCACCCGACTCCACCAGAAATCGGACAACTTCAAGGTGCCCCTCCTCCGCGGCTATGTAAAGTGGCGTTCCATAATCTGTCGTTCCTTGGTCTTTGTTGGCACCGGACTCAACCAGACATCGGACAACCTCAAGGTGCCCCATCCAAGCTGCCATGGATAGCGGCGTTGCTCCGGTATCTGTCCAGCCTAGGTCTATGTTGGCACCCGACTCAACCAGAAATTGGACAATTTCACGGTGCCCCTCCTGAGCTGCTATGTATAGCGGCGTTATTCCAGGATCTGCCATGCACTGGTCTTTGTTGGCACCAGAATCCACTAGAAATTGGACAACCTCAAAGCGCCCCTTCTGAGCTGCTATGAAAAGAGGCGTTGCTCCATTGTCTGTCCGGCCTTGGTTTTTGTTGGCGCCCGATTCCACCAGAAATCGGACAACCTCAAAGTGCCCCTTCTGAGCTGCTATGAAAAGAGGCGTTGCTCCAATGTCTGTGGTGCCTTGGTCTTTGTTGGCACCAGACTCAACCAGAAACCGGACAACTTCAAGGTGCCCTTCCTGAGCTGCTATGAAAAGAGGTGTTGCTCCTGTATCTGTCTTACCGTGGTCTTTGTTGGCACCTGCTTCAAGCAGTAGCACTACGCATTTGGGACTACCATTCAAGGCTGCCACCAACAAGGGTGTCTCTGCATTTGCATCTTCAAAATTGGGACTTCGTGGCTGGTTCAGATGCTGCTCAAGCAGCTTGTCATTATTTTGGCGACATGCCTCAATGATTTCGCGATCTTCTTCCACATCATGAGCCAGAAACTCCAGGATCACAAGTTGTACAACTTGAAGATTCAAGGTCTGATGATCGATCAAGGTTTTATCGTCTAGTGAGCAGTTGCCTTGAAGCAACCGTAGTCGGAAGCGTGGGATGCCAATCTTCTGCGCCAAGCGCTTCTTGAACGCCTTCACTGAGGCATCTGCAAACTCCTCTTTTTCAAAAACAGCAATTGATTCACCAGTCACTGCGGAAACCACTTCTACATACGGGACTGACATCATGAATATCACACGGAAATTATCAAAGCCGGTATGACATCTTGAAACTAAATGGCTGTAAGAGAATTTGGCATCTTCAAAACATGAGCAAGTTAACATGCATCAAAATCCAGGTCAGCATTTCGTCATGTGTGGAGATACCGATGTTGTTTGGCAATGTTAAAGACTTGTGATGCACCTAATGGAGCACCTGAAGCATCTTACGTGACCTTTGCACTTGAAACCAAAAACTAAAATCTGTTTACCAAAAGGTTGGATGCTTAAACAAGTCAACAGCACTTCGGTGAGCAAAACGCTAAGGTTTTGTCTTTATGCAGCCCAGAAACCCGTTGATCAGAAAGAAGTCTTTGTTCCAACTGATGTCAGATTCGACAACAAAAACCTGACAAACGGGCGACTTCACAGGGTGTCAAAGAAACTGCTCAAAACATCTCCAAAAAATTTCAAAAACAAGGGGAGGAAATCAAAAACTTTCGAAAGAAAAAACCGCATATTTTTCAATCAACAAACAAACGAGTTACAAAGGTGAAAGCTCGATTTGAACAATTCATGAAGGTACCAAATCCATGCAAATGTCGCTTCCTTTTTAGATTCCCATTTTTTGTGGCATGTATCGATGTGAGAAAGTGAAGCGCTTCAAAACTCTTAAGACGGATCTAGTGAAGTCTTCAAAACTGAAAAGGAATTGACTCATTTCATTTCCACGAACTCCAAAATCCCTTTTTCGACTTGAAATTTGGATGCAAATGCTTGCAACAAAATGCAAAAATGCCGATGACTCCCATTTTGATGTCACATTTGGGACTCAAAACAAAAACAAGCCAACCTCTAAAATATTGGCCCGCAGCACTCAAAGGACAAGGCGATAGAAAGAATTGAAAAGATCAAAACATTTCCATATGGAACTTCTTCATGCAACCCAGTAACGCTTCGTCGCGATGCGGCATCTTCTGAAAAGCCTGCAGGCCCGACGAATCGTGGCAGGAGAAGGGGTGGTGGAATCACAACTAGGAAGTGGTCATGCGCCATGGAACCTTCCAACATTTTGGCACCACCTTTGTGCGGTTCGCTTTAATCTCACAGCATCCATGCAATCCGCGCAGCTAGCATCAACTCTCACATTGCTACCACAACCCACCATGGGCCCCTAAACCTACATTTTTTCAAGTTTGTATGGGAAATAACCTGGGCTTTTAGGCGGCCAAAACCTTTATGTTTCATGGTTGTGGGGGCTTATGGTAAGTTTGTTGAACGGTACTTCTACACCAACACCGTGTCCGAAGTTCCGAGACCTCATCGCAAACTGCCAAAGTTTGGTGAGCAGCTCGTGCGGTGAAGATTCTCCTCAGGTATCAAGCATGAAAAAATCATGGCAACCTTTGGTAAGTATGGTGAGGTTCACGATATACATGCAACTATTCAAGATATTAATGGCCTTAAAACCCAACACCCTATCTTTGGGATTTCTCGGCAAAAATGCAAAAAAATCCCCATCCAGGTCACATACATGTTGATGTAAAAATGGTGCCATATGCGGCCTGTTGGGTCATTTAGGAAAAAACAAACAGCTCTGAGGAAATACAAGTTCCACAAGCTGCAGAGAATAATCTGAAGGAATTATATTCCTATAGAAGTCCAGCCTGACCATTTCAATTGTCCATCCCTAAGGATCATTTGACCCTCCAAAGGGTTTGAACCGGGGTCGGGTCCTCAAAATAGCCGGTTGTGAGGGGTCAGGATGTTTAGGGATGTTCGGAATGGGAAAATGCATCCTTGATAATGGGGCTTGATATGCTTGATTTTCTAGAACACAATTTGATACTGTTGATCAACCGTATGGATAACACCCCCCAAAAAATCGATCCTGGTTTCCTTCAGGAACTGCCAAACATAAACTAAACCATCAACTATACCATCAACTTTCCGGAGATTGTGTGTTTCTTCTTCGAAAGAAAGCCTAAGTGCAGGATTTTCAGTCAAAACCCTTTCCCCATGTCACTTCAACCAGACCTTCTCGGCTCAGAAGTTGAGGCGCTTGAGGATTGTTCCCATGGTTCCGTCCACCTGTTGGCAACCGGGGAAATCTGCGTGTCGTTGCAGGGCTGCTGAGTGGTCTCTTTGGGTGAAGCTGTGAAGGAAGAGGTTCGTCACCGCAAAAGATGCGGAGTCGAAACACATTTCCAAAAACAAAAACCATCCTAACACATTTTGAGCAATAAACTAAACCATCACTACGGAGCTATGTTATAAGTTATAACTGATAACCATTCAATGAGTTTAGTGGTAAAAATGCATGCAAAAATACGCACATCCCAGCACTTTCAGACCCTAAACGCAACCATACCAAACGATACCAAATGTGGAACCCACAAAATCAAAGTGGTGAAGGGTGACTCTGAGTCTTGAAAACCAACTTCCCAAGTTTTCATGAGCAACACACTATGGAGAATGTTGCATCCTACTGGCATTCAGCAAGATTCCCATCACATCACATGCCTATGAAATCAAATGTTATCAATCACATGTCATCGTTATATCATATCTTCGTATCAGTATCAATCATTTCATCCCCAAACAAATGATTGAATCCTTCAATGGCCCATCTCGACCCATGTCCAATCAAGTCGAAGTAACCCTTCCTCCAAATCTCGGACGAAGTCAATCTCTTGAAGCGATGCTTTCACAATGGCACCTGTGCAGGGTGTGGATGGAGAGGTCAAACCTTCTCAAACAGGGAGAGTGCTTTCCCAGTTTGCCCCACAGCATTCTGGACGTGAATTATAGAAACAACACCATCTTATCATGATCATAATTCATTGGAGGAGGGTGGGCTCATTCTAGTTTTACAGGTGGTGTGATCACGACAACTAAAACTTGGAATGAACAAAATGCCAAACAATGATGAACATATCAACCTTCCTGCATTTACCGTCTGAAAAAAAAGATGTTGATCCCAAATCCGAATTTCACATGTTTAGATTTCGGGTTTGCTGGGTGTAACCTGCATCTGCAAAATGTCGAGTTTCGGCGGGCTATAACTTGAACTCACCCCAAGCGGCCCAGAGGACACAAACAAGGCCATTCAATCCATGGCTGGAAGCTATATCAAAAATCGACCAAAAAAACATCCGTCTCCACCATTTTTCCGCCAAACACTTTGTTGGAATCAGGTACAACCAAGAAATCGGACAATTTCAAATTGCTATTGCTGAGTTGCAATGTAAAAGGGTGTTGCTACATCATCTGTGGTGCCTTGGCCTTTTGTTGGNCTCCATCATCTGTCGTGCCTTGGTCTATGTTGGCAGCCGACTCCACCAGAAATCGGACAACTTCGAAGTGCCCTTCCGCAGCTGCAATGTAAAGAGGTGTCATTCCACAATTTGTTGTGCCTTGGTCTTTGTTGGCACCGGACTCAACCAAAAATCGGACAACTTCAAGGTGCCCTTTCGCAGCTGCTGCAAGAAGAGGCGTTGTTCCATCATCTGTCTTGCTCTGGTCTTTGTTGGCACCGGACTCAACCAAAAATCGGACAACTTCACGGTGCCCCTCGTGAGCTGCTATGTAAAGAGGTGTCGTTCCATCATCTGTTGCGCCTTCGTCTTTGTTGGCGCCTGCTTCAAGCAGTAGGAGTACGCATTTGGGACTTCCATTCAAGGCTGCCACCAACAAGGGTGTCTGTACATTTGCATCTTCAAAATTGGGACTTCGTGGCTGGTTCAAATGCTGCTCAAGCAGCTTGTCATTATTTTGGCGACATGCCTCAATGATTTCGCGATCTTCTTCCATATCAGGAGGCAGAAACTCCATTCTCACAAGCTGCACAACTCCTGGTGCCAAGGTTTGATCATCATTCAATACGCTATTGTCTTGGAGTAGCCGTAGTCGGAATCGTGGAACGCCAATCTGCTGTGCCAAGCGCTGCTTTAACGCCTTCACTGAGGCATCTGCAAACTCCTCATGTTCAAACACTGCAATTGATTCACCAGTCACTGCGGAAACCACTTCTACATTTGGGACTGACATCAAAAAGTCTAGAATATCACACATAAATCATCTAAAGTGCATCTTGAAACGAAATGGCTGCCTGAGAATTTGGCATCTTCAAAGCATTAGCAACATGCATCAAAATCCAGGGCGGCATGTCGTCATGTGTGGAGATACCGATGTTGTTTGGCAATGTTAAAGACTCGTGATGCACCTAATGTAGCACCTGAAGCATCCTAAGACCTTTGCATTTGAGACCAAAAATTCAAATCTGTTTACCAAAAAAGTTGGATGCTTTAACAAGTCAACACCTCTTCAGTGAGCAACACGCTAAGGTTTTTCGTTTATGCAGCCCAGAAACCTGTTGATCAGCACGAAGTCTTTGTTCCAACTGATGTCAGATTCGACAACAAACACCTAAGACTCGGGCGACTTCACAGGGTGCCAAAGAAACTGATCAAACATCTTCGAACACAACGGGAAGAACTCCAAAACTTTCCAAAGAGAAAGTGAAGATTGTTCAATCAACTCCAACAATCCAGAAAAATATTTGATTTGAAGCTCAATTGCTGAATTCATGAACTTACCAAATCCATTCCTGTTTTTTTCCGGTATGTATCGATGCGAGAAGGTCAAGCGCTTCAAAATTCTTAAAACGGAAAGATCCGTCAAGTCTTCAATACTGAAAAAACTGAAAGGAACCGAATCAATTCCATGAACTCCAAAATCAATATGTAGGAAAAAGTCTTCAAAAGAAATGGATTCAATTCCATGAACTCCAAAACTGAACTTGGACCTGAAATTTTGATGCTGGCAATGATTGCCATTTTGATACCTCGAGGTTTGACTCATCAAAAAGAAAACAAACCAACCTATCGACAAGGAACGACTTCCTCTTCATTCTTGGGTCGATCCGTGTAGGCATCATTGAAGTTGTTGCCTGGCACACTCCCAAATGCAGATGGATTTCTCATGCATTTCACTATTTTCACCACAATTTGACATGTTCTTGCAGATTAAACAGCTTTCTGTCTTTGAATTTGGGTGTGTCTTAGTTGTTTCCTCTTGATCTTGGTCTGCTTGTTGAAGCAATAAGCAATGAAGGAACCACTACCGCTGCTTCGGTGCAAAACCCCAATGTCATACAAACCACCACATTCAAGGATGCAGCCCTTAATGCCAATCGTCACTCAAGAATGGAACCAATATCTATCTTCGTTAAGGGCGTTTCAAAGATAAATAGCTTCAAACAAGCTCTCCAAACGGGCTCCCAACTATGAAATTCATGGTTTTAACATGTTTGAACATATGTTAACCTTTTCAATTTATCCGCGTTTGAGGCACCAAAAATCGCTCAACTCCCAACTCCCCCACCTTCAAACCGTGGAGCCTCACAGCCTCTGATGGGCAAAACTCCCGCC
>DF239629.1:0-33979 GCA_000507305.1 Breviolum minutum Mf 1.05b.01
ATGACAAGCTGGCATAAGACCGGCGCTCATCCATTTTACATAGGTATGTATATACACATATACACACATATATATGCACATAAATATACTTCTCAGAAGGAATGTTTACATATTTTTCACTGGGACCTTTGGACTGACGATCTCATTAAAATGCTCCTTATCCAAAGGGGTAGCTGGTGATCACAAGAAGCTTGCTAATTTTAGGATATATACACCCCCGAAATTTGACATAGCCCCTGAAAAATGATGGTTGGAACACTAGTTCCTCTTGGGAAGGCCTATTTTCAGCGGCTATATTAAATTTCCGGGGCGTATCCCAGAATGAGGTGCCCCAAAAACTCGGGATGTCCAACTTGAAGATGCATCATTTTCCCATTTGCTTTGCGTCCCTCACTCATGTTCTCTTTTTTTCGTTCGAAACCATGCCATGAATGTTTTTAACCCCATAGGATCCAGGTATGCTATATATTTCCCTCCATTTACTTAATAAACATCAACCAAATGTATGTAAATAACGGTAAATATACCAGTCCCATGGATGGCATGGGTCAGACCCAACAAAAACCCCAACATCATCCCACACTCCCATGGTGAGGCCTTGCGCCTTGAAGTTTTCCGCTGGTATGTCCTTATCGGAGCCATTTCGCATTTTTGAAAAACACATATCCCCAAGGGTGGACAAAAAAAAAGCATCCCCCAAAAAGGAATCTTAAAAACATAAGCAAACACCCTGGGGGTCCAGGTCGACCATTCAATAAATAGCCTTTTGGAAAAGACCGTTATTTTAGTAGGGATTGTCTTTGACTTCCAGGGTTTGAAAAAATAAAAACACTGGGTGCTTGTTTGAAATATGAGTTACGTTCACCCCCTAGTTGGGGACTAATATTTTTCAAAGGGGTTGAAACCACCAACTAGAACATGTTTTTGTTGTGCGTGTTTGTTTCTTACACAAGGAAAATATCCCAAGCGTCCTATAAGGGGCTTGTTTGAAAGCCATGTACACCTCGGAAAACTAACGAATGACAGGCTGGAAAACCGACCATGAATGAAGACGTATCTCCCATCAAACAGAATGATTTTTGCACATGAGTCATGTTACACCTCCCGGCAAACCAACAAACACCTGGCTGGAATATGGACCAAGATTGGATTGAAGATGTCTTTTCTATGGGTTTGATGGGGATATTCCAGCCATCGCTATGTTAGAGGGTAGCTGTCGGGGGTTTTTCGTAACGTCAGATCTCAGGATCCCAAAGCTGAAAACTGCGATGTGGACAGCAAGCGCACCTGTGACCTGGCGAGTTTTGGTGATATTTTTTGTATCCCACCCGGGTGGGTACTGTAGGGTTTTGATGGGAAGTTTTTGTTCACCCACGAAAACAACAATTTGACGGAAACGCCCTCCACGAAAACGAACATGGCAAGCTGGAAAATCCACCAAATTTGACAGATGTATTATTTAATTATGTTGAAAATTATAGGGGATTTTCCGGCCAATCGCCATGTTGGTTTTTCGGGAACCGGAAAGGTGCTGGGTGGTTGGGTCCAAGAGCGTCTACGTGGCATTGCACTTTTTTCGATGTATTGGCTCGTTCACACAGATTTCTTGAAAAGAATGGGGTTTGATCACCCAAAAAGGGCACAACAACACTGACCCTCCAGATCGCTGGAAAAATTCCCGAAATGACCTGTTTTTGGAAGTTGTTTTTAAAACTAGTCAGGACCGGTGTCTTTGAGCTGTTGAAATATTTACAATTGACTGGTGTAGGACCGGATTATTTGCATCAAATCAAATTTATTGTGAACAAAATGTCCACAAAGCTGACCTCAGATGTATATATGACTAACAAAAACATAGAAATAGAAAGAATGTACCTTAAGGTCAAAATAGATGGCTCTTTTTCGATACCATTTAAGGTAGGTGATCGTAAAGGGTCCGTATATATAAACCAATATGTAGGGAGTGTGCCATCTACTTTTCAATTACAATCCCGTAAACTAACATAGCAATGAAACATGGACCCTTTGAAGATGTATTTCCTACTAAACATCGTGATATTTCATTGCTATGTTTGTTTACCAGAGGGTACTGTAGATTTAGGCGCTTTGACCTTTGGCAAAATATTTCGAACCAAACCCGAGGCATGAAAGGAAAACCCCTTTGTGCTGCTGTGGAGGAGGCACACTGACAGATAGAAGGGTGACATACAAAGTTGGGTAGAATTTTGGTTGTAAAAAAATCAGGTGTTTTTTTTGTTTGGACATCATACAACATTATATATATATATTATTACTAAGGGATCGATGCTAGTCAGTCTAGATTTCTAGATGATACCAGTTTTTTTGTTGGGATAGTTACGTATCACCAACGACATCCAAGTCTTTCAAACAAAAACGCAATCCAGTAGGGGCCCAAGCTGTCAACTAGTGTTTTTTGATTGTACATGTTGTCTCCGGACTTGTCACATTTTCTTCCTGAGAAGGTGGAGGTCATGGGCCTTAGAAAAGTTTGAGGGAAACTGGATCTCTCACCAGACGAATTAGATGATGATTGCTTGGAAACAGCCCAGAAAAAACATCCGTAACTGATGACATCCGCTTATGAAAGACATTTCTTTTCAGGATTTCAAAATAGCTAAGCTTCAATCGCTTGTTAGTTTCATGTCTCGAAAGAACAATTTGCTTGTTTTTTGCAGATGGACTGATACCGCTTCATGACCCACCTTGCAAAGAAGCAAAACACTGGCATGTAAGAACTCGGGACTTATCTCTGTGTGTTTTTCAGTGAACATAGCACATCCGAGCAGTATCGACCTTCGCCTTTCATTTCGGGCTCTCAGTGAGGGAATGATTCAATGATGATGTGCCCCCCCTTGAGAATCCAAGTCCTTTTCGTTTAAAAGGATTGAGGTAACCACAATCCAATCCTTATGCCAAAGGATTCTGCAAGTCAGATGTTTTTCGTATTTTTTCCCAGCTGTACATCCTGTGAAGGGATTCAACCAGATGTTTTTTTTTCCCAGCTTTCCTCAGCTAATGGTTTGGGTTGGTGGTTTGGGGCCCGGTGGTTGGGATTCTAAGGGGGATTTAATCGGAATCCAAACCACCGGGCCGAAAAACCACCAATCTATTTGGGGAAGATGAACCCAATTTGACGAGCATATTTTTTCAGATGGGTTGGTTATGTTGGTGAAAAACCACCAAGCAGATTAGCTGAAAATCATACCTGTGTTTTTTTTCAAAAATTTTCTAAGTCTTCGGCGGTCAGATTCAAGCATCTACCCTCCGAAGGCCTCAGGATGCGATCGCTGCAGCACCACCAGGATGACTTGTCACATTTTTTTTAGGTCCCGGAAATCCCAAGCTGAAAACCTTTGGTTTGACACGAGCCAAGATCCTTGGGCCTGGGTGTCTTTGCCTCTCCATATCAGTGGCAAATGAAGGTTTAGGTTGGGATACCCGCCCTAGTAAACATATAATAATCGTGGTGGTGACTGATCCTGGGTACGGGGACAATCCAAGTTATACTCCTTTTCTCAAACCATTCTCACGACGGACCGCCGGAATTTCCTACGGCGGCAGGCCTCCAGTCAAACCCTTGTGATGCATGATACGCAAGGTCGCCCTGAGGCGTGAAAAGTTCGGGATGGATTCAGATCCGCTTCACTGAAGTCACAGATGTATCACTATAGGGGTAACCTGATGGCCTTCATCATCAGTCAAGATTACCAATTGGCTAAACCTTAAAGGTCATCATTCATCATCATCATCATCATCATCATCATCAAAATCAGAAGGTCATCATCAATCATCTAGGTGGTGTTTTCAATGACTTAGTACTCTCAAGGGTTGAAGTCGCACCCGGTCAAGTAAGATGTTTGAATTAGTTGCGGAAGTGTCACCCCAAAAGTCGCACCAAGACGCGTTTAGCTGCAGGTCCATGTTGAAATTGTGATATGCAACATGTTTGAACAGTAGTTGGCGTGAAATACCTATGGAAGAATGAAGAGAAACTTGTAAATATTCAGCACCGATTCAGGTAAAATGCTTGAGTTAGTTGCAAAGTAGTTCAAATCCAAAACTCTGACGAAGTCGCGGTTAGTTGGGCTTCCATGTTGAAATTCTGATATTGAACGTGTTCGCAGAAGGGTCTGCTGGAAGCATCTTTGTAAAGCACTTGCAGTGATACATTCATGTTCTGTTCTTATCGCTGGTGATGTGAGATGATGTGATGTGATGAGGTTGCGCGATGTGGTTGTTGATGTCATCATTCCAACCATTCTCTTTCACATGCAGGGTAGGTGCTTGTGAGCGAGCTTTTACGTGTTTCTTCAGCGGGATAGGCAGTAAAGTTCGTGAAACTTTGAGGGTCTCCTTCGGACCTCATTCGGACCTCGTTCGCACCTCGTTCCGAACCTCGTTCGGGCCTCGTTCCAAGAACGGTTTTTGAAGGAACTTGGACATCTGAATGCTTGGTGCTGCTACTGGTCTGGTGCTTGGTGCTGCTGCTGGTGCTGCTGCTGCTGGGTGCTGCTCCTGCTGGTGCTACCGCTGGTGTTATACTGGGGTCTTTCGCGCAAAGCGCTTTGTAGCCATTGAGCATTCGTTTAATCCTGTAGTTGGCGACATTACACTTGAACAGGTGAATGCAAATCTTCAGGGTGCAAAACTTGCGCATTGTGTTTGGGAATGGGCAAAAACGCTGCAATGGCCATCAGAAAATTGCGAACATCCACCGATGGCTTCATGGGGTATTACTTGGTTTGAACTTATGATCAACTTCATTGTTTTAACTGGGGAATTTCCTCCAATCAAGGTGTCCGGACATGGTTCGTCAGTAACTTTTGTGCCATATAAAGACTCCGAAGGTATGATGCAACTTTCTTCACGTCGTATGGCTAGTCATTTGTGTCTGGCATTTCAAAATCTTGTGCAATGTGTGCAAAGTTTGACTGGCATTAAAATTATACCTTCTATTCCTCGGAAAAAGAGTGCATCGATGCTTAGACTTGGATTTCAAGGTTTGATTCTTACGAGCTTTCCTTTACGTCCAGTCTTGAGACGAGCACAAGAAACTATGGCATTTGTTTTCTCAAAAATTGCGAAATTGGATGGTGCAAAAATCTTGAAGTTACCACTAAGCGTTCCTTCCCTGAGACTCCAAGAAGCTCATTTTTGAGAAGCCAGTTTGGGAAGCCGCTTCTTGGCTCAAAACCTGGCTTCCCAAATTGGCTTCCAGGATTTCAAGAAGCTGCTTCTTGAAGCCTAAAAAAGTGGCTTCTTGAAGCTTGCAAGAAGCTTGTTTTTTTGGCTTCCAGAATTGGCTTCTAGAATTGGCTTCTTGAAATTATGATAATATACATTGTTATAATGTGTATCTTGTTTATGCATTGGACAATGAAATCAGGCTGCTTTTTTTCCTTGCTGAGTTACAGTTTTGTGTGCAGTTGGAATCTTTTTCCAAGCTCAAGCAGCTTTTTCAAGCTAAAGCACAGGAAGCCTTGGCAGGCTCATAAGGACTGGCAGCAACACTGGTCAAACCACAAGTAGTTTACTCATGATTGGATCAGTGCTGATCTGACCTTAAAACAATTGAAAATATAGAAGCTTTTTCAAGCAAAAAAAAATCCATACAGCTTTTTCAAGCTAAAGGCAAGCCAAGAGCAGCTTTTTCAAGCTAAAGTGCTTCAAACCACTTTGCTAGCTTTGTCCAAGCTAGGCCATGGCTGTCTGGACATCCACCTGGTTAGCACTGTTTCAGCAGTTGGCTTTGCCTTGCCACCTCTTCTGAATGACATCTTTTGAATCGCATGGGCAAAAGTTTCATCCCTGTAATTCCAACTGTCTTTAGGGTTTGCACCCTGCTTGACCAGATCTGAGATGTGGCCACAGAGATGGGCCTTTGGCAGGCAATGCCATAGCTTGGTCTCTTCAGGGTTGAGCAGCAAAGTTTCTTGCTCCAATGCTAGGAATTGTTCCACTGCCTTCCCCATAGCTTTTGCAAGCTCACCACCAAAGGAAAAAAATCAAAAGCATGGACCCCCCCCCCATTCCATTGCAACTTTTGCAAGCTGTCTGTATTGGAAGGTGCCAATTCTAGGCTGGCCTTCATCATTGGAGCCTTTGCAGGCTAAATATGTTCCCAGCCACCCATGTGGCAGCAGAAAAGGGTGCCACCTGAGCCTGTTGGCTTTCTTTTGTTTATCTCATAAAGGGATCTTACACCAATAAAGCTTTCCCCAAGCTGATTGTTTTTTCATCCATCTTAGCAATGTTCTTGCTGCATTGTGCACACCACTGTTCTTGGAGGTAACTTGGTTTTTGAAGGCATGTCTGAATTTAAGCCCAGCTTTGGATGACTTTGCCAACAAGGAGTTGGCCTTCTTGGCTGAGATTTGGTTAGCTGCATACAAATCATTCAGCTCCTCTCCCAACTGGTTGTCAGCAATTTCTTGCTCTTCCTCTCTGAGCCTCTTGCTGGAACTACTCATGTTGGTGACTTGTCTGTGAGCCAAACAGCAAGGCAGTTGGCAAACTGCCCCTAATATTTGGTGGGTCTACATTCCCTTTTCTTAGTGTGTCTACATTACCACTGTTTGTTTTGGTGGTTTACAACACAACTTTTTATTTTGTGGGTTTGCAGTAGCAGTAGCACAGCAACCCCTTTGTAGCCTTGTGCAAGAGCCCTCTTGTCTGGAGGGTGAAAGCCTTTGCAGGCTAAAGACTTGCAAGCTAGCAAGATATGGTAGCCTTTGCAGGCTGCATCTTTTTGGCTGTGAGCACCCTGGGCCCTTCTTGGCAAAGCTTTTTCAAGCTGACTGTGGGATCTGTGACCACAGCTGCTTCTGTGCAAGCAAATTCTTCCTCAAGGCTGTCACTTCCTGATCCAATTCCGTTTGGAGATTTTTGACATCCTCCACTTTGGCCCAAGCAGCCTCTTCTCCCAAGCCTTCTTCCAGGCTAGTGGCAAGTGTGGCAATCTTTTCCATCCATTGGCTTTTTGTTTTTTTGTAAGCCACCAAAGCTTTGTCCAAGCTCTTGATTCTTTCTTCTCTTTGGTCCTCATGCTCAGGCAGGAGCCTAGCATTCTTCACGCTTTTCAACTGTATCTCTGTCTTGTCTATCTGGTTCCCATAGGAAGTCAAACTCCCTGTGAGCCTGCCATAGTACCTTTTGTAACCATCCTCAGCCTTTTCAGGCTCTTCCTCTTCTTTGTCCTGAAGAGAAGCATCAGTCTTTGCAGACTTAACACCTTTGCCACCCAGCATGAACTGCTTGGCTTCAGGTGCCACCTTCAAAGCATTTTCCACATGCTCAAACTGCTCAGTAGTCAGATTTTCATCCTGCAGCCTTTGACAGGCTTCTGTGGTGCTCCTCCTTTCATCTGTGTCTTCATCCAGCAACCTGACCTCAGCATACACTTGCTTCACTCCAAGTTTGGCCAGGGCTTTGTTCTCATGGTCCCTGATTGGTAAGCCTTCACAGGCTGCTTCTGCCAATTGCTTGAAGTCTGGATCCTGTCGATCCACTCCAAGCATGATGGCATGCTGACTCACAGTCATCCAGCCTTTTGCCAGGCTACTCTTGGTGCTTGTGACCTGCTGGGATGACTTGTGAATTGACTTCTTGGCAACATCAGGGTCAAGGAGGAACACATTATAATAAAACTCTCTCTTGCCCTGTGTGCGCTTCTCTTTAGCAGCATTAAACTGCTCTCTCAACTTTGGCTTACCTTTTTTAGCCAGGGAGTTGACTTGGTTTCGAACATCCACCCATGCATTCTTGTTGGGTGCAGGCTAGCCTTTCTCAGGCTTCTCCCTTTTTCTAGGACTGGCCTTAGCCTTAGCTTTTGCAAGCTTCTTGGGGGAGAAGTGTTCTTTTTTCACAGCAACCATTGCTGGCTTTACCACCTGGTCTTCCTCTTCTTCTTCCTCCTCAGCTTCTTCCTCAGCCACTTCTGGCTCTTTCTCCTTTGGTGTAGCCTTTTCAGGCTTCTTGGCAGCTTTCTTTGGTGTGTTTCTAGCCTTTGCAGGCTTCTTCTTTGGAGGCATGGCTCGAACTAGGGCTGTAATTTTGAATCTATTTAGGAATTGTTCGATATGGTTCTTAAAGTTTTTTTAGTTACATATATGTTAATCGACATGATACCACCTCAAAGGTGGCATACAAGTATAACCACCAAAACTCAAAAGCTTGCATGCTCTGGGGATTTTTTTTGAACAGTTGAAAAGTGGCCACAAACAAAATCAAAAGTTGGAACCAAAAATTCCTCCACATTTTTTCTCTGGATTTTTTTGGGAACCCAAAAAAAACCCAAAAAGTTGCAAAAATGCAACTTTGCAACTTTGCAACTTTTTCATGTTGTAGTCTTTTTTAATTGTTTTTTAATTAAAAAAGGTAAGAAGGTCCAAAAGTTGCAAAGTTGCAAAGTTGCAAAGTTGCATTTTGCAACTTTTTTGGTTTTTTTGGCCTCAAAAAAAAACCACCAAAAAAATCCACCAAAAAAAATGGAATTCCAATCTGAGAAGTTTGGATTCCAGGAACCTTCTCCCTATTTTTTTGGTGATGCCTTCATCTCAAAAATTTGCATTTGAGAAACCTGTTTCCCTAAGTTTGTGGGGGGCCTTTATCTCAAAAGCTTACATTCTAGGAGCCTGTTCCTTTTCATATTTGTGTGGGAAAAAAATCTCACAAGTTTCCATTCCAGGAACCTTCCCCCTAAATTTTTGTTGGGAAAAAATCTCACAAGCTTCCATTCCAAGAACCCTCTCTCAAAATTTTTGTGGGAAAAAATCTCACAAGCTTCCATTCCAAGAACCTTCTCCCTAATTTTTTTGTGGGAAAAAAATCTCACAAGCTTCCATTCCAAGAACCTTCTCCCTAATTTTTTGTGGGAAAAAATCTCACAAGTTTCCATTCCAGGAACNCCTTCTCCCTAATTTTTTGTGGGAAAAAATCTCACAAGTTTCCATTCCAGGAACCTTCTCCCTAAGTTTTTGTGGGGCCAAAATGTGACAAGTTTCCATTCCAGGAACCTTCTCCCAAAAATTTTGTGGGGCCAAAATGTCACAAGTTCCCATTCCAGGAACCTTCTCCCTAAAATTTTGTGGGACCAAAATCTCACCAGCTTCCATTCCAGGAACCTTCTCCCTGAGATATGTTTGTGTGAGGCCTTAATCTCAAAAAAATACATTTAAAAAATCCATTTGTGGAACATTCCCCCTACTTTTTTTGTGGGATCTTCACCTCAAATTCTTTCATTTGAAAAGTTTTTCCCTTTAGTGCCCCTTAAAAAAAACTGTTCCCCTCCAACCACAAAAAAAAACAAACTCACCTGGACCCCAAACCGCTGACAGCTAAAGCCTTTTTTCAAAAAGAAACCTCAGCTCATGCAGTCTGAGTCAGCATGGTAGCCTTTGCAGGCTAAAGAGGTACATGCTAATCGACATGGTAGCCTTTGCAGGCTAAAAAAGGAATAGGATTCACAAACTAAAGATGTAGCCTTTGCAGGCTAAAGAGGAAAGTTGAGAGCCTTTGCAGGCTAAGGATTCTTTTTGCCATGTTTGGCTTTTTTCTTTTTGTTTTTTTCTCACCAACTTTCTGCCATTCTTCTTCTTCTTCACTTTCCTCTGTGTCCCCAGTGGGAAGAGATCCATTAGCCTTTGCAGGCTCAACTTGGGCAGCCCCTGCAGGCTGAGTTGTGGTAGCCTCTGCAGGCTGAGCTGTGGTAGTTTGTGCAGGCTTAGCCTTTTCAGGCTCTTCCTTCACTGGTGTTTCATTGCATTGCTGATTCAAGGTACCAGTGCGAGCTTTTGCCACCTCAATGGCATGCTGCAATTCCTTGTTCACTTGTTCAGCTTTTGCAAGCTCATCCTCCTCTTCATCTTCTTCATCACCATCTCCTGGACCAAGAAGCTCATGCAGGCGAGCTTTGACTTGGCTGACCTCCCATTCCACCTCACTGGTGGAATAACGGTTTGAAAACCTCAGCTCCTTCAATCTTTTTTGAAGGGCTTTGGCTTCAGCCTTTTCAGGCTCAGGGAGGTCATTTACAGCCTTTCCAGGCTTCAAGCTGCTTGGTACTTCCAGGCCAGCAGCTTGCAAGGCCCTTCTTGCTGTCCTTTTGCTCCTTGCTCCTTGGCCCCTGTACATGTGCTGATATGCATCAGCCTTAGAGACAGCCTTTGCAGGCTCATGGGGCCTCTTGTCAGGTGGCCTGGAGTGAGACCTCCTGGCCTTGGAAGGAGCCCTTGACCAAGGGTAGCCTTGTGCAGGGTGACTGCTGCTGCTGCTCTGCCCATAGCCTTGTGCAGGCTCAATCCTCCTCACATAGCCTCTTTCAGGCTGCCAAGCATTCCAGTCTTCGGGGTGCCTGCATTGTGGGGTGGTTCATACTGATACCACCACAGAGGCTCATCCCAGCTCACCCTCCAGCAGTTTCCTGCTAAATGCTCGGAGGACTGCTGCCACACATACTTGGCAGCGTCAGTGTTGCGATCAAAGATTTCTTCAATCTCATCCTCCTCCTCCTCAGTTAGACCTCTGCCATACCCATCAGGGCTGCAGAGCCAGTATTTGTTTTCCCAGACTCTGCATCGCCACCAAGGAAGTGGAGGTCTAGCCTTTGCAGGCTGCATGCAGAGTCCAAGAAACAAGGTAGCCTTTGCAGGCTGAAAGAGGCTAGCCTTTGCAGGCTCAAAGCACAGCAGCAAAACCAGGAGCACCATCGACAGCATGGTAAGGACCTGGTTAACCAAAAAACCTGTTAAGTAACATGCGACATGTGACACCATGCTGTTATGTTGTGACATGTTGTGTGTTTGTTTGTGTGTGAGTGTGTGTGTGTGTGTGACTGTGTGTGTCATGTGTGTGTGTGAACCACAAGCTCAAGCTACCTATGAGCCAAAAAAACAGTCACATACAACTGTCAAACTAGGTTTTCTTACTTGTGTACCACCCCCTGGTCTTCCTCAGCGACATTTTTTTCTGAGAATGCAGTATCTAAGAAGCCTTTGCAGGCTAATGGGCAAACATGGTTAGCAATTTCTTGCTAATTCCAAGCTTCCCATGAAAAAAGGACAAGAAAGTTGCAGCCTTTGCAGGCTAATGGGCAAACATGGGTAGCAATTTCTTGCTAATTCTATGATTCCCTTGAAAAAAGGACAAGAAAGTTGCAGCCTTTGCAGGCTAATGATTCCCATGAAAAAGGACAAGAAAGTTGCAGCCTTTGCAGGCTTATGGGCAAACGCAACTGACATGGCACTGTTTAACTACCTTGAACCAAAACATCTTCAATTTTACATGTTTTCTGGAAGCCAAAAAAACAAGCTTCTTGGATTTCAAAAAGTAGCTTCTTGGAGAGTTCAAGAAGCTTGTTTTTTTGGCTTCCAGAATTGGCTTCTTGGGCTTCCAAGAAGCCAATTTTCAAGAAGCTGCTTCTTGAGCCAAGAAGCTGCTTCTTGGCCCAAGAANCGGCTTCCAAGAAGCCAATTTTCAAGAAGCTGCTTCTTGAGCCAAGAAGCTGCTTCTTGGACCAAGAAGCCTAAAAATTAAGCTTCTAGAACATCAAAAATGGGCCAAGAAGCTAAAAAAAGTGGCTGGCAGCCAAAAAACAAGCTTCTAGAGGTGGCTTCTTGGCTCAAGAAGCTGAGTCTTGAGCAAGAAGCTAGAAAATGAAGCTTCTTGGAGTCTCAGGGCTTGATGACCTGGTGACTTGCTCGGACATTATTGTACCTCCTTGGGACTATGAAGATGATGCAGCTACACGTTATCGAAATTACTTGCGACTTAGACGACGACGGTTAGCATAGATTTGTATAGTTTCGAATCCCTCTATGCTTTAGTCTTTTTGTAAGATATGCCGTTTGTGATCAACTTCACATGGCCAATTTATGTATCTTGTTTGACCTCTGATACTCTATCCATTGGTCTGCTAGGTGTCATGATCCCACCACCTGAGTCCGGGACATGTTTCACTACGAGATTATTCGTGCGCATTGTGAGGTCTAAACTCCCATTATTTCCATATAAAGGGGGATGGTCATCAATCCAACAGTAGGGGTGTATATACCCATTAAAAGGATTTCTACTAAATGTGGGGATGACCATCCCCAATATAGGGAGTTTAGACCCTGGCACATATGGACATCTTATCATGTTGATCATTCCAAGCAAGGTTTTTGTTTTGTATCAGCCTGTTGTTTGAAATGAATCCGTTCAGGTTCCACTGCTATGATCCCTTTTGAACGTTGATATCACATGATGCATTCACATTTTTTCGTTCAAGTTAAATATCCTTTACCTATAACTATATAGATGTATGTCAATATAGAAGATACTACTTCCAAGTTGGATATACCTACCCCTACCATGTAATACTGTTGTGAATATTCCTTGTTTCTTCGCACTGTTTTCGCACCGTTAGATCGGTTGTCACACGAGGTGTGTGAACTTGGAACTGGGTATTCAGCAGTTCAAAGGTGAAGTACCTTCACAACTACAGGTGCCGTTGAGACATTTCCGTGGCAAAACCACCGTAGGTGAAATGTGCTATGTGTGTCAAGTTGGTGGTTAGGAAAGTTGGACATTTTTGAAGCAAGCAAACGCAAAAACCGATCTGAAAATGGAAGAAAGATGAAATATATAGAATGAATGAGGTTGAGTTGATCAAGATGAACCAACGTTTTAAATCATAAGCCATTATGTGTAGGACATGAAATACATACTGATGGGTTTTGGAGAGACAAGGCACTGCCAAACTGTCGATGTTGGAGGTTGAGGTTGAGACCATTCCAGCTTGATGACGTCCTCATAGGGCAAACGACATTTAAGGCAAATTTTGGCAGCTTCAACAAGTAAATCTTAGCAAGGGGAAGTACTATTGACCTTGAAGAAAAAACCCTAGTGAAATGTTTGCTAAAGTTAAGATCCTTCCGAGCGAATGACGTTTCTGCAATCACACGCACTTGATCACAGAATCCAGGGGGTTCATTTAAAGTAAGGTCTTGAACAAAGTAAGGTAGTTTACTGTGTATCCCCTCAGCAAGTGAAGATTTGGTTGGGATCCCCGATCCTAAGCCCCAAAAAAGTCGCAATTTCTTCAAGTGGCCATGGGCAGTTCGCAGGTAGAAATGGTTACTCTGAAAGAAGAGTTGGAGCCTTATGGTAGCTGAAAATGGCTGGAAACCGATGATATAACGACTCTATAGACTTTTAATGAATCTGTTTGTTGACAGCTGTGAAGTGTGAAGGTTGGTCAGTTGCCGTTATCCACTGTAGTAAAGCTGTTGTTTCCCTTAGCTCAAACCACCTGATGGCCTGAACGACTTGAGATTCCCGATACTGTTCATGTTTGGGTGAACCCATGGTTGTTTGAAAGTTGGGGTCCCAAGAGAACATCTATGGCTTTACGTTTATTTACACCCCCTTAAATTCAAAATGCGGGAAGTTAGTTCTGGGAGACTTTTTTCAAGCATGTGTTTCAGCTTTTAGCCATTGAACTTTGGGATTGTATGGTGTATTAGTTTAGTTGGAGGATATCAGAAAGAATCATTTACCAGCTTTAAGTACCAGAACTTAGTAGGCGAAGCACATGTTTATAGAATCCCTGAAATCACTGTGATTTGTTTGCAGATGCCATCACCGTTTTCGATATTGTATGGATACACAACATGGAACTAACTCTCCGGTGAATCTGTACGATTTTGGTAACTACAATGACGGTCGGTTCCACAAATGCAGGGACTGAACTGGAGAATCCATGGTTTTAGGCATTTTCGGGAAATGGTTTGATTTCAGGTCGGATGGTGGTTTGGCGACCGACTCATGGTTTACAATATATAGTGACGCATGATTCTTGTAAGGGGTGTCAGGATCTATTAATTTTTTGGTTGAAGAACCAACGATGGTAGATTTTTTCAATGTTTCGAAACTGCTTGAAGTCTGAGCCAATGTAGAAATTGAAGCACTTTTCTGCAATCTAGAGAATATATTGACCCAGATCCAAAACTCGCTCCACTCCAGGAATCAATATTTCAGGGTTTGATTTGGATACTTGGCAGCGTCACAAATATTTGCATGATACTGATACAAATTCGAATGGCTCCCATTATTCGTAGATTTTAATTTGGATGAGATTCTTGGAAACTTTCCCCAGTTATTTGCGAACCACTGGGCCTGCAAGATATGAGGATGGCTTCCCTGTTGGACGAATTCAAACGTGAGCAACGACATAGTCTGACACAGGAGAAGGGCAGGGTGGGGGACATGTTGTCCATATCCCACACAGACACACCTCAGAATCGGCAATCCCCAGAAGCCCAATATGAAAGGGAGTCCCTGTTAGTGCCTCTTCCGTAGTCAAAATATAGGGGCCTTTATTTCGACAATGAGGATCTGTAGATGTTGGTGGATTTCGAATTGGTATGCAATCTCCAACTATAGGAACTGCTGTTCAAGAATCCTTGCATTCTAAGCAATACTTGATGCTGAAACTGTGACCACAACGCACTTTGAACATTTTGGAACGATTTGATTGAAGAAACCCCATCAGAACTCCCCAAGCGATTCCATCATCGCAATTCTTGAAGCATGAAACTGAAAAATAACTATACATCTGATGTTGAACTGTGAAATATCCTCTTCTATTGAAGGGTGCATTATTTGTGTTCGCTTTTAAATGTCCGGAGGTTGTTATGGGGGTTTCCAAAAATAGTGGTACCTCAAAATGGATGGTTTATAATAGAAATCCCTATTAAAAATGGATGATTTGGGGGGAAAGCCCCGCTATTTTCGGAAACCCCCTTATACCTGTAAACATCATGCTGTATAGGTCCTTTTTCGGATGGATCCCTTCAACTGATGTGATCCGAGGAGGAGAGTTTTGCACATCGACTGGAGGAGGTCACTGGATGTACCCGGGACCCTGAAACGAATCCAGCGAGTTTTCCCCTGAAAATCAATGGTACCCATACGATCCATGGGACTGATATAATTTACCTATATGTGGTTGATTTTTATGATAAATGTAGGTAAATAATGGTACCATACATGAATCCTATGGGTAATGTTGGAAGATGACATGTCCTTTTTGGGGTACCCTATTTTCACAGGCTATTATGTTAGTTTACCGGAGTGTAATGCTCCCAATTGGGAAATTCTACTACCAGGTGGCAGTGGATCCAAGGTATGTTTGAAGATGACTTTCCCTTCTTCCAGGTGAGATATGCTAGTTAGTTACTATTTCCCCAGAAGGTAGAACATCTTTCTTATGAAGATGGGTTTTCTCCAGGTTCTTTACTCCAACCAATATATTTGGGACTTGGGTATTGGAGTATGTTTTCTTTCAAAAGCCATCGTGATTTGTCCTGAAAACAGAAAAAACATAGCCTTGAAAAACATGGCTTTGCCATGAAAGTGTTTTAAAGTTTCTTTTTCGACAAATCCCGGGATTTAGGATCTTATTTTTTATTTATTTTTGTCGGCTTCCAGGGCCAAATGGGTCACCAACCGATCCGATGTTCATTTCAAATGGTGTGATGGTGTACCGCCTCGGTAACGCCGTTGGTAGATTGGGCACGGTATGGCCCGAGAGCCAACATAACCCTCAAAAAAAGACATCAATAAAGTGACAACCATGAAGCAGAACGAAAAATTGGTGGTTGTAGTGATGACTTTTGTGATTTATGAGTAGACAATTTGACCCTGAAAGTAACATTACACCTGCAAACGGATGGTTTGAAGACGAGTCTTTTTTTGGGATGGCATAATCTTTCAGGTGCGAGCTGTTAGTTCCAGGGAGGGTAATCTATCCCATGCTGTTTACTCAGACAGATGCAGAGGTGGTACACCTGGGGTGTTGTTTTGGCTAGCTGCCTGCCGCCCCACTTGAAATATCTTGCCTCCCAGGAGATTGATGAGTTGATATTCTACTGGTGATAAATAGTTGATTACTGATTACAAGAGATGTCTCAATCAATGCGGTATGAAAGCCTTCGTGAATTTCTTTAGTTACGAGGTGCAGATAAGGATTTGTTGTTTCAAACAGGAAATTGAATGTTCATTCCTGTGTGATGAGCTTCACGATCCACTGTCACAGTGGGTGGAAACGCCCGATCTGTCATAGAAGTACTGCATTGGATCCAGCTGGATACATTGGGTGCTTGCCTGATCCAATGTGTCCAATGTTTCAATCAAAAAGACTGGTATTCTATGTAATCAATTTGTGTGCACCCTGGAAGATTAACATGGAACCTACAAATCACCCATTTAGAAAGGAAACTGATCTTCCAAACCTCCAGGGAATTATGTTCCAGCCGTTAATCTTCAGGAGTGTATTGCTTTGGGATCCTTAAAATCACTTCCTTTTTTGTATGTACAGCTCTTGGTTTCGTCAGGGTGGACTCAATGTTGACAGCGAGATGCACAAGGCCATCGCCAGTCGAATTTGCCAAGTTTTGCGTATGATTTTGTTTGAATCGGGGCAGTTGCATGGCTAATTAATCTAAATATATCTCAGGTTAGCTGTTTTTCATGGTAAAAAAAACGAAAAACGATGTGGCTCCCATAGAAAATGATGGGTGGGTTTTGCAGAACGAATTAAGAAGACCAGTGATAAGTGCTGCTTTAAGGCACTGAGATTGACATATGACTTCGTAGTGGTGACAAGACAGCGAAGCAAACCACTGCTCTTGGGGTAACGATTTCAATCTTTGGATCTTGTCATTTTGATCATTTTGCCTAAAAGATCCTAGCGAAATCCTGAATACATCCTACAAAGATTCAAATGTATCATTTGAAGGAATCCAAAGAAACCTGAATTTTCATTTATTCATCTAGCAAAATCCAGAAAAAAAATCCCAACCCCAAAACTCTCCGTTTCTTTGATGCGTTCCCGTTCCAGGAACTGGCACGTATTGAACGACGGGGTGAAGTGGGGGGAACTGGATGGACGGGAAGGGGTGGGTTTTCACCTGGGAATGATCACTCCTTAGACAGCCAAGGCCACCTGCTCCATGGAAGATGTTTTGGGTATATTTTTTGGGGGGGTCGAAATGGATGTTTCCGAAAATAGTGGTACCCCGAAATCATCCATTTTGATAGGGTTTTCCATTTGAACCATCCATTTTGGGGTACCACTATTTTTGGAAACACCTAAATATCTTCCTGCAGCAGGTGGCCTTGGATGTTTGTTCTGACCATGTTACATTTGTTTCGGCAGGATCCGAGGAGTCATAATTTGACCTTGGGGATCCGGGATTTCAAGGATCTTTACTTCCTACTGGGATTCCTACTGTTACTGGGTGGGGGGGTGCATCCCAATGTGTATACTGTAAATATATGTTTCAGGGACGGGGATCGAAGTAACAACTTGGCAAAGTTCAATAAACAAAGTTTGTTGGTCCAAAGGTTCTAATTACTTCGTCTTGTTTGCCCGGACTGTGTCTAAGACCGTTCTGGCGGGTATCCCAGATGCGCTGGCTTAAGAGACATTCAAATGAATTTACTTGCATATGCTGCGCTGTAAAACTGCTGCGCCAAGAGAGTATAGCTGCTTGGCATTTTGTACCATCCTACACTGCTGAGCAAATGTGGTCAAGCCACCCAAATCCTTCGTGCCACATTTGCCTAACGAAGCAGTGGTGGTGTAGGAGAGGGGGAATCCCTAAAACTCTCAATTCAGGTTAGTGGCATATTGCTAAGAATCCAGCGATCAGAGTGTAACATTCCTAGGACAGGAGGATGGGATTCTTGGGAGTTTCAGTGTGATTTGGCTGTTTCATGCTTGTATTTGTGTTGACCCTTACAACTTGCAACATCTAGGTAGATGCATTTGGAAGGTCTACAAATGTAACTGTATCTCTATATACATATATATATATATATATTAGGTTATGTATATGTATACACTTCAGATGGTCGCACAAATTTCGAGTGAACATCGATCTCAAGTCTCAAATTCCAAGGCCCTTCAAGAGTTGATCGACCAGTTGGGGATTCTCAGCGGATCCCTAGGTGATTTAAGACAACCAGCTGAGGCACTGAGCAATTTTATCAATTTGAAATTGTGGATGTTATTTGAGTAAACAAGTGGAAGATTTCCAGCAAGGTGTTTGTGTTACAGGAGGATGATTTGTAGTGAAAAATGATTTTGTGACTAGTTGTGCCCGAAATGGTTATCAAATCAAGTTGGTGAATTACATTTGGATTGATAGACAGTGATTGAAATTGATAGATGTTCGGACCATAGTCATTTCACAATATGACACAAGGTGACCATTGATGATAAGGGAGGCGGTCCCCTTTAATCTATAGACTCGCAGTCGTTTGATAGGTCAACCTTTGTTAGGGTAACATTGCCTCATTTTCCGCGGCAGCTGGTTGGGAAGATGTTTTGTTCTTAACGGGTTTTCTGCAGGCTGTGACTTTGCTGGAGTGCTAATTTGAATAGGGAAAGTAATGAACTTGCTTGCAATGGCCGTTAGAGGTGGATTGTGTTCTGAGATATTACCTCCTTCCAACTGAATCATGATACCTCTGCAATGGTGAACACACATTTGGGTCACATGATCTGGAGATTGAAGATCACCAAAACACACGTACAATGCGCAGATTCAAAGGGTGACTACAGTTTTAGGAGTGGAAAGTGACATCAAGAGTTACAGTCGCAGAGTTTGAATGCTCGATTGGAACTTTAAGAGAGTCCATGGCAAGCTATTTGTTCAGAAATAAACGTCACTGAGGTTCACGTTTGGTTCCGAAGTGGTGGAAAAACGGGTTTCTTGGATGCATCAATTTATATATAGGAATTTCCCCGAAATTCAAAGCAGTGATGTGGAGAATAGGATCCCATGGTTTTGGGGTTTCATGTGGTTCCTGGGTGGTTCAGAAATCGCCGAATGGTTTTTTTCATCAATGGTATTTTGGGGAAACATTTTGTTTAAACAGTTCGACTATGACAAAATTTTGCGATCATCGAAGAATCCTCAAAGTCACTGGATGAAAAAATGATGCCGGAAAAAAAAGTCTCTCTGCGGCTCTTGTTTTGTTGAAAAGACTGGGGGTGGGATGGGTTGGTGAAGTTAATGGTGAAGTTGCAAGATTCTTCAAAAGAAGTTTGTAGAATTTGGGATCATATTCGTGCCGAGCAAGAGAAATTGGTTCTATAATCGATTTTAGTTTAGATGATCCGTAAAGGTCAAAACCTTCCTTTCCCAACAAAGGCTTGTCCCAGCCTTTGTTCACTGAGAACTGGCCAAGATGCATTGTTGTTTTTTTTGACTTGAGGTATCGTTACATCCCCAAAACTGGCTATACAACATGTGACTTCCAAAGTGTTATTTTCTAATCTTGGTTTGGGTCTCAGTTTTGCATTTTATTGATCCCATGTCGGTGGTGTCGGATCAGTTTCCGACCGGATTTTCAAGAGACAGTGTTGTGATGAGCATCCATCAGCATACAGGAACATCATGGAGGTAACATCTGAGAGTAACATGTTTTTTGTATCTAAAGATTTGTAGATCATAACTTAGTGGTGCTATCAAAGCTTTATTATATGTTTCTTCCCTACTGGGTTCAATGATCCAACTTGACCCAGATTTTTCAAACTTGGTTGAAAGCATCAACCGATGTTTCATCAATGATAGAGGCTGCTATTCTTGATCAGATTGCACAACTTCGTAGAGAACTCGAGATGGAGGTGGACTGCTTTGGAAAAAAGGGGTTCAAGTTCTGGTACATTGTTTAGTTGCTTGTTTTCATTTGTTTGGCTTCATTGGATGGATCATTTGGTTTGATTTTGCATTTGCTTGTTTAAATTGGTTTTGAATTCTGTTTGTTTGTTTCTTTGCTTGTGCTCTCATCAGATTGAACTAATGTTTGAATGAATGTGTGAAGTCACTGCCATCAAATTCGAGTTTGTTTTGTGGAAATTCCAAACTTCCAAAAGCTACAGTACCCTCCGGTACACTAACATAGTACCCATGGATGGTTGGAATACTAGCTTCCTTTCCGAATATTTTCAGGGGCGAACTGTTAGCTTCAGGGAGTGTAGTAGCTCTCAACTTGTTGTTTTTTTCAACCTTAGCCAGAGCCGTTAGAAAATAGATGTCTCGAGAAGTCTGCTGAAAAAGTGTGGGAACAATTTTCCTAAAACTTGGATTGTAATTAAATCACAACAGTCAGACTTCATGGATTTGGTCAACAGGCAACAGAATCAAGTGCTACGAAGTTGGTACCTGCAACCTTGTGCTACCTGAGATGTATAAGATCCTACACTGAACGTGATGAACTGCCATCCCTAAACTCGTGAGCTCCGGATATTTGCTACCAGACTTTAGCAGTTGGTCGAGGTAAGATGATTAGTCGGATGCTTCAAGGTTGCATGCCTTCTTACATTGCCTGAAAAGGCTTCATGTTCACGTGAGCACTCTGAACATCTTGAATAATTTGGGACATGTTGTTTGGATAAACATTTTTTTTTTATTGTGACCTTAACTTTGTCGTCGTCCTCCTCCTCCTCCTCCTCATCATCATCATCATCATCATCATCATCATTGTCATGACTGTCTTTCATTTGCATCATCATTCATTATTCATGATTAGTGATTTATCATTTTTTAGCATTTGCGACCTCTCATCGCCAGGTCGGAGAGCGTCAGGCAGCGGATGATGAGGTCATTGAGGCGTCACAGACCTCTGGTATTTTATCAATTTATCAGGACCCAAAGGAAGGGTGTACTTCACCTTGATGATGATGATGATGATGATGATGATGATGATGATGATGATGATGACCACTAGAAAGATTGATGATGAGGATTAACCATGATTGCTGTGATGGTGATGATGACTGTGATGGTTGTAACTTGATGATGTTGTCTTGGACCATCAGGCATAGAAAACTGCACACCGAAGTCCAAAGCTACCGCATTTCTTCCACGAAATCAAGATATTTGACATATCTACGGCTTCATTGGTACAGGATATGGATGTATTAATATGTTTTTTTTACAAATTCATACCAGCAATGCCAAACATTGAGTCAATCTTTATATTTAATATATTCATCATATACATATATATATATATATACACATGTAATTTAAATATGCTCCAAAGGTACCTAAAATCTTTTCTTCTGTGCCCGCAAAACATCCATCCCCCCTGAAACATCGGACGACTTGGGTGACTCTCTGGACCCATCCTCCGGCAAGCATAACAACCAAACTGGTCACATATTTGATTGCCTTTGTTTACTTTGTTTTTTTCAGATAAATCATGCCAGCGTTTTTTCAAGCATTTGGACTTTGGCACCAAGAATCAATAATGATGATCCATGTTTTTTGTTGCTTTGAGATTTCCTCAATATCATGGATTCACACTCAGATAGTTCATGGTCCCTTCAACCCCCTGCAGAAAAGTCCAACATAAAACCTCGCTTCAGGCCATCAATGATTATCGCGCCACCTTGCTTCGAAGTTTAAATACCGCCAGCACGGCATGAAGCTCCCAAAGATGGAGCAACAATTTTGGTGATGGAGAAGCGGGGTCCACCACAAGCACCTTGTTACATGAGAAAATCAACCCTAAAGATTGACAGGTATTTTCCCTTGGTGATGCAGGGTTTCTCCAATTTTTTGGGTTGTTTCAAGGGATTATGGCAAACCCCGAGAAGTATCATGCGCAGCATGTGGGTTTGAAGTGTAATTTGAAGTGTTTGGACAGGGGTAGCGTCATGAGTCATAACTAGGTTTGTGTACTGTACCGTGGTTTTCCACTCATCAAACTTTTCTCAGTTATGCCCAACAACCTGTTCGTATTTGATTTATTGATTGATTGATTTATTTATTGACGACGGCTCATATGTGTATAACATACATGTTACTGTATTTAAATTTGCAGACAACATACATATTTGCATGATACAATAGTCTATCATATCGACTTCAGCAACTAGTTTGGCCATAGTGTTTCATGATCTCGCCAGTTTACAATCTCCAGATTACAGATCCAACTATAAGTATCTTATGATTATGCATAACTCACATAATAGTTCACAAACTAGTGAACCACAAGCAGTTCATACACCTCGTACTAGAAACTTATATGTCTTTACCAACCTTGGCAAGACAAGACTACATTTGCAAAGGCCATCACCATTTTGTTGCACTTTTGTCCAAAGTTGACAGGTGCCTGTAACAACTGACAAAGGCCAATGCTGAAGTTATATCCAAAACCCAACGTGTTGCGTTGCTGCATGCCGGTGGGAAGGTGGGATGGATCGGCAAATGCCATGAAGCTTCCTGGAAAAGGTGTGACTTTTGTGGAACATATGCTGGATTTGGGAAGCAAATATCTTTGTGGAAGGGGCAGGAAGATGACCAAAACTTGTGATGTTTCAATGACAATTTAAGATGAAACCTGCAACCATTGACCTTGTTCAAGAGTGGCGATTCCAAACTTGGAATAGCAAAGATGTGAAACTTTCGGGGTGTAACTGTGAAAGTGAATGAAATTCTTTCAGTGGTGACGTAAGGGTTGTTTGTTGGTAAATCAGGGAGCATTGTAGTATATCAACAGTATATCTATATATAAACATGCACCAGGTTCTTCAATGTGACCTCGTTTGGACCCATAAGTGGCCTTCGGGGGGGTTTCGCGATCACTTTGAAGAAGCTGGTATGTATATGGGGATTTATAAAAAAACCCGTCCTTTCAATCACATCTTCGGCATGATATAGAGGCATCAAAAATGAAGGGCCGCGCAAGAGGGCGCAAGGGCGAGCGCAAGACATACCATATCAATCCATATCACCATATCACCATGGAATTTGGAGGATATTTATTGAATGTGGCAAAAAAACTCACGCGCGCAAGAGCGCGCAAGGGCGAAGCGTAAGGGGTCCTATCCTACTAAAAACCAACAGGAATTTTCAACAACCCCCATATATATNNNNAATTTCAACAACCCCACTATATATATATATATATATATAGAGAGTTATGTAAATATATAACCAGTCTTGGTTGGAATCCCAATGATGATTACTTTGACCGGTTTTGTTGGTGTTGGGCATCACGGTATTACATTGTTGATAGAGTAGATAGAACTGACCTCGAGAAACTCAATGGTGTTTGATGCGGCAAATTCTCCAAATTTGAACCAAAACAATGATGTAACGCCGTGGTGTGCGATTTGGCAGGTGATTCCATTCCTAAACAAAAAACATCGGATGTGCTTGAAGCCCGGCGGTCCAATTTTATCCCACCACTTCGTTCGATCCACTTTGCTATGGAATGCAAAGCCGACAAATTGTTGAAAAACATTCTCAATTGGAATATGGGAGCCTTCAATTTTTATCAATTTTTTGTTTGTTTTGGTCAAAACTCATGGGAAATAAATCAACCATAAAATGGAAAACTTTAAATGAAATGAAACTATTCATCAACTGCTGCAGATTTTCCCTGTGGAAACGGATTTTGTGCTCGTTTTTTTTTTTTTAATGATGCTAAAATTTGGCTCTTAGACCTTGATCAGAGTGCTTCGGAGTCACAGAGCATATCTCTATATATATGATTATATATACCCTAAGAATCATTGGACCCTCCAAAAAAGAGGGGTTTGGATCTGTATAGCAGGGTTCTGGGATCTCCAAACCACTAGTTTTGAGATCCCATGATTCTTAGGGTATGTATATATGACTCAGGGGAACACACACACACAGTCATCCCCTTCTCACTTTCCATGGTGCAACATGGATGACACAAAGCGCCAACAGATTCGGGTCGACGTCGACCACAACTGAGTGGCTAGAGAAAATCGCCGACAATACAATGATGATTTACAAACAAAGCAATTATTTTATCATGTTTTAATGTGAACTTTAGGGTTTTCAACTTCCAAAAAGAAACACCCCAAAGTTGGGCACAACATTCGACTCGACTCATTTACTATTTTAAGGTCAAGTCAAGGTTTTCGTTGTCTGGGAAACTCTCCATTTCCACAATGTTTCATGCGACCTGAAGAACTTAAAACAGCCAAAAGGATGCTGAAACGGAGCAACCTTACAGCAATCCATCTTGGTATCGCGGGGTCCACCATAAGCACCTTGTTACATGAGAAAATCCACCCTAAAGATTGACAGGTATTTTCCCTTGGTGATGTTTAGGGTTTCTCCAAATTTTTAGGTTAGTTTCAAGTGATTATGGCAAACCCCGTATCTTTCCCCCTTATTTTTCATGCTGGCCATGGCGAGTATCATTGCCGGAACAAATCAATGGCATCAACTCAAGGCTGCCGAGCCAATTATCTCATGAGGGTCTTGGTGGTTGGGAACTACCCTTCAGACCAACCAAGAAAGATGTTGAGAAACTTCCCATCTTTGGTTGACTTGGTGGTTGGTTTGATTTCTTAACCTCCTGGTGGTTGGTTTGACTTCAAGAAAGACCAACAAACTCTGCAGAGATCCATCAAATCAAATTATCATTCAGTTCAAGCTTACCATGCATTGTGTCACGGAAAATAACAATCTCCAAAAAGAGTCACCCCATGAATATCAGGATTGCCAGTCATGGTTGGTACTTAGTTGAGATCAATTTGGAGAAAACAAATTCTTTCACCTCAACCTCACCATTTGTATGGTTGGAGCTTGGTGCATTTGAAGTACCTTCTCTGGTAAACTATACATATCCCCTGAAAATTCATGGTTGGTTCAGATGATTCGTTTCCTTTCATTTCAGGGAACAGCTTCGTTCCTTTTCAAGGGTGTACTGTTGATGGAAGAAATACAGCCAACTGCTTTTTTTTCAGGGCCGGATCTAACCAATGCCACCCCAGCACCCAGGAAATAGGGCCCTTCTTAACGGCTGATGAACCACCATGATCCCTTAATAATTCATTCGTAAGGGCTATAAGGGGGTCCCTTAGATTTGCATGATTTTTCATGGCCCTGTCCTGCAGGTTCCAGGCTACCAGATCCAACAAGCTCAATGGGCCCGGCAAAGTCGAATTGCTGCTAGAGATGCATCAGGTGCCGAGGGTGGAACGTTGAGGGATTGAGGAAAAAACTCATGGATTCTTGAGGAAATTATAGCGACCAACCAGCCGGTTGGTTACCCCAAATATACAGTAGATGGGAGATACTGTATATTGAATTTTTAAGAAGCTGTCACATGTTGATCTTATGTTGAAATGCTCCTTTGCGACTACATGTCATGTGACACGTGACACATATGGTGGATCAAGTAATACATGGAGAGGGTATCTTTTTTTTCTACCAAGAAAGAGGACTTCCTTCTGTTGCTTGTGACTGGGGAAACTTCCCTTGAGCAGGATGGCTCATAGGCTACAACAAAGTGGCTTTCAAGAGACTCATTCGAGCTGAGCACGCTCTTGTAGGTCGAAGAAACGCCGTGGGTCCAATTGGATGATTCTTGTTTCATATATGTTTTATTGTCTTTATAAGCCCAGAAGTCTTTGTCGTAGCCTACATGGCTGAGCACGTTTGGCATCACAGTTTAAAGTCAAGTTGGTGAATATGAGCTTTGTAATATACCTTCACTCTGAAAATTATTAATCTTTCGTTTTCCTTTGGGGGAATTTTTGGAACAGCTATTTATAGTAGTTAAGTCTGATTTGCATGATCCATTGGTTGAGTGATATACCTGGTAAAACTGGATGAGATGCAAACACCTTGCTCCAGGAGCATCACCTCGACTTGTCCTTGGATCCTTGGTGGGCTGGTGTTGCTGTCGCCTTATTTCGAGGTTTGGAGGGGCTCGTGAAAATATGAGATGATGGAAGCCAGTGGTGAGGTTTCCACCAAAGAAATCCAAAGAACAGGTGAAGGAGATAGATGTTCCAGCAATTTTTACTATGGGTATATATGGAAGTATATATATATATTATAGACATTGAAAAGTATATAAGACCCAATCAAATGGAATGTTTCAGGAATTAGTCTATATGTCTGTTTCATTTTTTTTCAGCTTGGCAAGTTTTCATCATGTGACCCGATGAACCGGGGCAATGACAGACATGGAGTAATGGAGAGATTGACAAGGAGTCCTTTGTCACTATATGAATGGGGAGTTCTTTGAAGGGTCCCACGATATCAGCAAAGTCATTGATCAGCCCAAGCACATTCAGGATGACATCCAACTTCTCAACAAAGTTCACCTGCATTGACCATGAATTCTCTGAGCTTTATCCAGGATGTGGGACAGTGGATGATTTTATACATGTTTAGATCCACCATAACGGAGCGGTATATTCGCTGGTGAGGCTAGCTTTTCGGTATGTAAGAAGGATTAGCTTGGGTCTGCTTCCATGAGACTTTGCAGGATGAAACTGCTGCGAAAGCCAAGTCCCTTTTTCTCAGCTGTTGCTCTTTAGGGGTGAAGAATTGCTGGAGAAAAAACCGGCATCCTGGATTTGTAGGTACTTCGCTTTTAGATAGCAAAGTGTGACATGACCAAGAAACATTTTTCCAAATGGGGCAGAGAGTAGCGACACCACTTTTTGTTCAGCCAAGGTTTTTTGTGTGTTTCAATTAGAGAGTCCAATGAGATCCCCCTAGCTATCCTGGTATCCAGAAGATTTCCAAGGCACCCAATCCAGCAAGTAAACAATAGGTGATATTTGGTGTGAAGGTCAGAAACCTACTAGGGTGTCCATGGAAGTTAGTAACGATCGTTAGTAAGTTGGTTTATTTCACCTATTTACGGGACCTATAACCTACTTATAAAGGGATTATAATCCATTTACTAAGTATCAGCAGGACATCCCAGTAACAACCTTTAAACAACTGGCGTTCTTGTTGAGTTTTTTTGTCCTTGGCGTTCTCGTTGTTGGAGCCTGACAGGTCGCGGAGAGGTTACCATGTCCCGTTAAGAGCTGAAGAGCAGGGGGATGTGAGACAAGAATATTTGGAGGACTGGGGACTGGTGGGACTGGTGGGACTGGTACTTGGAGGAGCATCCCAGTTAATAAGTGGTTAGTAACCCCCATTTATAAGCCATTTAGGCCACTTGGAAGGGGAATAACCCCAGTTAGGGGACTTCCTAACCATGGATATTAACCATTTGCTAACTGGGATGATCCTCCAAGTAGCGGTGCTGGAAGTGTCAAACCTCAATGGTGCAGAACTTGCTTTGAGAGGGAGTTTGCTTTTCCGGACCCAACTCCCAAGCATGATAAACCATCAACTTCCCCAATGAGCCCAAAATCCTCACGTGACCTGCCACGTTTTATTAACTTCCCGTTGAATGTTCCCGGGTGCCGGGTGGCCGCGGGCGACACAACGTTTTGGCCTTAGTTTTACTTTCTTTGAATAAGTAATGTCAAGTTTATCACTTGATTGCCTAAAGTTGGTGGTACTTGTAGTTTTTTTCACACTTCTCACTTTTTGCTAATTACTATAGGCTGATCTTCAAGTACCTCTATTTACGGCAGGATAGTAAACCAGAAATTTCAAGGGATCCGAAGCCTCCGTTGAGTTGCTTCGGCAAGTCTCAAATCAGATGCAAAAGACTATGTTTATCATCCATGTTTATCCAGATACAACATATGACTCATATGACCATCATTAAACAGGAATCCATTTGCGAAGTTTCGCCCAGGAGTTTGATGCCTTGGGTAGGGAGTTAAGTGGTAAGGCGCGCGCCTTAGCCTCGCTTTTTTATGGAGGTGACATAATATGGCGCTTGGAAGCTGGAAAAACCCATGTCGAGGCTAAGGGTTTTTGGAAAGATGAAGATGAAACATTCGATGTTTGGACCCTTCACAATCCCCGGGATGCTTCAAAATGCTGTGTGTTTCCGGGTGCGGCCGCTTCATTTTTCTTCTGACTTTCTAGTGAAAGTGTTTTTTTTTTGAATGACTGGTTGTTACAACTGGTTTAGATCAACGTGTTTTGTCATCAAGCTGATTTGTATGCACATATATACATACGTATATTTGAATATATACATATTTCTACACAAATTGCACACACCCACAGATATTTTGTTACATATATATATATATTAACATCATTTAGAAACATACACATATGTTCAATACTATTATAAAATCAATGGATATATTTTGCAATTTTGCTTTGAAGACGCAGGATATGCTGCCCAGATAAAAGTCCTTAGGCCTGAAATTGGACCACTGGTGTGTATTATCCATTCAATTTGTGTATTATTAACTCTCAGCCGATTAGTAGATAAACCAGGTATTTCAATAGTTAATTAGAAAACAAATGTTTATTTGCCAGCATTGGTACTAGCATATGTTATCAAACTAGTTCATATGCCAACTAGCAGATTTGTACTCCAAAGTGAGATACTGTTGATGGAAGAAATCCTGCACCACATGGTATACAGGAAACCCTGTAAATCTGGAATAGGCTACCTATCAACTGGTGCAGGATTTCAGCCATCAACAGTATGAACTCAAAAAAACTGATTTTTGCTGCTAGACGTTGCCAATTCGTCCGTGTCCAATTAAGAGACCCCAATGACGCCAAGGAAACCAAGCCCGTCCAGCATGCCAGTGACCATTCCTCCAAGGAAATAAGTTTTGTACAATGGTGGTGAATATGAAATCCCTAGTAAGGACTGACTGATAAGGCTCATTATTTATAGATGTTCTTTTCGTGTATACTTTGAGTTATATTACTGTACCAGTTACATAAAAGATGATATCAGCTAAGAATAAAAGATCATCCTGTTACAGCTGCCTTTCCAAATGGTCATCCTGTCAGTTTTGTTGCCTTGTAGCTTAAAGGCCATCATTGTGGGTCCGGTGCTCAAGGGTAATGTGTTGCAATGTTATTACTCCAGATCGCTCATGTCGCGGCACAGCTGTTTTTTTTCGAGTTTGTTTCAATTTGAAACAAGAAGCCGGATGTTTTTTAATTTAGCAGTTTGATTGGAAAGGTCCCTATTTCTTTTAGACACAACTGTATCATACGAAATATAGTTCCCAAAAAACAATACTCTCCCGCAAAGCGCTCCACCTTTCATCTATAGTCTACAGATATCTACAGGCCTTTACTCATGACTCATGATCGATGTCACCCATGTCATGTCATGTGGTTGGAAGGCTGCGATATATTCATATTTATACCAGATTCCGTGACACACCCACCTTTTGCAATGAAAGAATAATCACAATCTTTGCATTTAATGCGTCTAAATGCAAACAACCACCTTCACAAAGATGCATTTAAATGGATTGACAATTTAAATGTGTGGCATCTTTGTATTTTGTGTGTGAAACAATTTGCGGCAAATCCAATCCACAGACACTCAAATGGAACTGGTGTATTTACCTCCATAAAAAAGCACCCAAATCTACCCATTTTAGTAGATAAAATCTCCGACCAGTCTTACCTTGAGCGATCCCTCCCTCCTCGGCGATTGGCGCTCATCATTTTGTCGATTGAGGTTGGGATCCGGGACCGAAACAAAAAAAAGCACCAACGATGGACCCATCTTCACGCCTCAGGATCCAGTTGTGAGGAAAGATTTTTGTTGAACGATGTCCTTGAATTTTTGTTGGCCAAAAAATTTGGAAAAATGAAAGTGACACAGAGAAAATAGGGAAATCTTTGTGGAATTAACTGGAGATATACCAGCTGATGTTGTGACTTTGCTTGGGTTTTTGCAATCATCTCCACTGGGCTTTTGATGTTTCCCTTGTTTGAGGTATGTAGGCGATGATACTACCCAGTTATATAGGGATTATAGGGATTATACTAAGCCGCTTATAAGGATCCCAACAAAAAAGCAACCAGTATTCCATGGGAAGTGTTTGGCAGGTTTTTTTTTCCCGTGGCTTATGTGGATACCAAAAGTCATCGGACGGAACCTCCCATCCGTCTGACTCCCCAAGGAGTCGATGGAAGAGTTGGAAAATTTGTGTGGCACTCTGGGTGTCGAGGCCGAAGACGTGACGAAATGGCGATGAGGGAGTTGACCAGAAGAATTCAGTGATTCAACCCCTTCCTTTTGTGGAAAAATGTCTTTTCAGTTTGGTTTTTGGATGTGCTTTAAATATTCAAAGTGATGATAACTACTTGAACATTATTCGTTTTGGCACTACTGGCAGGTTGCCTGTCCCTGAATGAATCAACTGCTGGCTCTCTGGAAGGAAAATCAGCCAATGAGCAAATTGGCTAAGACACGAATCCATGAAAAAACACAATTCCTTCTTTTTGACTAAGCCACTGTGGCTTGCTTTGAAATATGAGCCTTTGTAGGGAAAGTGCATTACTGTAGGTAAAAAATGTATATTAATTATATAATATATATATATACACTGTATATCCCTCGTCGCATCTCATTGAAAAATAAGGAGACCTTGGATTCTAGTTTAGGCTGCGGCAGGTTGATATGTTGACATGAGATAATTCGACACCGGTTCAACAAGTTGTTGTGAAGGTGAAAGAAAAAGTCTTGCAGCAGCGGGTTACCTCAGCAGCAGATCTTCTTGATCCATTGGACAACCCCCAACAAAAATCAATAATGTAGTATGATTGTGCCGTATGTTTGAAATATGCAAAGGTTGCCAAGGTTTAGTGTGGCATAGACATAGATGTGTATATATATATATATACATATACGTATTTATTCATTTATGTATACTTACAAATTTATCTCATAATTCGTTTTCCTACAAACCAGCTGGGATTCTACAGAAACCAATCAGTTCAAGCGTTTTTTCAAGAGGTTAACGGAAAACAGGGAACCACGTCCTCTTGAAATGGGCGGCCTCATTCATGCTTCGTACTAGGTGGTAGGGTGGTTTTTGTTAGTTGTTTGATAAAGCTTATTCTGTACTATTAAAAGGGGGTTGAACAAATTCAAACCACCATCTAGAAATTTATAGGACTTGTTTTGCAATCTGAATTTGTTGAGTGTGCTTGATTCCAGCATTCTCCGGAATTCGTCTCAACATAGTTCTGAAAAAAAACATTTACGCATGATTGAAGCCAGCTACTAAAATCTGGCCAAGTGTGATCTAAGCATTAAGCCAGTTGTAATCCTCTCCCATTGAATATTGACGATCGGTTAACTGAAGGTCGACCCTCCGGATGGAAGGTGATATGTGTGTCATTTCTGCTCTAATTTCTCAGGTAAAACCACTGTTTGCAGGACAAGGTTTAAGTGGTCGTAAAGTAGGATATACGATTATCTACAGTATTTTTGTACAGCTGAGCGAAGTCGAGAATCCTTATGGTATCATTTCAATTGAACTGTCCGTTGATATATACTCAATACTAGCAGAGTCACATGGATGAACATTTTTTGTCAAAAGATTCTCCCAGCAGATGAACCATCCATGGGGCCCCCCCTTGACGACCTCCCCTTGGCTTGGCAATTTCCTCCAAGCCATTGAGGTGGCGGCCGTACAGTGGGCGTTTGCCCATTGGCACCGGCAAAGCCGAGGAGATGAGGCAACAGGCGGGCGTTGAAGGGGGAGAGCTAAGGGTTTGTTTGCAGCTAAAGGGTCCCTAAAACCTGTAAGATTTTTGGATATAAAGTTTGGACAACATTTGAAAGATCATCATTTTTACTGGCATTTACCAGAAGCATGTGTTTTCGTCATCGTGATATGCAAAGCCTGCTTTTATTCTCTTCCTTGGTTCATTGTCAGGTTCCAGCAGATGGTTTTTGGAGCTACACGAAAAGACGCCATGGGCAACCAATATCCCTGTTTGGGGAAGTCTGCAATAAAGCTTCAACACATTTGGTTTGTTGTTTGGAGCCCCTTTGCCCGTGAACCAGGAAAATTTGACACAGAATTGCACTTTGTCTTGTGTCTTTCAGGGCTTTTGAGGCTAGTGTATTCATATGAAATCACCTTATACTGTATATGTATATTCAAAAGTGAACCAATTATGTATGTATATAATATATAATATACATATTATGTTGATTTAAGTGTCAACACACTACTCATGTATGGATACATCTCAGATGTCTGAATCGTATTTGTTTTCTATGGGTGCCAGATTTTTCACATCATCTTGGCAGGTCAAATACGATCCTGAAATTGGTGTCGTGGTATTTGACCAGGTGCGAAGTGCCGTTTGCTGCCGGTTTCTCATTTTTGAAAGTACATTGTCGCTACAAGGCCTACTGTTGATGGTTCAGAAATCCCAAACAAGTCACCTGAGATGGTGCTAAAACCAACCGTAAATCATGGGAAACAAACCTACCAACCTCAACTGGGTGAGTTTACCGGATTTCTGGTTGCCATCGACAGTAGTAAGTCAATAAAGATATGAAAAATGTCATCAAAATCTAGGTGTTGGCTTCAATTATTCTCTATTTTTCACCCCTACTTGGGGAAATGATCCAATTTGACTACTGTAATATTTTTCAAAGGGGTTGAAACTCAACCATCAGCTAGTTAAAGTCACCACACATCATCCCAATGATCACTCATTGCTTGGTAGGATATGTCCTACCGGATGTTGATGACCCTAAAGGGTCGCATTGCGTCTCTTGGAGCCAACGGGATTCAAGTGGGATGGGTAGGGATCTATAAGTTCACCCTAGAGACACAAAGGGAACTAGATTTTTTTTTTAAATGTATACTACCTTAAAGATGAAATTGGCCAGGGACCCCACGTCTGAAATTTAATTTTCCAGGTTCATGTTTTTTTTCTCTCTCTCCACATCCTTCCCTACTTGGACAAATGCTTGAAACCAGTTTTCCGAATTGAATTGTTTTGTGGGATTGAGTTTTTTTTTAAATCCACTGAAAGGGATGGGGCGTAATTGCGTTGTGTATTCCATGTGATTCATGTTTGTTTTGCACTCCCTAAACCTAACAGTTCGCACCTGAAATTAGGCCATCCGAAAAGGAAACGATCGTATTCCAACCATCCATTTTCAGGTGCGAACTGTTAGTTGGAGGGAGGGTGTTGGTGTTCACCTTCTACACTGGACCGTTGTTCAAAATGGCTGCCCGAAAACCCCCCGAACCCCTGTAACCAAGTTGCGTGTTACGACTATCTACATGAATGACAGGTTTAAATGTTGAAACCCTTCAGACATATACATATATAAAGAAAGGAAGGACTACAGCAAGGTGACAAGCTCCAGATATCAAAACAATACATATCAATACATATCAGACATATCATTGACTGAACCATTGATCATTTATACAATCTTCCCAGGGACTGAAGGATTTAGGTTGCTCTCTAAGCGAACCCTTCCCATTTTATATGACATGTGGTTGCTGTTTCAGTGACCGAGGCCCAATGGAGAATGTGGCGCTGACGAGTTTTTGGGACGAATGCTGACGAGCCATCACTGACAGAATTTCTACCCTCCCCAAAAAATGGGGGGTTGAGGTTGAGATCTGTTAAGCGGATCAACCCTCCAAAATCACCTGAATTTTCAGGGAGTATCCATCCGTTCGTATTGTTGTCATTTCTGGTAACATCAGTAACATCTGGTAATTGTATAAGTGCTAGAGCAGCCCGGCAGTTGGAAGATGATGCCCTTTCAAATGAGGTCCTAGAAAGATGTCCCCTCAACCCGAGTCGGACGGGTCAGGTTGATTAAGACTTAGAAAAAACATGTTGGTCCTGGTTACTTGATCTTATCTCGGGATTCAACCGGCCATCAATATGGACCCAGCATACGCTAGAAAATGATACAAAATGCGTGATGCTGCTCTCATTGATGTCTAGTATAGAGCCTAATTATATACACCAATATGCAAATGGATCATATATATATATATATATATATGGTCAGCGACAGAATTATAAGAAAAAAAAAGTGGGAAAAAAAGGACGGGCTCCAACTGCAGCCTGTTTTTCTATAATTAACTATTCCTGTAACACATGGGGGAGAAAAAAAAAACGACATTTGCAACATTTCCCACTGCGTAAAAAGAACTTTCTATAATTCCTTTTTCCTTTCTATAATTCCTCTTTCCTGCATTTTTTGGGGAAAACCCATGATTTTG
>DF239629.1:34004-155141 GCA_000507305.1 Breviolum minutum Mf 1.05b.01
ACCCGTCCATTAAAGCCCACTTTTATTTTTTTTCCCACATGCAAAAGGACGGGCACTACCCGTCCTTTTTTCCCACTTTTTATTTTCTATAATTCTGTCGGTGACTGTACATATATCCTATATAGGATCCATGTATGGTATCTTTACCTACATGTACTATAGACATCAACAACATGAGGCAAATATAACATACATGAATGGTATGGGATGTTTGGGTATGCAAAAAAGTGGACAGAACCACAGCACATTACTTTAAACCGTCATCTTGAACGGGGAGCATGTTGGTGACGCGGATGCTGGGATTACCTTGAAACAGCTGGAAGAGTGTAGAATCACATGACTGGTGGTTCAAAGATGTAATAGTATTGATGGATTATATCAAATGGAACATGTGGGTACCCTTGGGAGAGTACCCTCAATCCGAATCACCAGCTGATGACTCGAATATACCAATCAGAAGTAGATGAGCATCCTAACCTTCCACATTGAAATACCCAGTATTTTGGATTTGGATAGATCTTGATTCATAGCTTTCGCATCGCAAAACAGGTGTGATCCTTGATAGAACATCTTTGATTCTGAGGCGCCCCCAAAAACTGATGGGGAAGGGGAGTGACCCGATGATGGGATGCTGAGGTTTGTCGACTGAAAGAAGATGAAATTGCAACAACTTACCCTCCTGGGAACTAACATAATATATATATATATATCCCCTACTTTTTGTCGGCAGTTTTGAAGATGATGATTTTCCAGCTTTACTGTTTGGTGGGATATGGACCAACCGTTCCCTGGAGGGTAGTTGGAATACAAGCTTAAGATTTGTTTAGAAATTCAAATCTTGGACCACCTGGGGGTATCAACGATTGAGGATAGTGATATCACATGTTTACACACTTCGAAATCCTATTGAGTCCAGAAACATAGCCCCTCAAAAATATTGGTTCGAAGATGAAATCCCCTTTTGAACATGGTTTTGTTTTAGGGGACATTCGTTCATTTTCGGGGGTTAATAACTTCCATGTTGCAAGTGACATCCATGGGCAGCCGCTCTGCTGGATGTATCGTTTTTTTCTGGATGGGTCCGTGCAGGATTCCAATGGATCGAATCTAAATTTCAACATGTAATCTGTTCAACTCCAAACTCCATGGAACACGCTTGCTGATTTGTCCCCCGTACATTTTCGGAAACAAGCCGCCACAGATGGTACCTATGGATCTAATATTGGTGAAACCAGGGTTTGGCGGCTTGATTCAGGGCCAAATCTACATCCCTGTGGAATCGAAGATTCCTTCTTTTTTGGAAACCCATGATTTTTTGGGGATTCCATGTTTTTGTCTTTCGCGGGGTGAGCATTGGGTGATTGAACTTCTTATTTTGCCAAAAATTTGAGCTCCTGTTGTTTTTCGCCCGAAACGGGGGAACACATGAAAAGTACTGAAAAACTTCAGGATCTTTGCGCAGCGCGCGCGGACCAAAGAAGCCAAACTTCAAGTAAAGTCTCTTGAATTGCATAAGACTGGGCGTATGACTGCTATGCTGGCGGTGATTTAATTCTTCATTCTTCAATATTTTTTTTTTGGGGGGGGGATGATTTTTGTTGGAAGTATCCTAAAGAGTGGAAGGATGGTTTAGAGTTAGAGTATCTTAATTTTGAATGATTTTGTCACCATGTATTTTGGTGTAGTGATAACATTTCCGTATGATGATTGGCTCCTTGTAACACAAAGGGAGGTGAGTTGCAAGTTGAGTTTCCTTTCCTGCAGAAGAAACAAGAAGTTTCAAATGTTTTGTATTTTCACCCCTACCCGAGGAGATGGTCCAATTTGACGAGCATATTTTTCAAATGGGTTCAAACCACCAACTAGTGGTTTTATTGTTGTCCCTATTTGAGGTGATTGTTGATGAATAGTTGACTGTTACATTTCATTCGAAACCACCACACATTTCTAGGTCGATTCTATACCACCGGAATACAAGAGAACTTAAGTTGTATTTCTGTAAACATCACACACGCGCACATAAACAACAAGTCCTGCAAAAAACAAACAACGGGGAAACCCATGATGTCAGGTTTCATCAGGGCTGATGCACCTGTAGTGTGAAATTTGAACTTCACCTCTTAGTGGTGTCCACTTTTTATGAAATGACAATACAAGTACAAGGGAGGGATATGGAATAAGTTGGGTTGTCCCCCCCTCGCAGTAACAGTAGCATTTTCCGACTTTCCTCCGACTTGCTGCAGCTGAAGCTTTCAGCTGCTGTGAGCTCACCCAGTGAAACGTGATGAACCCACCACTAAAAATAGAATAATCCTGGTGGTTTTTGAAGTTCTTCCAGTAGATCTGCCCAAAACTCATGCGACAATTTGAGGTTGGCCAGTCAACGCTACATGTTGCCTCGCTTACGCTACTACCTCACCACGGCGGGGGCCCGTGGATTGAACGCCAAAGATTTGATTCCATGTTGAGCACACCATGTTTCTAATTCGAAAGGGTTGAAAACACTGTTTTTTTTGTATATGTTAAGTTACTGAAGATATGAAACTTCAACAGAAATTGCTAAGAACTTGCTTGGCGAAAGTTTCAAATTACAGTATCTTTGTGTCGTTCAGGCAGCAGCATGGGATGTGAATCTGTGGTAACATAGAGCTAGAGTAAGCCTTCTGACTGTGAGTTGGTGAATGATTCTACACGGAATGAAGTCAAAGAAGTCATTCCCGGAGATATCCATTGTCGTGACGATGTTGCATTTGGATGTAGTTTGTGAGTGTAGTTACAGTGTATCTCTATTCATTCTGGTACCTCAACGCATCTCAATGCATGTTTGAGATCACTAGGGGAACCTTGGTGACGTACATACTGGTACATATATAGTACCATCCATCGTCAAAACATGATAGATTTTAGATAATCAGATACATTCCTAAAGCATCTAAAGATATCTCAAGCATCCAACTTGCACTATGTGTGAACTTGACCTGTCCGTTTCTTTTTTGTTATGTTAAGAAAACCACCGTGGGTGGGTGGCCAGGGAGCAGGAATGGAAGCGCAAGGTGGTTCTGTTGGTGCTGGTGGTGTCGGGGAGCACGAGAAGGTGGATCCATGAATCTATGGGAGGTTTTTCACGATGACAGGATGTATCAGAATTACATACCTACTTTTTAGCGCAAGGTGGCATTGATTGGGTACTATAGATATATACATACATGTATTATATATATATAGTTGTGATGTATGTGATATGATGATATGTGTACTAAAAGAAAAAATATATCATATCATATTTACATTACTGCATATATCACTCTGACTCGGAGTCTTGTTTCAGAGGTGCGATTGTAATCCATATGAGGACCTACTAAAACTCCACATTGTTTTGTTTCATTTTTCATAAACAAATCTGGTATCATGTTGTGTTTGTTTCAGCAATTCGGAATTGGCCGCTGTAATTCATTCAAAATGCTATCCATGGAATATGACATCTTGGCCACATGTTTGTTTCAAACACCGTGTGCTACCAAGTCTGCCTCTGGTGGTGGAGCCTATTTGAAAGGCAAGTTTTTTTTCTTTTTTGGGGGGGTTGTAATTGGTCGCTTGTGGGTCGTTTATTCCTAAAGTTGGTCAACGGAAAACGGAAAAGACATGGCAACTCTTGCACAAAATTATGCTTGAGTAGAATGTTTTTTTATAGCCTTAATGATCAATGCTACCAGTCTTTTGACGCTGCCCAAGTAAAACTATTTTGTAGTACGATGGTTGGTATAATTATGAAATTAGATGAAACACACATTTACATAATGTAGATATATGTATATATATATATGTGCATTGTGATGTGTATACATCACATTCAACATACATTCAAATGGAACCATTGATGCAGAGGTGGTTTCCAAGAACACAATTGTCATCATTTTTTTAGGAAACCTCGAGCTGAATCACCGCGAACATGTATCCTTTAAAGGAGATTGCTGTCATGCGAGTAGCAGTTTTTCTTCAAAATCAGCAGCTGGAAAAGGAGATTCCTTTTGTATATTATCATGTTTAGCTTCCAAATTAAACTTGGGGAGTCTATAAATAAATGTCTCAGAATTTGTAATGGGTTTTGCTTAATTTCTAGATTTCGGTCTTTCAAAAAACCATGCCGATGATTTGGCACTCTCATCAGGTAAAGGGGAGACGCAGTTGCAACTGGACAGGACGGCCCTGTCATGTTGTGCATTTGACGACTGAGAACTGATAATTGGTGTTTGGGATCTGCTTTTTTGATTTGTCTGGTCAAAGTACATGGCTAACCGTCCCCAACAGGTAGGTTAATACAGGGCTTGCATAAACCAATTCATGGTAGCTGTGCCATCTACTTTTACCCTGGTGTATATGAATGTAGTTGGAGGAGGAAGAAAACAGAGCATGGTGGTGTTGATAATCACGATTTGTTTGATTGACTTTTACCTTGGAAGTTGGTGCGTGAGAACAGGTCCAGCTGGGTGCCCCTATGAGTGCTAAAAAATGCACTTTGATTAAATTCCTGGCAAGTATCATTACAATTGCATTTTGTAGGGTACGAATGTGCATCATGAATGCTTCTTTGGGAAAAGATCTTTGTTTGTGCATTGAACAAGTTCTGTTTCTTCTCTACCAGCGTGCTACCTTCGTTGCCAACAAGACCAGCATCCAGGACATTGTTGAAAGGGCGAATTGCTGCGTGCACCAGACAGCTCGACGAGGTATTCGAATGGGTCAAGTTTTTTTCTTGCGCAACCTGAAGAAACAGGATGGCCAGAAACGGAGAAACTGCTAAAATATTGGTTTATTATACAGGATTCATATCTATAGTTACTTCACCCAGTTCAGGTCATAGGACGTGTTTTTCCACAGCAGATGTTTTGTTGCATGGGTAAGAGCATTTTTGGTTTATTAGCATGTCTTTCAGGGCGTTTTGAGGTGTTGCCTTACATGTTTTCCTGGCTGCATATGAATTTCTTCTTGGCTGATGGGCTGAACCAACCAGTTGGGTAAGGATTCATAGTAACAAACCCATTGTTGGAACCAGCCCCCGAAAACGACCACGGGAACCCCCAATCGAAAGGTGCGAAAGTATCGGCAAAGGCAACGCGAGCGTTTGGGATCCTGAAGCCTTCATGGAGGATCCGGCGGTTGTCTTTTTGAAGGATGTTTGTCCATTGAAAATGGATGAAAATGGAGGATGTTTGTATCCATCTTTGAGAAACATTCTTTGGAAAACATTCTAATTATGGCGTTTTTTTTTGGAGGATCTATGGCGGTTTCCGGTTGAAAATGGTGAAGTTGTATCTGTTCTTCAAAATGTTTTGAGAAACATTTTGTTGGCACAGATGGATAATTAGAAGGTGTGAGGTGTTTCTTTGATGAAACCTTTGGCAACCCAACATTAATTTGGGCTCTTTGGAGAGGAGTAGCGAATCAAAAAATCAAATTTGTGTTACCATTCATGTAAGCTTCATCGGAAACGCTGGCATAAGGTCTACCAAAATCATATAAAAGGATTTACAGAGTCGAACCCCCTTTTTTTCCGGAGCGTCCAATGATTCTTAGGGCATATTGGAATGTCTTCCTTCAGGTCTTTTCCAGGCCTTTTTTTGGCGATTAGTTGAAAACTTTGGGGACGATCTTGGTGGCAAATGTTTTTTTGGGCTGGGGTAAATTCACCATCTCAAGCTTGAACTCCTTAGGGATGTTTTGTTGACATTTCTCTCCAGTATGTTCATATGCTCATCCGATAGCTGTGGATATTTTTTCCATTGTTTTCTCTTGTAAGAGAAGATTTCCATGCTGCAGTTGATGAAATGTTGGAAGAAGTCCCACCTGGGTAAGTAAATGTAAATCACGTGGGATATTCACAGAGTGGTTTCTTGCTTTCTTGGAGGCAACCAACATTGGATATTTATATATCCTGACTGGATCTGCTTGTACCCCAAAAACAATCACCAAAATATATCCCCTTAGATGTTATTTTTCACATACATCTTATGGTACATTCGGCTTAAACAAATTGTGGATCATATTCCAACCCCTTTCCCTCCCCATCACTCCATCACTGAGACTGCTTGGTGGCCTGATATCTTCCAAAGTCATGTTACCTGAGGTCATGTCAATCTTGGTTTTCCCATCGTTTCATTGGTTGGGGGTCCTTGAGGTCATGTCATCACTGGATGGCTCAATGGGTGCTTAGTGTGAATGAAATATCCATATCTAATCTAGAGATGATGGTGATACTTGGAAGGGATTATTTCACACTATTTTATTTCAGGTTCGCTTTGAGAGATACCGATATAGGTAGGCTGTGATTGATATGACCTTCAACTATGGTGGTTCAGATGATATGTTTTTTTTCTTCCAAAACCTTTCCGAATGTTTTGAATCGCAAAATGGTCTGCATGCATACAGCTTTCAAACAACATACAACCAGCTGTCAGTTGCACGATCTTGTGCCGCCAAAATTTATTGAGTTATGGTCCTTTTTTGTGTACATGTGATGTATGGCTGGTACTTTCAGAGCAATTCCAAACTACTTTTGACAGAGGATTTGGTTTCGAAATCTCTTATTGCTTAAGGTTAGCCGCTACGGTTTACAGAAACGAATCCTAGAAGCTCAGCCTGCAGGGCTTGAAACTTCAGGTCCATAAATGATACAACCTTTGGGTAGTTGAGGAGGTACAAAAAACAACGTTGGACATACCGGTTTTATATATTTTATATACACCAACTCTCCCCATTGAATGTTTTGTTGGTTCAAGTCATACCTGGTGTCATATTAGTACCACTTGGTGATCCCTTCCTGTCAATTTCCTCACGTTGCTGGAGATCTTGAGGTGGGATATACCAATGCTGGCAAGTTCGCAGGCTTAGTAAGAGGAACACTTGCGATGAAACAGAAACACCAGCTTGTTTGGGCTGTTGAAACTTAGACTACCTCTTGGTTATAAGGACTATCGATGACTTTTATATAGCCCCACAAACAGGAATCCTTGTACTTTCCCAACCAGTAACGGAATTGAACTTACCGCTGTTTTTGCGTGGCTCACTTTGATACTATAAATGAGTACTACATAGTTCCCCAAAATTGCCGGACAAACTACGGCGCTCAGCCGCTAAGCACCTGAGATCTAGGACATGAACCCTATTAAAACCCCGCAATCATGGGACAAGCGACTTACCAACTAGTGCATGATTTTGTTGAACCGTTTTATCGCCGCACAATTTTTCTGTTCAATTGACCCATTTCTTCTCTTTTCGCAGTTCATTCCAGATTTTCTGGTGGAAGGTCGGTGCAGTAGTTTCTACTGAAAAAAAGATCCCGAATTCAGATCAGGAAACTCCTAGAATTCGATTTTTCACCTGATCCCTGGCCGAAAAATTTGATCACCTTGGGTGGGGAGGTGTATCAACAACATGAAGGGGCACATCAATGGCCTTGGGGATGCCTGCCACCGGATTTTGTTTCCAAAACCTTCGCTACCTATGTGGCACCTCTTATGCTGTACATGGCACAAAAAGTAATGACTATTGATTCGTTGTAGCCATTCAAATGTCTTTCACTTGGGATGATCTTCAATACTGAAGATGAAATGAGAAACAAAGAGGGTTGATCACAGCCTCGCAATTCGTGTGACCTGGTTTCCTTGCAAGGAAAGTTTGAAACACATACCCTCCAGGGAACTAACATATCCCCCAAAAAATGGCATTTTGAAGATGATTTTCCTTTTCCCAATGTGGGATATGTTAATTCCCTGGAGGGTATCACAAATTTCTTTATCTAAAGCAAGTTTTGTAAATTTATCTATCAGAACAATGAAGGCGCAAAAGTCAGAATGCAATATTTCTTGCAGTTTGACATACTCTAAGGCTTAAAGGTGTTTGTCAGACTCAGTTCAATTAAAACATATGGCCGCCTATAGTATAGATACAGTAAATATATAATGTATGTAATGTTGTATATTAAATATCGTTGAATATTATATATATATATATCAGTGAATATATCGCCTCAATATGTTTGACCCGAGAACCCTGTTATCCGTGTTAATGTTAACCCATACTCCAAATGTGTTTTGTTCCCAACCAAAGTGCAAGGTGATGGTAGGATAGTTGGTTAAGTGAGCCTTGGACCGACCCAGGTCAACGTTGATGAATGCCTTAGCACAGAATACAGAGGTTGGGATGGTACAGGTGAAACAAGTTGATGGTTCGACAACCGTCATAGAGTTGATTCTGAAATCTACTTTGGTTTTAATAGGCTTTGAGATGTGACAGTTGCTCCCCTTTTGGCAACGCAATGTCCTGTTGCAACAGATGGGTTCATACCCATGACCATCTCAACGTTATGGACATACAAGTTTGAGATATATGGCAATTTAGGTTTAACAGAACAGTGATTTCGTGATCTAAATGAATTTGTCTTTGATATATGATATATTATACAAGTATTATTATATAATCACATTATTAATTATTGTGGCATCATTATTGTTATTTCATGAACATGGTTTTATATCACAATATATCTAAGTCATTATATTGCACACTATTTATTTCTCACATAGCATATATTACATATCATATATATATATACCTGTTCTGTATTCTATCCTTTACATTGAATATTCTTTGATGTACAACATTCAATTCACACTATGTATTGCACTATCATGTAATATATATTATTTTTGGTTTTATGTATATAATGTTTATAGATTTTCTAGGTGGTGGCAACTCAAATATGTTTGGAATTTTCACCCCGAAAATTGGGGAAGATGAACCCATTTTGACTAATTCATATTTTTCAGATGGGTTGGTTCAACCACCAACCAGTTTTGTGACATGTTTTAACAAACAGATCTTGATGAATGCCCACCTATGACAGGTGAAAGCCAAGGTCGGGGCCCTGGAAAGATGCAACCAGCCAGCGAGAATGGATGATGCCGCGGCCGATGTGTTTGGGATGTCTCATGGGGACCCCCCTGAAATCTAACATAGATACCCAAAATGACGCCATGTTTGTAAGGAGATCTCGAGATACATCAAAAAAACCCATGATTTTGGGTATCTATGTTAGATTTCGGGGGACAAATAGGAATTCACCTCAACTTTTCGAAGGTCCATAAGCACCAGGCGTAGTGCGTTCTGTGTGTTGTCTTAGAGCTTTGTGATCCCCCTGCTCACCAAGGTTTTTGAAGGCAAAGTTTTTTTGGTGCCATTTTGGGTGGATCAACAAGAAGACTTGTGGGAAACATCAATGAAGAATGAATGGTGATGCATCATCCACCATCAACCTGCGAATTTTCATCAGTTCCATGTCAAAAATGTCTTCATCTATAGGGATTTTCAGCATCCACCAATTTGGAAAAAACGTTTCATCACCGAATCGACGTTTTGCCTGATGACTCATTTGCTTCAGAGCCTTCAGCAGTGGATGGCCTAGCCAAGCACAATTATTGTAAGGAACTGAAATCAAGCCATCCCATACCACACCTCAAATAGTCAGGTAGATTTTAGATGACAATTTCTGATGACTCGGATGACATCTTTCACAAGTTGGTTTGGAAGTTTGCTTCTAAGGTCACTGCAGATGTTGCCTCCGGTGTAATTAGTAGAAACGCTTCTAGATGTTTTTCTTCGACCCCTAACTTTGATATATTTGGTGAGCAGTTTGTCCATAGTCTCTTGGTGCTTTGTTTAAAAAGGAAGCATTCATGTACCTCTGAGTAGTTTCATTTGAGTTCGATGGGCTACAGTAATCAGATATACGATGATTTTATATCTATGCTCCAGTAAACTAACATAGCAATGGACAATTCCCCATTTGTAGTTGGATTTTCTATTGGAAAAGATTGATTTCCATTGCAAGTAATTAACTAGTTCGTTGGTAGCAATATGCACCTTGATACTGTTGATGGTTCCCGAATCCGGCGTTCACCACCACCTTTTGGATGGTGCTAAAATTTGTTAAAAACCCTGCAAGAAATGTGATTTCAACTCTTAACTGGTGAACGCCGGATTTCTGAACCATCAAGCGTATGATAACGGGATTATCATCAACCCAATAGGGTTTAGATACCCAATATAAGGATTCCCTATTGAAGGTGGGATGACCATTCCCCATATCACCCCTTGCCAAAGCTCCATTCCTGAGGATCGGCTTTTTGAGACCTTGGATCCTACGCGACGTTCGGTGATGTTTCCAGGTGAGGATCTGAAAAGAGGTGAACAACAAAAAGGTGAAAGGGAACAACAACAACAACAACAACAACAACAACAACAACAACAACAAACACAACAAACACAAACAACACAACACAACACAACGCAACACAACACAACAACAACAACAACAACAACAACAACAACAACAACAACAACAACAACAACAACAACAACAACAACAAAACAACAACAACAACAACAACAACAACAACAAAACAACAGATAACAACTTACAAGTACTCTTCACCCTTTCTGCAAACGACCGATGTGACACAGGGTTCAGATGTTGATTCTAAGAATTGACAATAAAATATGATGTCAAAGTTTCCAACGCCACACATTCGCTAGTATATATTGAATTTCCTGGCGTGTCCAAGAAAGCTTGCAAATGGTTATATAATATATTCTACGTTTTCTAGCCGCTGAATCATCACTCAGGGTCCATCCAGATCAATTGAAGGCTTTTCACAATAGGGAACATCTTCTTTGACCATTCCCTTTTGTAGCGAACCTATGCAAGCCCTTCCTAGGGTCGCAAAAAGCAATTTGCTAGGCGGTCGCACAGTGATGTTGGCCGATACAGTCCCTTGGCATGGAGGGTTTCCCTACACAAAATAATTGGTATATAGATAAATATGGATTGTTCTTGGTATATAGATAATTGGTATATAATATAGATAAATATGGATTGTTCTTGGTATATAGATAATTGGTATATAGATAATTGGTATACACCAATATTGGTTCTCTTTTCTCCTTTTCTTTAGGGATGGATTTGTTCATGTATGCCTCCAAGGGGTTGAGGAGTGGTTTGTGAAGACTTAGAGGTTGAGGAGTATTCGAAATACAATGGAGTACCTTAGATCCATTGGAATTGAAAGTCGGTGGCCCCCCCCAAACTCAACAGTGGCTTCTAGGTATAGGTGTTGTGTGTGGTTTTTGTTGAAGGGACCGAAATAAATGAAGGATTGAATCATACAAACCTTATTTTTAGGTTGATGCAAGGTGTTGCCTGGAACCTTAACCTAAAGAAAGAACCTGGAAATTAATGAGTAGCAAATCAACGTGTTCCATCACATTCAATGCTTAATAATTTATGTTGACAACCCCGCATTGCAGCCACAATCATGTGTCATGTTGGATGTTTGCCAATGCGGGCCGCGGGCCAGGCTTGCTTCAGGTCGGTGTTGATTACAAGTTGTATACATGACATAGCAACTGCAGTCACCTCACATAGGAATGGACATGCCGTTTTTTTCAAAGGAACTACATCTACACATAGCGGATTTGTTCAGCAATGTTCGATGGAGGGTTTGATTACTGGAGTGTAAAACTTTCAAAGGGTGAATGTGTGTACTCTTTACGAAGTACCCCAATGAATTTGCCGACATATACATACGTACGCTGTAATAAACAAAAATATATATATATACAATATGTAGGATTATGTAGGGCTTACACGGGGTAATCAATATGGAAAGAGATATCGAGGGAACAACTCCCACTGGGGTCCCTTCCCAACTCTGCAAGGTTGGCTTCATACAGAGGCAGATGGACCGAAAGGAGGGGAAACATATACATCAAAAAGTATGGCTTGCTAGATGCATGTGCCTAGAAATTTGGGGTTGTTTTGAACATCACATTCAGGAAGCTAAGGTATTTAAGATGAAGGTTTTTTTGTTTTTTTTGGATCTGAATTCTCTCAAATAAACCCATGCCATATCGATGAGCATTTGCTATGGAGCCACAAAACAAAAACATTAGCTTCCATACCTAGCTTGACTTTAAAAAGGTAGGCCTTTAGGCCTTGGTACGGAATGTCCATGAAAAAACTTGGAGTGGTGCACTGAACATCACATGCGATGGGGTTCCGACGTATCCAAGATCAAGTTTTGTTTGTTTCAACCTTGAGATTTTTTCTTGCTGTTTCAATGTGGACATTCATATGTATGTGTGTTTTATTTTAAGAAGTGTAGGTGAATATGTCAATGGAATCACGTCACCTGTTGGTGGACTGTTTTTTTTTGTCTTTTTGTTCATTTGCAATTAACGTCTTATGATCATTGGATGATCCTCGACGGCATCCACCAATAATTTTTGTTCATTGGCAAATGATCCCTATATGATCCAATTTTTTGATGTCAGTGTATTGGATCATACTGTAGTGACTTTGAATCATCGTTGGATGTTTTTTTCATGGAGGATGAGTCTTTCTTTCGCATCTTCTCTGGGTTACCAGATGTTTCCAGCCACCGATCGGAGGTTGCCAGAACAACTGGTGGCTGGATTTCGAGCTACTTTGGAAGAAGTCGTTGAGGTGCCGTTTCAAAGGGGTATACCATCAAGGGATGATTTCAAGCTTCAGCAATCCTGGAGTTGATATGGAAGGAATATTCCATTATTTATGACGGGTTTTAGCACCATCCCAGGTGGTTGTTTCGGATTTCTGAACCATCAAGAGTATTTTGTACTGTACCAGTTGATATTGTAAAGTACTGTAAATTGGAAGTCGATTCAGCCTGTTGATCGGACGTTGAGCAGCTTCACAAATAGTTGGAAAGATGTTGTCCATGAACAGCAGTGGTACTGTATTGATAGTTTCTGCTTCTCTCAGTCAAAGCAGACATGCATAAGCCAGACACGAACCCACATGCAGAATTGCATGGTATTGCTTCGTTGGAGCGAGTGAAATATGTGTGTCACCAATAATATATGCAGTTCTTGGAGCACTGTTTTTTTCTCTTGCTAGCGAGATTGCCTTTCACCCTTTTTTTCACCCATGTTTTGTCCAATATCTAAAATGGATTGAAGCGAAAAAAACATGGAAAAATTATCTTGCATGATCTTGCTACGCTCTGAAACTAACAGTTTTTGCACCCAAAAACCTGGGTCGGAAGATGAGTTAGTTGCCCGTTTTTGTTGTAAGCTTTTTAGCAGCGAGTTATTCTGAGGTGTCCCCATAGATGCTATGAATAGATGCACCGTGGTGCAACATAGAAACAGTGACTAGCCTGTATAAAACTTGACCACATACAACAATATCATAAAAACTACCATTTTTTTTTTCAAATAAATCAGTCTAACCTTTGCCGTTTGAACCTTCAATCAGCGTTCAACTCACGAAAATCCGGCCACTGTCAGACAACAATGATCCTGCATGTGGTGGATGTATCTTCTCCAACCGCAGCTCAACAGGCAGTATCGTGGAGGGGTGCTTGGGGTATTGGGCGTCGTAGAAGAGTTCAGATGAGCTTTTTGTTGGTTGAAAAAGGAATGCCAGGGTAGTGTTTAGTTTTTAAAACCGGGTTTGATTGGCAGTGACAGCCTGCGCAAAAGCAGGAACTGTGGATACTTTCTGCTCATATTGAATACAGTATCGATATTTAGAGTTATACTTGTGTATTCATATGATTCAGAAGCATATGCATACGTATATGCAAGTTTCATGTGTCACTATTTGTCCATATTCATATTTCATATTCATGCCACATAGTACAATGTCATATCTTGTCAGATTGAAATACTCTCCAGGAAACTAACATATCCCACCTTGGGAGAAGGAACATCTTCAAAAATGCCTTGCGATGGGATATGTTAGTTCCCAGGAGAGTACACAATATTATGTAAATAAGTACAACTTCAGATCTTAAAGCGACCTCTAGATATTGCGTTGAATGGCAACATCTAAAGCATCTTTGGAAAGAAAGTGAACTCTGAAGCAACACATCTACGGAGTTTATGTTATCAAAGAATTTTGGATTTGTCCAAAAACGCATGACATGTCTTTGATTTTAGACTCGGATTTTGCAACTATTTGCATTGAATTGACTAGTGTAAGTTGTATGATAGTTGATATATGTGATATGCTACATGTATATATATGACATATTTGGGTATCTTTGCTACCGTGCAGACTAAGATGTTACATATATATATATATACACATAATACGTATAATATATACTATTTATAAGCATTTCAATGTTGTACAGATATCATCAAATGAGCCCAGCTTGGCCCAGATCGCCAGCGTTTTAAAGACCCTGAAACGTTTGCCACGTTTCAAGCCGTCCGGGGGCCTGGAAAAACCCATGAAGGGATCAAGCGATGGATGGTCCACAAGCTTTCCTTGGGAATTGGAAGTTTTTCTTGTGGGTGAGTACATACACTAGAAGTACATGTTTGAATACATATACATATTATATGTTATATAGTACACATTATATTATCAATTGGATTTACTATTCAACATTTAACATGAAGCCAGTATACCTAAGTAAACTTCACCTGCACAACATAAAAATAGATTGCTGAACATGTCCAAAAATTTTATGTTTCTGGTGAACGTAGAATTTTGTTGGTTCAAATCCAAGAGACCACTCGGCTGTCCATCCCCAGATGTGCCAGGAACACTCCGCAAATCATGGTCTACAACAAGATCGACAAGTTAGAAGGTTGGGAACCACAGACAGATCCGTGGTCAAGAACTCTTTTTCAATACTTGAGGGACCTATTTTTAGCAACCATGTTCACCAATCACCAACCATTGTCACCTTCTTGTATCCATTGAATTCATGTGTACTGGAGCAGATTTCTTTCGATTCTGAGTTCTTTTTACTATAGGATTGTTGGGTTGGAAGAAGTCACCAAGAATTGAAGAGACTCGGAGAAGTGAGAGGTCATGAGTGAGTACTGACTCAACAAGAGAATCACAGATTCAAGTTGATTTTACTTTGTTCTCCCAGTGGGTAGGATGACATCATGTGTAGATGTATATTTATATATATATACATATTGTAGGCTTTTGTATAGTGGCCAAACAGCTTCCATTTGGTATGAATAAAAGCAACAACACGGCCACAAGTTCATGAATTGCAAGGTGCTGAATGATTTTGAAGTTTTTAACAGCGTTAGGAAGGTAGGGAATGATTCCTCTATTTGTACTTTGGTGCATTTATATGATGTGTCAATTATATTATGGGTTGTCTATGTGTCATTGTGCAATGCTTAATTGGATGCATGGCACTGTCAGCTGAGGTGGAAAAGCCGAAGAATTGGAACAGAGTATGGGAACTCAGCCGATATAGGAATCGTGAGTTGGTTTGCGATATATGTTAGGGTTTCATCCCTTAGTTTTATATAGCATAGCATTAAAGCCCTGTATATAGGTGATGCATTTGTTTTTGGATGTTCTCTTTATTGAAATATTGGGGCATCTTACAGAGTCCCAGTCCAACTTGTTTCGTTGCTGTTGTTAGAGTTGTTGGGATCCGTTTCATGATGGTGCTTCCTGCGTTGTAAGTCACCTCATAAGCCAGCTAGGACCTAAGATAGATGTTCTGTGGCGATGAATGACTCGGAATTGATATGTCACATGTCCTTTAATGAGGTATGCTTGCATTGGATAGCCAGCAATCGGCACAAAGAACAACAGTTTTTGTCCACAGCTGCTAAGGTTTAAGCTATCCTCATCCTGGCATTGTTGGACATGTGCAGGTGCACGTTTGATTGTCAGAGTTGGGAGCATAAATCCAATGCACTTGTTGACACATGGATGCACTTGAACTTCTTTTTGTGGTTGCAATTTGGATGTGTTTTTACGTTTTGGTTCACTATCGTGTTATTTAAGCCTGGATTAGGTTTACTTTTTTGCTTTGATGACTTAACGATGTATTTTTGGGTAGTACAGTACTATTGGATATTGAATATTTGTTGCGCTATATAAACATCTTCCTTCAGTAGTTGTTCATGAGTTCATGATTTCCAATCCCGGCATTGAAGCAATTGGAAATAACAGTTCACTTCATTGCCTCCCTCCCTGAAACTAACATAGCACCTGAAAATGGATGGTTGGAAGACGATCGTTTCCTTTTAGGATGGCCTGTTTTCAGGTGCGGACTGTTAGTTTCAGGGTGCAATGCTCCTTGTCTTCTGAACGTCTTCTTGGCATGGTTGTTTACTGCAGATTTGTTGGGAACTCTGACGATCCCTCACATAAAAGGTGCAAAAACTTCATAGAGAGCATGATCAGACACATAGCTCATTAACAGAGGCAAGTGATCCCTGCTCTTCGTCGTTGGAATCTTGGGTGGTGCAACATGCCAAAGGTATTGTGGTTGACATCATTAAAGTGATTTGCAGATGATTTAGTAGGTATATACCTATATGTATAATGTCATTATACATGCCCCACACCTGGATGCTTGGAACAAAAATGCTTCCCAACAACTGGTATCTTGAGCAATCTCACCAAAACAAAACTGCATAAGGAAGAAACAAAAACATCTGGAAAGTATCGATGGCGATCGCCACCCCCAAAAGGTGGCGTATGCTAAGTTTAAGGGGCTATGATTGATAAACTAAGACTACTGGGAGTGCCATCGATCCTGGAACCAGGTGGGAAAAAAAAGTGAGTGGCCAACCAAATCACCTGGCCCAGCTGAAGCCACCAGGTGTCAGCTTTGAAAGGTATTGGTTTCCACGCCTTGGCTGAGGTGGAGGATGTGTTGTGATTTAGATGCATCTGGTGGGATCAATGATGGTTCATATTATATATATAGACATGATGGTTTATGTATATATATATAGTTCTGTACTATAGATAATAATGGGATGGCCTGATGTATGCTGGAAGATGCTTTTTGACATTTAAATGTGAATATTGTGAACATATTGGTGTTTAGCACAGTTCTGAAGGTAAATTGAACCTTCGAAATTTACTTGACATGGTAGTGGAGACAAACATGCTTGAATTGCACATCCGCAGATAAGATTGAGTGAAACATGCTTCGGCACCAGTGTGTGATGCTTGGGAATGGTGGGAGAATGTGGGGTGGTATATTGACGGGTCAGGCAGTTGAAGATACCTTGATCAAACATACCGACTTCGGGGCCAACCGCCTGAAGCTCTTAGTCACTGGGCCATCAACAAAAACGGGGCCCTGGGGGGAGGTTGTTAATGTTGTTACATCCCTGAAGATTAACGGCTGGAACATAATCATGGAGGTTTGGAAGATGACTTTCCTTTATAAATGGCCGATTTTTAGGTTCCATGTTAATCTTCCGGGCGGTTGTTGGGTGCTAATAGCTTACTACAATAATAGGCTGCAACCATCAACTACTTGATTAAAAGCGGGCCAACACACCTGGATTCAGGTGTTGAACACGAAAGTCTTTGAGCACATTCTCTTCTGAATCAACCAGACGCTATCAGATATTTTCAAATAGCGTGGAAGGGCAATGAAAGTTTCCAGCAGATCTCAGACAATATGTCTCCCAGATACGTTGAACAGTTTTGCCTTAGTTTGTGCAGCATTTACTTTTTTTCCAAGAGCCCAATCACAGTTTGATTTTTATGGTACAAGTGCGTGTACCTCCAAGAAAGTTCTCTCACTGAGTTGGACTTGGCCCGACCATTCAGCACAGGCTGAACTCTTTGCATAGTCAATACTGTCATTTGAAGGATCCTCAGGCAAATGCTTTGTTGGTTTTGAGTCAAGTTAAGTTATAAAAGCGACGCGTTATAACTTGTAATGATGATGCTTATGTATGCTTATGTTGCATACCCAAAGAGACAATGCATTGTATAAATACTCCGCCTCCTAAACTACTTACTCAAAGGTTGGTAAACACATATACTTGTACTCTGCACTGATTTCCTAGGGTAGGTTACTTGAATTTGTCGTGACGCAGGAGATTGGCTACAACTAATTGTCGTCCAAAACTGGCCAACAGGGAGGTCTTTCCAAACTTAAACCACGTGACATCGATCTCTTGACGGAGAGACTTTTGTCCCATTTGCCTTTCACCACGTAGGAAATTCAGGGGGCGTCTGAGCTGATGAACATGGCAGCAGACTACGATTGTTCTATGGTCATTACAGTGAGTGGAATGATCATGCCGCTACCGGTTGAGATTTCTACCACATGATCTTTGAAACCATGACTGCACACCCGCTTTTTTATGACCTACAGAAACTTATCCTGGCCTAGGATACAAACCATAATAACAAAGTCGTTTTTAAATCCCAGCTGAACGTGGGTTTAACTTTTTAATGTTGATTGATTGAAAACAGCAGAAGTTGTGTTTCGGCCTTCATGCCCAGATCCCTTATACGGACTCTGCACTCTATGCGCAGATGCATCTCGGTTTGTCAGAGTTGAGAAGTGGATAATTACGGGTTGCTCTAGCAAAGAGAACCCATTGGTTGGACGATTAATAGCATTTGCGCCTGCAAAATTGGGGGAGGTGTTGGAAATTCTACAAGTACTATCGTATAATATGTAATCCATTCTTGGATATCCATGCATTGAGTGTTTGGACAAGGACCAAGCGTTGTCAAGATCAAGTAAATAGTATGTGCTCCCATATGTCTTCAACAAACATATTCCGAAGCAGCCTCCTCATAAAGTATCTTGCATTTGATCAAAGAAACACGATACAAAGAGCAACCATATTTCTTGAGAACTTCTATATAAAAGGCAATGTTCAAGTTGATATGTGTTATAAATTTCTTCAACAGAGTGAGACGAATTTGTCCTGAACCTGATGCAAATCGTGTTTACATTACACGCCACCAATGGTAAATCTTTCCAATACCCCACCTTGGTGGCCAGGAGAGCTGAAAAAGATTAAATGGGGTCACAGCATGTCCAGGAATCATAGAATGGGTCATCAAATAGGACCCATTTTGGCGGAATCAAACTTGATGCAAATCTATCCTAAATTCGAGGGATTTCCCCTCAACAGTGCAGCGCTTGGTTTGGTAATACAATGACTCCTGATGTTTGGTATTTTAACATGTGTGTGTCTTTATGTTTGAGGAAAACATGAGTTGTGATCTTTGTCTTGCGGCTTTCTGTTGTCATGTGTTCAATGGAAGTTCTCCAGGTTTGTATCTGTGCATAATGGGATTTGGGACCTCAACAAGGGATGCTAACATTGCACACACCTTGGATGAACACTCAACAAATGACAATGTGTAGCTTTAGAAAACAAGGCAACAATGATCTAATTTATTCAGTTGACTCTTCATTTTTATTTTATTTTATGTGTTTTTTAGACATTTATATCATGCACAGTACATTATAGTACCTGTATATTTCATATGCCATTCCTGAAGAAAGTTGCCGCAACTACTTCCCACAACTGGGACAGAAGAGAGTTTCGCCAAGAAGACAACTTCCGGATTGGGAATTAGCTGGCAAAAATCCATTAACTGGGATGTAATCTAAAGTTTATATATGAATATTAGGATAAACTACCTATTAACTAACTGGTGCAGGATTTTTGTTTTCCATCAACCCGTATGAAATCTTAGTACCACATAGATATATCAGCGCTACCTTGCTGCGGTTTGAACCCCAGGAAGAGCGGAGATCAACAAGTGAAGATCAACACCGAGGACACCCGTGGCGAGTTAGAAGTTGGTTGACTATACCCCTCCAGGGAACGTTTGTCCATATCGCACCTGCGGAAAGCCGGAAAGACATCGACTCAAAAGTGCCTTTAAAAGGGGAGATACGTTGGTTCCCAGGAGGGTATATAAGTTATACATTTAATCTTTATGGATTATACCTGTAACATGACTCGTCCTAAATAGTTCACAGTGAATTAGGAAGACTGTGAGTATCAGTATCTTGTAGGAACTTCGGCCCAGATATTATTGGGTCGTTGGGGAAATGAACCCAGACATTCCACAAGTGTTTAAGTACGCTTTGTTTATTTCAGGTAGGGTAATTCATGTAATTGCCGATTCTTTGCCAAAGATATGTGGATGTCATTCCTTTTCAGCAAATCTAAGTGTGTGGATTTTGAAAGCAAAAAAAGAATTCTGGGATGACCAACAGAGTTGGGAACTGGGACCTGGAGAAACTTAGTGTAAACATGTGTCAAAGTCTCAAAATGGCCCTGTGGCAAGTTGTTTAATCAAAGTATATCAAACTCATTTTCATATATGCTTCTTGTTGTTTTTTCCTTCAACCTTGGTACGGCTGAAGGGGTTAACCAAACAGGTTCCTATCAAAGTGTATTCAGGTGACATCACCCAACTCCTGAAGAGAATGAGTGGCCTTCACAGGAAAGTCATTCAAATTTCAACCACCAGCCATTCTCTTTTGAATGTTTCAAATTTCCATCTCTAGTGGTGATGTTATTTAGCTACATGCCATGATTTTGATTGATTTTATAATATGTTGATTTTGATTCCCACACTTCCACCCTTACCTTATCTTACTTGAAAACTTCTTTTCATGACAATGAGTTGATGACTTTGCCCAGTTGTTTCTTACCAGGGTACAAGCCGCCAGAAACAGTTGAACCAACACACCGGGGCCCCAATCCAGGAAGCAACTGGTGATGGTTATTTGTTGGAAGTCACGGCTTCTCCCACCGCGGCGCGGAAGTTGAAAAGCTTCGAAGTTTCTCGGTTTTTAGAAGAAAAAAACCCGGGAAAGGAAACTGTCCGAAACCAAACAAAAGTGACTATGACATTACACTGTGGAGCCTCTAGAATTGTTGTTTTGGGGCATCATAATTCCAATATTTATTTGATTTCACTTGTGATTATATTAGAAATATCACTAATCGCTCCAGTATGCAGTTTGTAACCAGTGGGTACTGTACTGTAAGGATGATCCCGTATCGGAAGTCGGCGTTTTTCCGGGGGCGGCCTCATGTTATGTGGCTATTCCCAGCTATGGTTGAATAGGTTTACCCTCCTGTAAACTAACATGGCACTAGAAAAACAATCATGAATGAAGATGTATCTCCTATGAAAGAATGGTGATCATCACCATTTCACCATGTTAGTTTGCTGGAGGGTTTTTGCATCGGATTTTCTTGCAGCTTGGTGAGATTTTGTTTCACCAATCCGAGTTAAAGGCTCACTACCAGCACCCTCCAAGGGGTGGTGTTTGAACCTTAAGGGGTTGTTTAGTGGCACCCCACCTACCATCCATTTGGCACCCCTTGGAGGATCCAGGTATGATGGTTGTATAGTGGTATTTCTTTGATGACCAGAAACCTGCTATAGGGAGCCAATGATATTTACTGGTGACTTCCGAGCAGCAAACTGAGTTTTGTTGTTGGCCAAAAAGACAGAAACAAAAACAGCGATGATTTCAGGCAAAGTCACTTAGATGCCTTTTTTCTATACCAAAAGTTAGGGGAAGTGTCTCCAACCATAGATGTGAGTCAGTACTTTTGTTGTAAATTCACTTAAGCTCTGATGTTTACTTCAGCTTTCTTCCTGCAATGGCCATGATCCTTTCTCATCCACGGCTGACATGAGGGAAGTCATTGAACGCTGAAATTCAGAAAGAGAGCCAAGATATCAAGAAAAAAATGAGAAGTCACTTGCATCACTCTGACATCACCAGAATCATGCATGAACAAACAATCAATCAGTCTGTGAAACAAATAATTTCACATCAATAGTATATTTTGCCAATGCAATAATAATATATGAACATATAGAATACAATACTATTTTGTCATGTTCTTCGTATGTTTTTTTTCAAATCGACCCTCCCGCTTTGATGCAGCTGAGGTGAGCGAAGAAGACTTTGAAATTATCTCGGCGTCGTGATGAAGATTCCACAGCACCAAAGACAGGGGTTTTGTGCCAATAAAGCAGCAAGCATCCATTCCCGTACAAAGATGCAACATTTGAACCGTCTTGATTCATGTACCTTTGATGTGAAGGTGATGAACAGACCTAGATTTTGAGGCGTTCTTCAACGAGAAATGCCAACAAAAGTGGGATGCGATTTATATGGATCCTTAATGTAATCATTAAGATTCCATGGTACGTTTTGATTTCCAGTTGATTATGACATCATTTCCTGCGAAAACTGTAGATGACATGGCATGGTCAAAAGATCTCGAACATTGAAGTATGATTTAGCTTAATGTGAGCACATCGTTGCAGCAGACTGCATAATTCTGTATAATATATACGCACACACGTTACCAAGTACTATTGATTCTGAGGCAAAATTGATCAAAGTTGTATAGTTTCAAAGCAATCATTGAGCACTGTTTGTGATATCCTGCTGGCAATTCTAAGCATCAGCAAGTTTCTGGCACCATAATGTGACCTTTTATAATGACATGTTATATTACCTTACAATTAAGCTGGCACCAACTAGAAATGTCATCGCAAAATGATACGAATCTTCCAGCCAGCCTTTTTTAAGGTGTTAGGGATGTCGGTAGATTCCAAACAAGAGCACTTTGCAAGTTGGTCAGATTCGACATCGTGTGCTTTTGACACATTGCTTTATTCTTTGGATTTGTTTGTCTTCCCAAAGTGTGAGACAGGCAATGTACAAAAACATAACTTATGTCATGTGAAAAGGTGCTGATGCTTCTTGCTGCCAGTGCTGGTGTCAGGCAAGCAGTTGCAATTTTTGAATGTTACATTATACATCAAGATTTTCTGTACTCTACTCATTTTGTGACATTGCTGCAGGGATTTCCTGTGGACTGACATGGTTCACAGAACCTGTGAGAATGTTGGGGATAATTCTGTACAAAATGATTATCCACCACAAAAATACAAAAGCTCTGGGGATCACGCGGATGAAATGCGAGAGATCGATAATTTGACATAAATGTGGGACTTCTCAGGATGCTCCGAGACTGTTCTGCTTAGTAAACAAAAACCGGCCGTGTTGATGTACAAAACTCAGCCAACCATTTGGGATAGTCAAACCATTGGAGATATTTACCGAATCTCAATGAGGTTTTGCTGGATTTTGTTCTTCATAATAAAACTTCAATATAATAGCCAAACTCTGCATTTTTCAAAGGAAGGATCATTCAAGCACACAGAAATAGAGAGGCCGTTCACTTGATTTACCATCGATGTCCATTCACGTCCGATCCAGCGGAACATGTTCAAGACGAGCATTTGGCGGACCTCACTTTAAAAATGGTGATGTTCCATCGATTGAAATGATTGACTGACGACACCACTACTTTCCATTGCTACTTTCTTCTCAAGAAAGCCTTGGGCCTAATCATTTTTGCAGGTCAAAGCTAGTTGGTGGTTGGAAGGGAGCGATTAAGAGTCAGGGGAATCCTGAATCATCTTAGTAAGATTTTGATAAGGCTGCATTTCGTTGTCACTATAGAATGAGCGATATTATGAACCACAAGGGATTACCGTAATCACAAAGCTCATTTCACCTATGACTGAAGTCAATAAGATTGTAATCGATATTGATCGATGATTTTCCATACACATTACATCATTCCATTGTTTGCATAGATACTAAATGCTTCATTGATGCGTTTGCTTCTTTGCAATGGAACTAAAATCCAGGCATCACTGAAACGAGACGAACTTGTTGAGTCACACCCAAAAGGAATATGAAAATATCTACCCTGGATGCCCTTGTGAAACTGTTGATGGTTCAGAAATCCCCAGCAACCACCTGGGATGGTGCGAAAAGCCTATAGATAATGGGATATTTAGCAATTCAACTGGGTGAGCCAGCAGAGATTTTGGTTTGTGTTGGAGGGGAACTTATCTTGGAACAAAAAAGCAGGCCAACCTGGTTGCTAAAGTAGGTGAAATGCCGATTGTTTCTACCTCATGTTTTTTGGGGATCGAAACTGGCCGTCGATGGAGGGTTTGAGTCTTGAAGAGATACTGGTATTGATATATGGAGACCCCTAAAAAGACGGTTTCACATATGGTCAATGCTTATTGATTTTGTTCAGGACTGAATATGGTTTGTAAGACGATTGACGTCAATGGATGGAATTTGTTTCAGCATGTTGAGCTTTTTGTTCGAAAAATCAAAATTGTGGCGATATCTCAGTTTTGTGTTAGTTACAAGATCGCCAAATAACGAAAAGCAAATGTCAACTAAATATCACCACCGCAAAAATCTCAGCTTTTGCAACAGCTTTAACTACCATCACCAACAAACAGCAAAAAACTCAGTGATGGTCCATGTCAGAGGCAGAAACCTTCATTATGCGGCCGATACCGACATTGAATTAGTTTTAAAGTTGTTCCACAAAGCAGCTTTTGCGTGCTTTTGAAATATCTTTGTTTTTTATGGGTTGATTGATGTTCTTTAAATCTAATAAGTACAAATTATATGAAACTACATGAAACTACCAATCTTTGTTTTTCACAAGCCAACAGGAAGTGGAAGCTGCTGCATGGAAACAATTGGTTTCAACGGAACGACACTACTTGAGAACGAGTTGTTGAAATTCCTTTCTTCACATCCCAGTTGTAATAAGACTAGTTTCTGTTGCAGCCAGGCATCATTTGTGGCGATTGCTGCGTCAATGGGAGGACGATGTCGATGTTGAACTTGGTGAAACAGTCTTGATTTTTGTGTTGTTGTATACTGTTTACTGATTATTCATTGCATATGTTTAGGTGATGACATGCGGTATGCTTTTTGGGGTTTTGCTCCCCATGCCATCGGAAGGGAATCTGAATTTGGATCTGAAAGTATGTGAGAATTGTCTTAGTGCCTTCCATCTATACTCTTCATAACTCTCAAAACCGGAAAACAAAAAAGCAAAGTTTCCTTGTAAATGACTCTGAGTTGGAAACTTTGGTTTGTGTTAGCCAAAATTGGATGTTGTTGAACCAACTGGATCAGAAAACAAAAACCGGAAAACCTTCTGAGTTGGTGATGTTAACCTTCGAGGCCGCGGATAAAGTGGCACAACATGCGCTTCAACGAGCGCTCGATAGCATCACGTGCACAACTGAAATCAACCGGGCTGGTTTGGGGTGTTTGAATCATGCCATAGAGGGTCTGGCTAAAACGGGGGAGCTGCGGTGAGTTGTTGATATAGAGAAGGTTTTGTTGATATGAAGTGAAAGTTCAGATTTTGTAAATCATTACTCTCCAACTACAGAAAGTTGACACCCATTTTCTCGCGTTTTTTCTCCTGGTTCATCTTCGTGTTGGCTTTTTCGTTACGTAGGTTCCATCAACTTTCTCATGTTCTTTGACGTTCGCTTCAAGGTTTGAATGTTGGATATTCTTGAATATCCATGAATATCCAAGTTGGTTACATAACTTTCAACAAGTTTTAAGTTGATTCCTCCACTTCCTCCAAAATGCTTCAGGCGATTGGAATATTTGTCTGACGAGAATTTGGGTTTGTTAGGGTGTCCCAGGGGTTGGTTGTTTCATGATGTTCATGGGCATGAAAGCAGCAATCCCAGAGTGGGTACCTGCAGATTTAAACTGTGGGTACACAGTGGTACCTTGTTTGTTTGATGGATAGAAGGTCTGTTATAGCCATGGAAAGATGGCAAGGGAATAAAACGAAACCCTACCTATCCAGTCATCCAGTTTCTGGGGTATACCCACTAAGAAGGCTTCCCAGTGGATATCATTGTATCATAAGGGAAGATATGTGAAATGATGATAGGCACCCTTTTGTGAGCTTGGAATGTAGAGTTTGAAGCATAGTGGAAGTTAGATGCCGTTTTCTTTAAGGATCCTTGGATAGCCACGAATCATTGGGTGAATCATCTCCTTAGGGAACGCCGGATACATAGTCCTATGTCCAGCAGATCCTTCACTAGCTGAAGTAGGGCCAGTCTGTGAAATATGATGCCACAAGGCACCAGTACTAAGTACTACCTACTTCCGTAGCAATCACTGTTCATAACCTTCATGTCTTTTCTCTCTTGAAATTCAAGGGCTGTAACTGGCTGTAACTGAAGATCTCAATACCAAACATTACATATGGTTTATCAATGTTTATCACTGCTTCTCATGGACAGTTCGGTGGAGTCTTTTTCAACGGTGAACTTAAGAATTTGAAACGTGAAGAAGCATACTCTTTGAAAACTATCAACCAATGTGTCTTTCTGAAGTTACAACTTCAGTGTTAGCATGAACATTTACATCCACCATAGGTTCGCGATCAACATGCTGATGCTGTGAACAGGACAAAAGCAAAATTGGGCCACTACCTGCCTTGAACTTGTGATTTTTGTGACTTCTGGCATTTTCTCCAGTAGTCCTGGGTATATCAAAAATCCCAAAGTTTCGGTAATAATCCATCCCCACAAGAGTTTTCTATTTGGAGGTTCAACAGATCGGTACCCACCACATCAAGTGGCCCGAGGTTAGGCACAGCTGCCTTGAATAAAGAGGCTGGCAAAACCCACTGGGGTGGGTTGGAAGTGGGACGGGATGGAGAAAAAATAACAACAATTGATGGGGAACTATGACGGCCAGGTATGAATTCGAAATAATTCGAAAGAATGAAAGGTGATGTAAAGTTTACACTAACGTGAACGTAGATACTTGAATAAGTTCTAAGAGGTGATTTAGTAAATCGACATCATCGACCGAGAGCATTTTTGTCATCGATCCTTTCCAGTGGATCCTGAATAAAACCGTCAGAAATGCATTCAGATGACTGAAGCACCATTTTTGTTTCCTCATGTATAGCTGGGTCTGCTTAACTTTGGGTGGTGGGTTGTTCAACATGTGTGTTGGTTCCTCTCCGATGCCAAAAACGATCCCTGCAACTGGAGGCGGTAGCGTTAGCCAAAGGCAAGCTTCAGAGGCCTTTAACAAGAACAGGGGTTTGCTGACTGATCAAGTGGGTAATCTATGGTACCACAATGATTGACCCAAACATAGATGAAGACTTTAAGACTTTGGAGTTTTTTTTGATGTTCATCGATGTTTACGATATTTGGCGGCTTTTAGGCGGAATTCCAACTATCAAGTTCAAGAAAATCGGATGAATTGGGAAACAAAAGATTCCCCTTGAAGTGTCAGGGACTACACAGCTGCTTTCGATGACCTGACAAAGATGCAGGCAGGTACACCGACAGTGGATTCAACATGATTTGTTTGCAGCTGAATATATCACCCCCGAAGTTTAACAGCTCACCCCGGAAGAGGAACCAGGGGCGAACTGTTAAGTTTTGGTGGTGCACCTCACCGGTGATGTTTGATTTTTCTAAGATCCACTGAATGCATCCAAACTGAGACCTGTCATCTTGACATTTCATGTTGGCGCAAAGTCTGAAATTCTTCACCCAGAGTGGCAAAGAGATGATGGCAAGTAGGTGGAACCAAAGAAACACACTAAAGATGTAGGTGAAATGATGTGATCCTTACATAAGTTATAAGTTGTAGCATTTCAACAACATGGAATCAACAACCTAAGTTGGTGATGGGAGCGCCGAACACCCAATACTTGTGGGTGACATCAGTGATAGTATTTTTGGAATTTCCAAAATATGTATAAACTATAAACATGATATCCCCTTGTTTTCATATCAAATGAAGTCTACATCAGCACACTCCCTTTGCAATATATATCGGTATCATCAAATTTGAGTTTAATCCTGTATTTGTTTACATTAGCGATCACTCAAGTAAATATTTTTCCTGTACAAAACAATAAATCATGTCACCTACATGTTATACGCACATATATACAATATGTAAGTTATATGAATATATATATATATATATATATAGAGAGAGAGAAAGATACCATGACAGTTTGGCAAGGCAGAGATGGAATCCTTGCTGATCTCCATGGAGGCCTCAGGGATTTGGGGTTTTCCAAGGTGAGGTACTGTTGATGGTTCAGAAATCCGGCGTTTACCAGGTTGAGGTTCGTAGTTCATACATGTTCATACCATTATTTACGGCATGGGTATCAAAAAAAATATTAGGATCAACAAATGAATATTTTTAGGATCAAGAAAAAAGTATTCCAAAACCATGCAAAAACGCAGGACAACGGCCCCTCCAACCAAGGAGACGAAGAAAGGAGGAAACGAAGAAAGAAAGAAACAAAGAAACCAGAAAAAACGAGGAAACGAGGCAACGAAGAAACGAGGCAACGAAGAAACGAGGCAACGAAGAAACGAGGAAACGAAGAAACGAGGAAACGAAGAAACGAGGAAACGAAGAAACGAAGAAACGAAGAAACGAGGAAACGAAGAAATGAGGAAACAAAGAAAGGAAGAAACAAAGAAATGAAGGAAATGAGAAACGAAGACACGAAGAAATGAGGAAACGAAGAAATGAAGGAAGCGAGGAAACGAAGAAACGAGGCAAACGAAGAAACAACGAGATCAGAAGAAACAAAGAAACGAAGAAATGATACTCAAAGAGAACATATTTGCAGTACATTGCGTAGTACTTTGAACACCAAGGGTTTCACAGGTTTGGACATGTGTAAAATATGAACCAAGGCCACAAAGCTGGATGCTAAGGCCCATTTATCACACACATACAACGTGCCTGCACCTATGATTGCAAACCTGCACATGGTTTAGCAGCGCCTCCCCTCCAACCCCCCTCCAGCTTCTTCAAGCCAAAACCAAGCCAAGCCTTTTTCTTAGAACCAGCTCCCCTCATGCCTTTTGCACAAGTAGCGAGCTTTCATCAGTGATAATGTTTTTTCGACAAAGCTTTTACCGCGGTATCTACTAGCAGCACCCTCAATACCAGTGTTTTCTTTTTTAACATTTTGGACAATTTTTTTGATCTTATTTTTTTTTGATCCCTCACCCTTATGGACCCTTATGTCTAGCCAAAACCATGGTATTCACAGCACTCTTGCTGTAGCAAAACCATGGTATTCGCGACGCGTCGAACATTCGTCTAACCAAGAGCTTGGTATCTACTAGCAGCCCCCTCAAAATCATTGATATTTTCAGCATTTGACTTTTTTTTGATCCCAATGATATTTTTTTCGATCCCTGACCCTTATGGACCCTTATGTCGGGCCAAAACCTCAGTATTCGCAGCACTTTTGCAAACTAAAGTAGCAAAACCATGGTATTCGCGACGCTTTCGAACATTCGTCGAACCAAAACCTTGGTATCTAGTATCAGCACCCTCAAAATCATTGATATCTTCAACATTTTTTTGATCCTAATATTTTTTTGATCCCTCACCCATTTATTTACAAGGGTTTATATTTTCCAGGTGGTGATCGCCGGATTTTTCCATCAACTGTAAATTGTGATTGTTGTTACTACCTCTCAACAAGAATAACTCTCAGTGTTGAGCTTTTGGTTGGTAAGACTGTATCGGAGGCGTTTGAATCTGAGTGACATGTGCGATTATTTATTCCATTTGTAAATGCATGCCCTATAGCAACGCGCGCCTTTTTCATTGCCATGTCAGTTGCCAGAGGACACGATATGGAGGTTTCATCTATTTTTTCAACAACGGATGATGTAAGAAGTTCCCACCAAACAGATGTATTTTTGCACGCCTCTTCTCAGTCAGCGGGTTGACTTGCTGCGCACTGTGCCTTCGGCCAGGAAGAAACAGAGCTGAAAGTGATGAAAGGACACAAGGACCGCCCAGAAAAGGTGAAGTCTACCTTGGAGGTTGGAAATTTTGCATCATCTGATCATCTCACTTGCAAATTTTCATATCCCCACCAAAAGCCCAAAATACTGATTTGTTAAAAGAAAACACATCGATTTTAACATCATGCAAGACTTCAAGGTCCCAAGGAGTTCATGATGGATTAGCATTTGATTGCTGTAGGACTTGTGGCAGGAAGCTCGTCCACTGCTACGTTGCTCGGTGCAGCCTTGGATCGATGAAACATCGTTTCCGTGGATTTGGTTTTCCCCTGCAAAATAGGCCGCTTCCCAAAACGAAATTCGTTTCCATCGTTTCCCAAACCACCATTTTTCAGGTGGCAAGAACCACTGAACCACCATGTTTATCAATTTTTCAGGTGGCAAGCTGTTAGTTTTTTTTGGAAAAAAGGTATGTCATCTCATATGCTCTTAAAATGTGACTTTTCAAAGTCACATTTTGATTGTCCAATGTTCAGAAACCCTAAGATGTGGCAAAGCGCCAATCCAAGTTGTGTGAGGGGATGGTTTGTGACATGTTTACCACGAGGTGCAGAAATGAGTTTGTGGGACACCCAGATGGGAATGCGATGGTTGATGAGCCATTGGACCGAGTGTTTTTTTTCTTGGGAAAATGCACATTTTTGGGATGATTCAAAAAATATATAATTTCCCTGAAATTTGCACTTGTGCCACAAAACTAACACCAACATTCTGAGGTTCTTCTTTGTTTTACTTCTTTAATGCTGTTTGCTCTCTCTTTTGGTCTGAGAAGTTTGTGCGGTTTGACACTTTGAACAATTGTATTTTTGTTCGACTGGTATGCTCTCATAAAACTAATAAACACCAATCCAACTGTTGTATTGAAAGTCACCCAGGGTATGTCCTTGAGTCATTAGGTTCTTACCCGACTCTCATTGAAGCCCCTCCGTCCCCCGAAAGGGGCTTGTGGGGCGAAGCAAGGCGGAAATCACTTCTAGAATCACTGCCATTGTTGGATGCTTCAGATGAGGTCCGCACGGCTTGGCTTAGGGCTAAGTGGAAAGTGTAGGTTTGGGGAATTTGTTTCCCATAGGATCCATGTATGGTATATTCACCTACATTTACCATAAAAATCAACCAAATGTAGGTGTATATACCATACATGGATCCTATGGGTTTAGATCCCCTACTAAACCTACGACATGTGAAGTCAGTCACGATTGCCGCCTTTTTGTCCGGTTTCGCATCTCAAGGAATGGCAAAGAAGTTTTTTTTACACATGTGTCAGACTGGTTGAAAGAACCATAGTCATTCCTATCTATCAACATCAACGGTAAGGATATTCATAAGACATTTTACGTAAGATTTGAGAAAACAATTTCACTTGAATAGAGGGGAGGACAATTAAAAACGCATTACCTATTTTAACCTGTGTCAAACACATTGTCAGGAAAACCGGTGGATTGTTCATACACTCACTTTTACAAAGTGGTTTGCAACGGCACAACAAACATTGACATGTTGGTCATACATATTGTTGGACGCAGAATGAGCATAAAAAGCTGCTCTGAAAATGGGAATGGCAAAATATATGATGAAAGAAAACATATCTTGCAGGAATGCCATGAAAAGAACAAGATTCAAACATGTGTAATTCATAATAGTGGCTTTAAATTTTTTACACACTGGAAATCCCAGTTGATCTTAGATCAGGAGCGGCAACGGCTCTGGTTGCTTTGGACTGAGCGGACTTGGTGTGGAGGTACCGATGAGGTTCCGACGGATTTGTCCGTCGGCTTTGGGACTCATTGAGTCACCCTTTGGGCGTCAAGATCTTAGCATTCCTTGCAAAAAAATGGGGTTCAGCATATGTATATATGGTTCACTGTTGAGATCATTGGACCCTTTTTATAATGGTGAAGTTCGATACTCCAAGTATTTCAGCATGGTTGTAAATATTGGGGATGATTGTATGACACTACCACAATTGCAGACATTGGCATTTGTTTCGCTTGAGAAAGTGGGGATGATTCAGCACAAGACATTGGACGTTGCTATTTATCTCCAGTGTTCTAGATCGTTACTGAGGCACATATAATATAGGGCTTGGGATGTGTGAACACATAAACTCTAATTCCCTGATTTGTTAAGCGGCGATTTGTAATCTCAGTTTTCTGCCCAGCCAAATGATGTTAATGATATGTAGAGATCCTTGAGGTTACTATGATGCCTAAGCTTGGAAACCTATGCATGGGAGTCAAGGGATCGATGACGTTAATGACCCCGTCACTGTTTTTCATGTTGTGCACGGGCTCTCATGTTGGGCTCATGGCCTGTAGGTTTTCAGGGATTTCCCGGAAATAATAGTGCATTAGTTCGGAGTTGGTAATATAATGATCCTTGATATCTTTTCAGTTCCTATACTTGACAGGAAATAAGTTGATGTTTTTTTTTCGAAACCGACGCATCATTAAAGTTCTGAATGTGTCATCGTTGGGAAACCATTTTCTAAAACAAAACAACACTTAAATGATATTCTAGCAAGGTTCATTTGGCTGAGATGAGGGCTGGACACACATCACTGGAAAAGTTGGAGATTTTTGGAGCCAGGAAACGGGGGTTGTAAATTTCCAGTGCGAGGCACTAGGTAGATCATCATCAAACATCAAATTCACAAACCAGTCTTGGAGAATTCGGGTCACCCGACCTCATCCGAATGGGTGGTTTAGGAGATACCCAAGCTTGGTTGGTGGGAGAGAAATAACTTTGCACTCAGTCAACCAGGGGCATCTTACAAAAATGGTGCTTCCTTTTTTGGAAGATGATAAACCTCCTAAGTAAAATAATGGTGGCTCGGTTTCCCCAACCTATAAACAATGGTGGACTTCCAGGACTTCCAGGGACTATTTCCATCATCCAATCTATTTGGCCCCGGCAAAGGCGGATCTCTTGCCGCGCTTGAGCGAAGCATTAAACCCCGACGGAGAAAAGAAAAAGGCAGAAAGGGGTGCAAGGATACAATCCTTGTTAAAAGGATGATGTTAGAAGTAAATATACATTTTCGATCGTATAGCAAAGCCATTCCAAATTCCAAGATTTTTTCAAAGTGTGAAGGGTTTTGAGTTTTGAGTGATGGCTATAACTTGTTTGCCCTCTCAGCGAGTTGCCGCTACTCTCACCTCCCCTACAAGTGTTATCACTTTCTAGGTGGTGGTTTCAATTTTTTTCATTTTTATCCCTACCTGGGGAAATGATCCAATTTGACTAATATTTTTCAAGGGGGTTGAAACCACCAACTAGTTTTTTTTTGCCATCAACAAATAATTGCTGCTAATCCTCTCACGGAAGCTTGAGAAATATGGAGTGTTGAAAGTGCATTTTCCTGACCAAACCGCGCACTGCCCCGTGAAATTTCCTGCTTGGCGAGTTTAAGATTGACAAATTTTCACCAAAATTTGCAGAAGAGCCTTGTTGGTGGAGCATTTGTGCTTCGCAAGAGTAGAGTAGAGTGTGTATCTCTGCTTGTTGCAACTGCTTGTTGCAACACCGGGGCCCGGCAATGCGACTAACCGTCGTGCTCAGTGTCTTGGTTTTTTTAAAACTTGGCTCGGAGATGGGCAGACATTAAGTGGAGTATGTTTGCTTTATTGTTGAACACCCGGATTTGCAATCCTTCAAGGTTTGCACAAACAGATTCCTTAAAGTGTAACACACTTCAATGTTCGCCTCCTAGTCACAGACATGCGCAGTTTGTGCATAGAATCAACAAACACTTCAAACTACTTTTGCCCTCGGATAGGCATGTTTTCTCAAATGGAGGCTTAAACTTCATTTGATCAGGTCTTATGGATGATCCAAAGTGGAACGTTGAGTCTTTTTTTGGGGGGGCTCTTTTTTTGAGTTTGGTTGGAGTTGAGATGCATTCTTTTGTCGAGGAACTCCTGAGTTCTAATTCCACGATGTTTTGAAAGAACTGGTCCATGCGAGGGTCACATTATATATAGCGACCAAAAACACGAGTTTTGGGAACCCAAAAGGTAGCGAATAGGAAGGGTCCCTTCCCCGGCTATTTCAGGGATCAGTTTGCGGTTGGTGAAATATTGAAATTTGGGCAGATACTTCAATCTGTTACTTGAATCTGCTACTATGTTTGTTTCCCCCCCACAAAAAAAAGGAAGTCCTCTCCCCCCATCAAATGTCCTCTGTGTTTTTTTGTCGAGTGTTGGGAAGTCCATCCAAATAAAGCTGATGGTAGGTGATATTGCAAGTGTATTGCAAGTGTATTGAAGGGAAATACATAATCTCAAAAAAATCAACAACATGATTTGGGTTCACCAACCCAACACTGACCAAGCTCGGTTTCATCAACCTCTGGTCTCTTTAAGCGGGTTCATCCTTCACCAACCGAGGTCTACTGGTGCCAACGGCTGCTTCGACCTGCTTGGAGGAAGCTATCCCAGCTTCAGATCGTCGCAATCTCGTGGCTTGGTTCGTGGACCCATATCCCACCGGAGCTTGTAACGAAAATCATCGACTCAAAAAAGTGCTGACTGTTAGACTGGTAGGAGATATGCTAGATATTGCTAGATGTTGGTTTCTTTTTTTTTGATTTTCACCCCGGGGAAATGATCCAATTTGACTAATTTCTCGCCAAGGGGTGGAAACCGCCAACTAGTATGTGATCGTTCCCAGGAGGGTAGTGTGTTTTTTTGAAAGGTTTGCTTCATGAGCTTCGTCAATCTTTTTCGGAAAATCCCTGTCTCACCTGTTTTTTGGCTCAGCAATTTGTTGGTTTAATTTATATGATGTTTATTGTTTATGGTCCCATGGTTATCATTTGTTTCAAAAGGGGCGGGCCATCATACCCTCCTGCGAACTAACATATCCCCTGAAAAGTCAATTTTATGGACTTATTCAATGGAGTTTCCTGGTTCCCTTTATTTGGTGGGATCGGTAGCATCATAAAACTCCCCCAATTGGCAATATAAAGAGAACCAGAAACAGCTATTGACTTATTCCCTGGAGGGTAAAGTTTGAGTTTCTATTGGTTGGAAAATGGAAGGCACCCTGTGAGCATTGAATCAACCTTGTGTTGATGCATCCACGGGGTGATTGAGTGAATTTTAAGTCACAGTTGGGAAGCAAGGGTCAGACTTCAAGGGAGCTTTAAAAAACCATTTGGGGCGTTTTGAAAACGCCCCCAAAACTGGACGTTCTTTAAAAGCTTGGAAAAGGTTGAATGGTAAGGTCAGCTTGATTTGATGTTGTGGTTGAAAACGAAACTGACAGGTGGATTGATTTAACCAACTGCAAATTCCGCACCTTGTGAACAATCTTTTTCCCTTGAAAAAGCGCAAGTTTTTACCCAGATAAAGGCCAAAAGGGTTCCGTTCAGTTTGGTTTCTGTTTTGCAAGTACAGAATTTTCGGCAGAGAGATGACCATAGGATATGATGATATGATCCAGTATTTATCGGTCAAACAGATGTTTGAACATGTTTTTCTTGCTTGCTTTCATTATTACCTGTAGTCTATGCTGATATATCAATTTCAAATGCTGAATAGTGTTTGCGGGTCTAAGGGAATAACGCATCCGGAAAAGAAAAGAAGGTGTCACTCATCCTCTAGAGGGTTCGGGTTCAGGTTTCATAGTAATGAGTTTTCTAAAGCTGAAATTCTAGCAGGTCAATGGTGATGGTGAAACCTACCCCGTGGGTCTCTTTATTGGCAATTGGGCCGCCGGCTATGCTGCAAATGTTATGGCAGCTATCCTCACCGAGGAGCAGTGGAGACAAATCACAGATCTGATTTTGTTCCAAAAAACAAAAAAGAAGAATTTAGATTGTAAATTGGCGAAGTCAATGTCAACTTTATTTCTGTGTCTTCTTTTTTGATTGAGATGTTGTGGCAAACCAAAGCTTGACATTCAATTTTCAGCATGTTGAAATAAGACAATATCTTTTCTCGGCAACGATTTCAGAGATCCAGCTGCTTTTAAAAGAGGCTTTTTCCATAACGATTTCAAGACTGGTGGAATTTCATTTCGATTTCGGTTTTTGATCTGAAGCAACACAAAGGTTCGCGAAACGGTGGTGAAAATTGATGGGGATCAAATTTCACTTCTGTGAATTGCCAACTCCAAAATCCTCCACTTAAATAAAAGAGTGCTCGGGATAAACTTTCGCCCGACATCAGTGGCTTTTTAAACCTTGGGCCTCATGGATTGAAACTATAGACAGTGCAAACCGAACCAGCTAGAAAATGGAGTTATAAGTTGAAAGCCAGTACCCATGGGATCCATGTATTGTATATTTACCTATACATTTTCCATAAACATCAACCAAATGTAGGTAAATATACCATACATGGATCCTTTGGGGTATATCAATGTATATTGTGGGGGCTTCTGAAATCATCCATTGGAAGGAATCCATCAACTTCAATGATGGGACAATGATAAATTTCCGCTCTTTTCCAGGGAGTTACACTTGGTAAACATGGCAATTGAAAATGGACCACTTGAAGACGTACCTCCTATCAAAACAGAGGGGATTTTCTATTGCAATGTTAGTCTACCCGAGTTTTCTGATATGTTGGACAGATGTCCAAGATCAACATGTCTCACAGCCAAACGGGTTCTTTTTTGAGATCATAGAACTTCCATGAATTTTACAAGAGGCTTTCGTACGATGCATTTGAAGGCCATGTATTTTACACTCCTGTAATCGAAAAAAGCCAAAATATTATATTGGTGGAAATCCAGTATGAACGGACAGATTTGTATGGCAAATTACACTCCAACTTTTTGTCAACAACTCCCAGTCTTTAGACATCGTTGCGGACATCAACTTTTCGATGCCCATGGGATCCATGGGACTGGTATATTTGTCTACATTTACCATAAATTTAAGCCAAATGTAGATGAATATACCAGTCCCATGGATCCTATGGAATGTGGGGATCACATTTTGCCAGGAGATCTTGGGCTACAACGTTCACATGAACTTTGATGCCCCTGGACCTGGACAGGTGGACGCATATTTTGGACTCACAGGCTGCCGCACCTACAACGATGTGAGTGATCGCGGGTGCGATCAAGGTGTAGCTTGGTGCGAACCAAAGTTTATCAAAGTTTCAGGGATTGAATGACTAACCCTTACCCATAGTATCCGTGTAAGGTATATTCACCTACATTTGGCTTAAATTTATGGTAAATGTAGATAAATATACCATACATAGATCCCATGGGTTAGGAATCTGAAGTTTTGTGTCAGTTTTGCTGTCGTGGTGTCGGATTTTTTCATGCCCATGGAAATCCCCCTGGCATTTTGAGAGGCAGTCTGGGGGAGAAAAATAGGGGTCATGTTTGCGCCAGCCCCAAAAAGGGAACCAGCAGAATTGCTATAGGTAAATTAAGTTATATACATTTTGATTTAAAATGATAATTTCATGGTCTCCACGTCAATCCGTGACAACACACCCAAATTATTGCGTGTAACATAGTCATCTCCGGGGCCGTTGGACCGTCCAATTTCGGTTCTGTGAGAGGATGAGACTAGTTTGGGGTCGCACTTCATTAAGACTATAATATGAAAAGATGATGGATGTCCGTAAGTCAAACATCTGCTGAAAATGGTTGATTCTAGATTGTACTTGGTTCTAATTTGAAACCAATGGATCTTTCAAGGATTCATTCATGCTGGCATATTTTGGAATCCCATTATATATTATTTTCACCAGATAGCGGTTTAAAGAGCTATGACAAGCCCACAATTTCTTGTGGAAGTAAGCGTGTGTTTTACGGGGTAGTGATCACACAGCAGCTTCGACATTCCAACTTGCCGATGTTTGACTCGTTTTCGTTTCCAGGCGACAAGATACCACATCCAGATGGAGGGGTGGATGGGTGTCAATACTCAAGATTGGAATTTCATCCAGACGACGTACCCAACAATGGGGCCAAAGGATTTGGGCTCAATGGGATATGATGGGTTTTCGACAACTTTCCTACCCAAGCCTGCTCAGCAGAATGCTTATTCCACCTCTGGCCTAGCTCTCCAATTTTACCGCAATTGGAATGCGTCTTGGAATGCGCCTTCGGCGTATTTTGCCTCTTTATCCTCAATCGACAGCACCAAGTTGATGCCTTGCACCAAATCAATCATGAGTGACGATTTGGTCATGAGGCGTCATGTCAAATTCACCGGCGATGCGGATGGAGTCGTGATCACCAACGCGCCTTGGTTGACAAAAGGTGTCGCGATGTCACAGGACATCCAGACATGTCGAGTGTTGAAAAAGTGGTGGTATACCTAGCAAGTTTCTTCGCTCAAAAAAGAGCATTACTGCCGTGACGAGTACTTGTGCCAAGAAGAATCCAGGATCACACGGGAAAGCAAGTAGGACGATGTTTTGTCGCAAGGTTTTTGGAGGAGATACACGACGTTTCAATCCGTATCGCTTCATATGCAAGGGAAATGCCAATGCAATTCAATGCGCATATTATTTCCGATTTTGAATTTCTTCAAATTTGCAGAGTCTTTATAAATATTGTGCTACAGCTCCACTGAATCTCTGCACAACTGACTTCTTATATTTGCTTTTGCTGCTCAGGGAGGTGCTGAATCTACTTAAGGTTGTGCTAAATCTAGGTAGTATAGTCTTATTGGATCTTGTTTCCCAGGGATGCAATGAGTGGACTAATCTTGGTTTTCTGCATTGCGAGGCTCCATTGAATCTGAAAGGCTTATATATTGTTTTTGCTGAAGCTACGTTGTAGTAAGGAGCAGCAAGTATTGTCCGTGGTAGTACGTAGTACATGGTAGTAGGTCGCGGTACGCTGTAATGCTAGTATTACGGAGTAGTCAGTAGTACTAGGTGGTAGTGTGGAGCGGTCTTGGGGTAGTAAGTCGTATTGCGTAGTAGTACGCACTAGTTGGAGAGCCCGGTCATGTCGACCACTGTATAGGATCACACTGATAGCACATAGTTTGGAGTAGTGGGTGATGATGAATTTGCATGCAGGCAATGTTGAAATACGTCCTGTCATCAAAATCTGCGAACATGAACGCGAAACGGTGAATTGCATGTTTTCCTTGTTCGTTCGATCATCAAAATGATTTCAACATGTTGCTCTGTGTGATCTGATTCGAGGTTGGCATGACGCGGCCGTGTATAAATGTATTCTTTTTTGCTCAATGTTGGAACCCAAAAAGACAGTGTTATGCACTGCATCGTTGTACTTTCGTTCAGAAGTGTCGTATATTTTTTGTCATATCATTTTTTGATCCTAAGATTTATAATGTTTTTTTTTCCCAGGGTGGTTTCCGGATCTTCCCGGATTGCTTGGAAAATCTCAGGATAAATATGCTGGCAAATGCTTTGATTCCTGGTGGTGGGCACCACCCAGTTGTCGTGATGATACATCTCGTTGCGTTCCTCACATTACAGGAGGTACTGGGTGGCAAACCGAAGCGATGATGCAAAAAACCACTTATTTCAACATGCCCATCGCTAGTGCCGTTGCTGCAAGCTATGGTGATTATACCACCTTACCACAAGCGGGTAATATGATCTTCTATTGGTGGACACCGGACCCAACCTTTTTGGAGTTGAGCCCAATGGTGGTGAAATTTCCTGAATTCAAAAGTGAGGAATTCCAGCAGGGGGTGCTGACCAGTGAATCGGCAGCAGCCGTGGTCTCGGCCCTCTCCAGCCGTGATCTGGAGATTTTGGCTCCTGTTGTGGAACGCTTTGTGGACAGCGTAGACTTGCCCGTGAGCGAAATGGACACGATGTTGTTGGATCATAAAAACAGGGGCCTGGATTACTCGGAAGCATCTTGGAGGAATGTGACTTGCACCTGGCTTAGGAACAATCGAGCTATGTGGCAAAAGTGGATTCCTGATGAAAGTGTGTGTTATCCAGGCTTTGGTCTTTACGATGCAGTGTTGGAGCAGTTCACAGACGACCGGAATGTCACGAACAAGATTGTGTGCCAGGTGGCCTGGCAGCAAAACATGTGCACCCTCGAAATTGGGGGTTTCAACATCAGCCACGATTTGTTGAATGGTATGCTTTGGTAGGGGAAGCATTGGTCTCATTGGTTTCACGAACGAACTAGATATTGGTTCTGTCACCTGAATCTTCGGCGATCAAGTGATCAGTATCAAGTGATCAGTTTCGTGCATGCACGCGTGATAAGTTGTTTGAATGAGGTTAAACATGGTTAAACAAAAATCCATGTTCGTGGTAAAAAACAGAAAATGTTCACTGATCCAACGAAAAAACTCAAGCTTCAGCCTTTCACCTGGGCCCAAGGCTTGTGAACCTGGAACACATTCGGAGAAGATCACTGACCGCAAGGGGGACACTCAGATTTGTGTCCCTTGTGAAGTTGGAACAAGCCAAGCCTCCGGTGCTTCACTCAGCTGCAAAGCATGCAAAGCAGGCAGGGCAACCGAAAAACCAGAACGAAAACATTACGGGTTTTGGACAAAAGAGATGAGATAAATACAGACACTCCTCATTCAGGTAAGCTTGCATTTTCCATAGAACTTCTGAACAATTGCAGCAGTGTGAAGAAAATGGACCTGGAACAATGGAAGGGATCAACCAAGAACAAAAAATCACCACATGATCTTGCGATAGGTTTTTTAATGGTATTTTTAAAGTATGTTATTTTATATAATCATATCAGTTCAAATTACATCATATGAGTTGTTTTGGCTAAGGTTTATCATATCATACCAAACTGCACCATACCAAATCATGTCATATCAAATCATATCAAACCAAGTTCCTTGCATATCATGTCATAGTATCTCATAATATATCCAATCATATATTTTAAGTTCATGATATCTTTTCTGACTTTTCTGTTATGTATTTTGTAGTTTGTTGTATTTTTTGATACACATAAATTCGTTTGTTCCATTGTAGTTTATTTCTTATTTTATGGTTATGTTTTCTATTTTATTCTTGTTCAATTCTATTCTACTAAGAGTCAGGGAAGAGTCTGGAGCTGCTAAATTGGCAGGTGAATATCAAGATGCACCTGGACAAAAGGAATGCATGCGCTGCGCTACTGGCACCTATCAGGACCGTGACTGAAGCGATAATACATGGCATAGACCTAAATAGCATCAATGGTGTTCAACAAAAGACACAAAAAAAACAACGGTGGTGACTTGTTTGGGTGCGCAACAAATCAAAGTGACACAAGGCATTTACGTTGACAAAAACATGTGCATGTAAATTTACCTCTATATATAATTGTATATTATTTAAAAATGTGTATACCTACGAACTCCTATTTTAGTCTGAACTGGAAAATCCGACTTTTCCAGTTGAATTCCAAACAATTAGAAATCATCAAAAAAAACCTCGGGCGAGATTTTTTGCCCCGGGCGAAAATTTGCAATTCCTAGGTATATATATATATTTTTACATGTACAATCACATTTACTTCACTACTACCACTGCTATTGCTACTTCTACCACTACCACTTCTGTTGCCATTACTACCACTACTACAGGTAAGAATCCCCATTGCTCCCTTTTTTGAAAAAGAAGGACTTCACGGATTTATTTAAATTTTTAGTACGGCCTTGAGGTAGTGAGCATGTTTTATTTCCAGATCCCAAACCGCACAAATTGAGTTTGGTTTTTTTCGAGTGCAGTGGGCCGTTTCGACCGGCGAACTAATGGTGCAAATGATTTGGACTGCCTGCAGTCCGCCCATGACAATTACTTGATGGCAGAGGCCAACAGTGTTTCGATTTTCACCCATGAGTTTCCACTTCCCCATGCAATTTGGGCCTTATACAAAGGGGCATCCATGTATGTTGTGTATATAAATCCCTCGATACGCTTGATGTTGCCATCCCTTTTGAGAGATTCACCACTGGAATTGATCGACCATTGGCACAACTCAACAAAAAAACAAAAGCAAGAAATCATCCAAGTGGATCTAGCTTGGGATGTTGCACAACACTACCAGCCGTTTCTCCGGGATTTATTGGGTTTGTAATAGCAAACAATAGATTCCGAGATTCCATATTCTATGTGCCACGATGGATCTCCGGGAAGATCCTGCTGTTTTCCAGGACGAGAACGGCCAGATTGGCTGCAAGGTCTGCCCAGCTGATACCAGTACTCTTGGTGTTGGCAGCTCGCCTGCAGGGCTTTGTTTTTTGGGGCAAGATGTTCAATCACTGTTTGGTTGGTGTGTATAAAGATGGATCGTGACATTTTAGCAAAGCCTTCTGGGTTTGACTTTCGTTTTGGGGTTAAAAACTGTCTAAGGATCCTATTTTTTGGGGGAGGTTTCGGGGGAGGAAAGCAGACAAGGCAAAGAGTTTGTTGGCGTTTTGGCCCTGACAATCTGGTGTACTTGAATTGAAATCCTTAATTGCACCCACATAGAGAATACAATTCCCGAAAACTAAATATGGTACCCAAAACTGTTTTATCCAACTTGGATTCATTGTTTCTTTAAAAAGGGCAGATCTGGCAGATGGAGGCATCCTGGCATGATACACCCAACTTTAAGCTTACTGGAAGGTATCGACTGGTGGGAGGCTTAGTATATTGTCACGACTGGTTTGGCAGGGTCCTGTAGGCTATGACTAAGGCTCCTATTATGTCGTAAATATCCTCTTATGTTGAAGGTAGCATGCTGTCCAAACACAAAATCCCAAAATGGACAAGCCAATAAAAAAGACCTGGTGGCAACTCAAATATTTCTGGTTTTCATCCCTATTTTTGGAATGATCCATTTTGACTAATACTTTTCAAATGCTAGAAACCACCACCTAGTGCCCCGCAAAAGCCGTGGATTTGTTGTGTCAGGATCTGTAGCAGCATCTGATTGTGGTTGTCAGAAGGATTACATCGACATTGACCGTACAGGCCCCCCCACCGATGTTCTGGGCTGTTATGGGTGGTTGTGGAGATTCGAGTTCAAGAGATCGACTGTTGAACCTCAGTGGGTCAGTTGAGTTTAAAGCTAGAAAGTTGGTATGCGAAACCCGTCGGTTTCGGCCGAAGTTGAAGTTAATAGAGATCCCGGGTAAAAAATAGTGGCCCTGGGTGTTACTGGAAGGGGTTTCGTACGCGGTCATATTATGCAAAAAGGTTACCATTTAGGATGAGGAAAGCTCCCTGACCAAAATCGAGTGAAATCCTTTCTTGTCGGTGATTCACAGTATGGTTCATCGAGTGCTTGAATGTTGAATGGAGATGGGAAAATCGTAACTTGGGAAATGCCAACGTCATCTATAAGGATAAGCCGTGAAGTTGCGTAGCTATTGACTTACCTTCTAATTTCCTTTAAAACCCATAATAAACTTAATATGGGGCTCGACAATGGGTTTGCAGCATTGCTGAGCAGTTGACCCTTGACAGGAGCCTACAACTGTGTCAAGTGCAGTGAAGGAATGAAATGCCCAGCCTTATCCTCGCTTGCTGCTTGCCGGAAAACTTCGGCCGGGGCGTGTTTGTTTCGTGTTGGCCCTCAGAAGAGATTGTATTCTTATCACATGCCCATGACCATGTATGGCAGTGCATGTTTCACATATCAACTTGGGTTACGGATGTAGCCCCTCTGGGATCAAGTGCTGGAGGAGGAACTCTTGCATGGTATAGTGGGTTCCTAGATTGCTACCAGGGCTGGGTGATTGCGCGCCGAGAAAGGCTTATAACCACGGGGCCGAAGTAGAACAAGCATGGAAGGGGCTATAGAATAAGAGACCCGGAAGGCCAGATCGAGGAACAGCGCCCAGGCTTGCAAGCCAAGAAGCGCGAGCTGAAGAAGCATACCTTGATTGCCAGTGGAAGGTGGAGAGTGAGAGAGTTGGGCTTCCAAGAGCGAAAGACCACTGATTGACAAGCGCAAGAGGTGCAGGACGCACAGAAATGCCAGCTTGGATCGCGGGTGGAGCGACCTCGTGCCCGAGTCCTCAGGCAGGTTAAGAAGGACCGGCCTCTACGAATCTTCCGTGAATGAGCAGCAGACTGCTTCTGACTCTTCTACAGCAATTTCACCTGGGCTCGCAACCATTGGGATGGTGAGGATGAAGATGATTCATCTAAGACGTTAACATCACCATCACCTCCGGTACTTGCCTGTCGCCGCCATTATTTAAGGGTTCTGCTCTGTACTACAGCCTTCACCACTTGGAGCATAACTTTGCTCTTCTTTCCAGTGCTTCCTGTTTGGTGTGGGACCCTTCAAAGCCAGGACCAAAGCATCGATACTGTCATACCCCTCAGACATGGTTCTGCTCACTTCCACCGCAAATTGGCTTTTCCATCCAGGCTTCCTGACATGCTGCCTTCATTTTCCTGAGCTTCACCCAGGCTTTCTGGCATGTTTTTCTTTTGCTGCATTATTCCCCTTTGGCGAGGTAGTTGCTACCTTTGCCTTTTTCAAGGCTGCTGCCCTCTTCAGGTGGCCAACAAAAGGTATGGCTTTGTTCTGCTGCCTGCTGCCAGGTTTCCTTTTCTTGCAGGTTGTTGGTGATGCAGCCACAATAGCTGCCTTTGCAGGGCTGCGAGACACTGCAGGCAAACCCTTTGAATCCAATGTTACTTCGCTGTCTTCCTTTTCAATCTTTCCTGCTCAGACCACCTGCCTTTTTCAAAGATCCCTCAGCCTTGCCCACTTGCTTTGTGCCAACTTTCTCAGGTATGTCAGCAAGGCGGTTAACCTCTCAACCTTTAAGTTGACCCAAACTTTTCCTGAGAAGTTTCCTGGGTTCATGCAGTGCAGTTTCAGAAGTGCTTGCCTCAAAGGCTGCGAGTGCAACAGACACGTTTGTTCACACCTGATCAGGCCTCTTCAAAGGACATAGTTTGCCAGCAATCTGGTGCTTGACGTTTCGAAATTCGTTCACAGGCACCTGGATCAACCATGGTCTGATTGTTTTGCAAAACTTTGAACAAAAACCCAGAATCCACATATGGGTCTGGGAAGTGGCTATGTCAAACCTCTCCAGACATTCTTTTTGCAAGGCAGCCTTTTTCAAGCCGACAGATAAAACATTTTTCCTATTCCCTGAGTCAGAATGGCTGCTGGAGGATGTAGAGAACATGCAAACAGAAAACGTGCAGGGCTACAAAAGTAACGGTAAACCCATCCCGCAGAAAAAATTGGATCGTTAAAAAAACAAATCTGAAAACCAAGAGAAGGATCAGTTTGCATGATGAACCCAGCCGCAAGACAGCCCAATAATGTGCCTAACGAAGTTCAATGGCTGGTATTGGCTCATGCTGCACATGTTTGCGCTTCTCAGCGTCATCTGGAATATGTGAAGGTGGACAAGTTGAGATCCAAGAAGTTTCGAGGCCCAGTTGCCTGCCAAGACTGGACTCCAAGGTTCAAGCTGTTCAGGCGTTGGCTGTCCAGACAAGGGCGATGGCTGCAGCGTTACATGGGGCATTGGCCAGGCCAAGTTGCCAGCGCCAAAACGCGTGCCACACCAGTACCACATGCACCATCGGTCTGGATCGTTGGGGAAAGGCGCGGATGGGATGCATTCTATGTCAAGGCTAAATTCACACATCTAGCAGCGAGAGCCCATGACCATGTCTAGCAGTGCATGTTTCACATATCAACTTGGGTTGCTGATGTAGCCCCTCTGGGATCAAGTGCCCTAAGCAGGAAAAGAGGCTGGGGCGCTCTGTCTGAAACATCGAAATGGTTTTTCATCATTTGTGGCCGCTACCTAGCTCAGTATTTTTGGATTTTTTAACCATGAGTAGGATGCGATCGAACCTTAACCGTCTTGGTGTCCATTTTCGCTTTTGGAAGTTGTGCACAGTGATCAGCATCAAATCGTCCAAAATGTCTTCATGCAAGTCCCCTCCATCCCATTGTTTTCTCCGGTTTTCTCTCAATCACCTCAGTTGTTTTCTTTTGTTTTGGTGCTTCCACAAACATATCACAAACAGTTCGTTGTAGGCACACGTGCCTCTGAATTTTTTTGGTTGTTTCGCCACAGTGGCTGTAAGGTTCCAACCACGCACCAGAATGCCATGATTTTTCTCTGTTTCAGTCATGATGTGTATTCCTACACCACTGCTCAATGACAAATGGAGGTGTTTTCATATCGCCTTTCGGGGCGCTGGAAGCATTTCCAAACCTTGGCAAATTGTTTTATTTTCACAAGAACACATGGACATGTTTCAACAGAAAGTTCCATGGGCCTTATGGCAATTCAACAAACAAAGGTTTTTCCACGGGTTGCTTCACCACGGTCGTTTTGGGGGGTTCCGCTGAGGTTGATTTGGAGCGAGGCGAAAGTGACGTGGGCGAAGAATTTACGCCACAGATCTTGGCAGGTTACTATACCGCCAGAAGCGCACCTACTGAGGCGGGGGAAACATGTCAGAGGTGGCTGAATTCTGTCAAATACAAGGCTATACTGTGACTGAGTTTAAGAGCCATGTCAGGCCATTCTCTTTAGAGACATGGTCAAGCCAGATGTTGGAAGCGCATTGAAAGGATCAACAAATTATCCCAAACGAAACGAGAACATACCCCAGACACAAGGACAACATATGATCCAGTTTTTTGATTTTCAAAGGTGTTCTTGCGTATCCGAATTATACGTGCAACATATGTCAAACATACGTGGACCATATATCGAACATATGTGCAACACTTACAAAACATATCTCAAATAGTTTGCCGAAAATATGCCAAACCAATGCAAACACCTTTGGTTTTGCAAATGTCGTGGATATGTTTTTGATGTCAAAAAGGTTTGCATTTTGGGAACGATTTTTTTCGCAACGTAGGATCTGTTCTCCACACATTAAGACTTTATTTTCAGAAAATAAAATCCATTTTGCACAAGAAAACAGAAATGTGAAACATTACGAAAGGTATCGGGAAGCATTTGTACCACATTTAACGCATATGTGATTCATGAGAAATACATTCGGAACACCCTGAGCCAGGGGATTAGTTTCTTTGTTCATGCGGTAGCTCAGGGAATCTAAAAGCAAACGTGATTCCTGACTGCTCAAATCGTGTTGATTTTCTGTTTAGCATATGTTCGGACATGCGCGAACATATGTTCTGCAATTCCCCGTTGCTTTGCACATGTTTCGTTTGGACCACCCATGTTTCACATGTGTTTCACATGTTTTCATTTGTTTCACAGGTTCAAATTTGTTTTATCACAAATGTGACACGCACATATGCTGATGCTTCACATGTTTTCATATGCTGCACAGGTTCACGTATGTTTTTCACTTGTGACACATTTGATTCCACATGTGTTCTCACACTTATCAGTTAACTTATCAGTGACAGATTTTTTGTGTAAACCGCAGTGCTAACTCTTCAATTCAAAAAATAATAGTTCTTGAATGTGAATGAACTATACCTCAAACTTGGTGGTGGCCTGTCAACGCCTTTCAAAGTGTTTGGTCAGCAAACAATATGTTCAATAAAATTTGGAGATATGTAAAGCACCAATGTTAGCTATCAATGGAGGGGTGCCTCACCCTGTAACAATGGTAAAAATTCTCTCTAAATGTTATGCATTAACCTTCGCCATCCACTGTTGCAGTGTTTAGGTTTTCGTGGCAATTTGTCCAAGATGTTCGTCCGTCATGGCTCTAGATTCTAGACCTTTAGATCCGTGAGGTTTTCGAAAATCGCGTCATGGCATTGAAATTTATTCACTTCCAGATGTGGCTAAAGATGCGGAGTGCCCAAAAACCCAATGATTGAATTTCAAGACAGGCCTATGGCAGCTTGAATTTTTTGTTGCCCTTTTTACCTCGGATTTTGAAGCGGTCCGGAATTTTGTGAGCTGCCACTTTGTTGTGCTATTTGGTGAAACCCTATGCGGGAATGATGTTTCTCAGCCTACTGCAAGTAGCGGCCAATTTCTGGAACTGGAGGGGGATCATTGAATTGGACCGTAAGTACATATACCTGGCAATTCTTTGTGACCTTTTTCAGATGGTTATGTGACCCTTTGAAATGGTTAAGTGAAAATAGGGGATGAAAAGGTCACCGTCAATCACCTGGAATATTATTTTGTATTTATATATTGTATTCTTATTTATTTTAAAAGTGAAGCTGCTCCACCAGCCAGATTATGCCACGAACTAGCCCTTGATTTTCAGGAATCGGAATTCCAAGAGTTCCCAAGAATATTTCCACCTGCTGCTTCAGGTCTTCCGTTGTGGAAGTTCTGCGGCCTGTCCTGGCGGAAAACCAGGGTCTTGCTCCGGTGGGTTGGTTGAAACCCCCTGCTCAGCATGCGCTGAAGGCACGGAAAGCACAAGTCACAAGTCGATTTTTGTGGTGATGTGTATAAAGCTACAACACCCCCTTCGTTTCAAGGATTGGGGATTTAGGGATGATCAAGTTACAATTGATTATTCCCGGGAAAGGGAAATCAGAGTACTGTTCCTGCTATGTTTTGAAGCACTGGGCGGGTTGGTATCACCGGATAACTTGATAACTTGCCATACGAAAACACACTGGCACAGAGACACGTCACTAAAACTTGGAAGGCACTGACTTTTTATCAAGTGGCACTTGAACCCCAAAAAACCCAATCAAATTTTCATTGGATAGCACTGGTGGTGATTTCCCCAACCATTTCTCCTCCGTAAAGATATGGGAAGTCATCAAATTCACTTGATCGCAGTTGCCATTGTGTAAACCACGGCCCATCCGGTGATCGTGGCACTCGCCCCTCCCACAAGTTGAGGGCTTAGGATGATGCTATATCTTGGGAGGCGAGTTTCCCCAGGATGACGGCTGAATCATTTGATTGGGATCCCAATCCAAACTACTAAATTACTAAACCGGACTCACTTGCCACTGGCCAGCTGGGTGAAACTCGCATCCCAAAATATATCAGATCTTAGGATATTAATCGGATGATCCTCCCGTTTCTTTGAGCCTTGATATTTTTCATTCAACATACACAACTCGCTGTCTCAGCTTGGATGTTCAGTGAATGTTCAGGATTATTTTGGAGATTTGGGGCTGTGATTTGAGGTGGTGAGGTTTGAAAATGGTGGGATCGTTCACCATTAAAGATTTTTGTTTTTGAGATTTTTTTCCCATTTTTTGTTGTTGAAATCTTAAGTTCGGCAAAGAATTGGCCCAGGTTCAACATGGACTGGTTCAACTTGTGAAGATTGCGCAGGATGGCGTCAAGCAATCTGGGAAACTTGGTGAAAAAATCCAGGCAGAAAAATGCGTTCTTTCCGCAACAGCGATAGCTTTGGGGTCTTCCAACAGCCATACTATACAGATTTCGGAGCAAAAGTGTTTCCAAGGTATGGTCTCGTTGTTGGGGATACCACCGGAGTTTCTTTTTTTGGTGAAGGTGTTTTCCGTAACATCCATTTGTTTGAGTCCTGGAAGGCCCTTTGAGAGAAAAAAACATAGAGTTACTGGAACACACTGAGATGAAGGAACCTTTCTCTATTTTTGTGTTGACTTGTTGATGTTGAAAATTACTTTGAAATGGTAATAAGGGTCTTTCGGGTTCCAGATAAAGTAGATAAAAAGAAAGGTAAATATAAATCCCAAAGGACGCTCAAAAAAAAAGTAGATAAATCTTTAAAGCAACAACTACTTAAAGTGAATGAATACAAAAATTAATGATCAATATTTGAATGCCTTTTGATAGATGGGTATGATGAAATGCAAACATGCGGAAACAAGTTATTCATTAGTAGTGTATACAGTCATTCATCCCCAAATGCATTTTGAATCGGGTGGCTCACAAAAGAAGGGAATTAGTTGGCATCATTCTGAATGTATTTGAGGATGCGTATGTAAATACGCAGATCTTGTATTAATACATATGCAGCTTATGCAAATCATTGTATCTTTGTTACTCCATTTGGAAAACGCATGTTCTCCATGTATTCGCAAACTTCTACCTGGACGTGTTTTCATATATTTCCATGTACTGTACATAGTTCTAGGATAAGTTTGGAAGTAAATAAATGCATGTGTTTGTTACATTTTCACATCGATATCTATACCCATATCTATATCTATATATTATATATCTACATCTACGTCTATATCATATTTTTGTCTACGTCTTATTTCTAAATCTGCACATATATTTGTGTATTGTAAATCATATCCCATTGAAGCGACATACCCATCACTCTGGTTGCCATGTCTTTAGACTTTCTGTGCCAAGGGTCTGGCTGTCTGTGGGATCTTTGCAACGCTGACCTTGCTGTACTACTTAACAACTTCCAAGGCTCTCCCGAAGAACATTCGGTGATTCGGTGGTGGCGGGGCGGATTTGTTTGGCGACTTGATCTATAGCTCAAACAAATTCTCTGATTTGAAATCCCTTCACTTATTCGATTTTTGAGTGGTTCAACAGATAATGCATCGCTTGCATAGGTCATGGAAATCATATATACATATTAATCTCCACTTCCGCAAGAATTCTTTGTAGTTTGCCCTTATTTGTGAGGGAGAGTAGCTTTCAGGCTGCTAGGCTGGCTGGTCATAGTACAGTTATTTTTTTAATCCCAACAATATGGGTTACACCACTGAAAACTAACATTGATACGCAAAATATTGTTTTGAAAAGGTGATTCCTTTCAAATATGGCCGTTTTTGGTATGTTAAATTTCCGGGAGTTCCGCATTGAGGAACTGTTGAGTCGCCAGTTCTTACCAGGAGAAACCAGTTGTGGCTGAGTTTTTTACAAGGTAGCCAAGGCAAGGAATATACGCATGGTTCAGTCGGCTATATAAGTGTATTTTGAACATTCGATGTGGTTATTTAATATTTTTTTTGAGATAACAAAGTGGGCTGTAAGAATCCCGTCCCGATCTCTTCGATGACGGGGTTCAGAAAGTCGTTGGATCCCAGAAATTTGTGCGGTTTTGTTAAGAAACACTGCAAGGAGGAGGTGTTGAAAGGCTAAGATTCAGAATGTGCCACCTTCAAAATGGCCGAAATCTGAAATCAGCTGGAAAATGGCATGCTGCACGTATATGAAAGTAATAGATCATTGTGGCTCTAAGTGTTTACTGTAAGTAAGATTTTTTCCGCAAATGACTATCTACATGCTGCGATTTTTTTTTTCGACCGGAGGTACCGAAAGGGATCCGAGTCTTGGTGCAAAAGGAATATTCCAATAGGTCAGGGTTTGCAATGAATGTCCCTTTAAAAGAGGTGGGTCGTGAAACACCACCTCTAATGGATTAGAATCATGACAATCCACCATTTTTTGTAAGGTTTAAGGGGGACATATTTCTTGCAAACCTATTGGGTGTCAAGTCTAGCAGTATATTGAGATTCTTGTTCCTTCGGATACTTCAAAATCAGGATGAATGTTTTGCTTTGCCGGAAGGTTCGGGAGGTTCTGGGCAGGGTTCCGCTTGCGGGCAGGGTTCTGAAGGTTTTTCAGGGTTCCGGTTTTTCGGGAGAATTCCGGCGGATATATAGGAGAGAAGGTAGCGGCAGGTTTTGGGGATAGGAAGGTTTTAGACAAAGTTGTGGGAAGGTTCCGATAAGGTCAGCTCACAAAGAAGAATTGTCCAATGGGTTTTTGGTTTCCATATTGGTTTGGTGGGGTCCTCCCACCCGAATGGAACTGGAAGTTGCTCAAAGAATGGGAGGGAGATAATTAACTAAAACACAAGTACACGTTACTTTAACAACACCGGGATATTGCAAAGACTATGGGGCAAAAACACAGCAATGTACATAATGTACAATTTTGTTCTTTCAACCATACTCCTATACTGTATGACTGGGGCTGCGGTTAGTATGTGCATGCATGGGTCATATGGAAGTCAAATGGCTTTGCCTCCGAAGCTCTAAAAACCTCGTGGAAAGATTCACCACTTGGGTTTTCATCATGCCAGGTGACAGCAAAAGCCACAGTACTCTTTGCTACGACGGCATCTTTTGGGATGCTATTGATGTCAATGCAGAACATGGGTTTGGTTGGTATGATGACAGTGGACTGGCCAGTGACACTCGATGGAATCTTCAGTATTTGTAAGTTCTTCCTGCTGGACATTGACAGCTACGGCTTCAGCTGCATTGCAGGCAGGGGTTTCCATTAAGTCTACACCTTGGATGATGATCGGTGGGTTGGAAACAGCGGGGTGTTCTGAACTTAGAACTTGGAATGCTTTAGATAGAGACCGACATCGTTTTTGAGTTTTGATGTGAACATTTAGGAGGGCATACAACCATACCCTTATCATGTCTTGATGCTTCAGAAAAGTAGGACATCCTGGTGTGATTTGAAGGCCTCATATTGAGGTAAACAGTTACAGCATGATACATGATGATACCCCGTGATTTTTCCATGATACCCTCATTTTTTTTTGGCCCAAACCCACGACCGCTTCTCCGACACTGGGTTTCACAGGTCAGTCCGAAGCCATCCGCTATCTCCTGAGCGCTTTGATCTTCCCGGTGGGTTTGGCTTGGCTCTTCATGTGCTGGGGAGTCTCCAAACTCTTTCCACCCAGATACCGCTGGAGTGGATCAAAGGTCGTTAGTTGCATGGGCGCCTTCCTTCAAGTGGGATTTTCCACCATGAGTGCTACGTCCTTGGCACCAATGATGTGCTATAAACATCCCAATGGCCTACGTAGTATTCTGAAATATCCGGGCGTTCTTTGCGGCTCTGCGGATCATGATCTGATGTTGGTCATTGGTTGGATCCTGTTGACGGTCTTTGTCTTGGGCTTTGTGGCCCTGTGTACTTTTGCAGTGAAGATGGATGCTCGGCTGGTGAAATTTTGGACGTTTTCCGTTTCGTTGAACGAAAACGCCGTGAAAACCGTTAGGTGCTGTTTCACCTCATCTCGAACATTTTGTGGAAATAATGGTCACTTGAGGTGCCAAAATGGAGTGCTGAAAGGCAAGACCATTTCGTGGCTGCCGTGCGCTTCTTGGTCTTCCGCTTTAGACTGGACAGCTGGTGGTTTGGAGTGCCACTGCTGGTGCGAGGTCCCTTGATCAACTTGCCTGTGGTCTTGGCCACGGACTTTCCACCGATTCAGGTCGTTTGCATTTCCATGATCTTGACCACGATGATGGTGTCTCAGACATGAATGGAAGATGGGTTAAGGCTCAACGGTTAAGGGTCATGCATCGTTTGTTCTAAGTCCCCCTATACAGAATTCCTGCCACTGGTGAGCCTCTCTGACTGGCTTCCGTAGATGGTCAGGCTACCTTTCACTAAACAAAAGTATAGGTGATTTTACTTCCAAAAGTTGCGATGTCTGAGTTTCCATCAATCACTCTCTGGCAACACGCACGTTGGGATAGCCCCCAACCCACTTGGTTTCAGTGACGAGCGCACAGGGTCCTCCGGTTGAACTTTCCAACTTTGAGGTCTTGCAGATGTTAGCCTGGCCATGGAAGGCGCACCGAGCTCAACATACGCATGACATTTGAGTTTTTGGACCTTTTTAAAATAGCTCCAAACACACGGTAATTTTTAGATACCTTCCTGTAAGCTAATATGTTTAGCTGGAAAATCTCAAATTTTTCAATAAGGAATACATCTTGAAATGGTGGATGTTCCATTGTCCTGTTAGTTTTTCGGGTGGGTGGGTTTCTGAAAAATTGCACTTCCGTTGTTCCAGGTGCCAATGCTGAATTTGACCGACTGCATTGTTTCCTTCTGCATCGTTTTGTTGGTCACGACTTCGACGCTACACCTCAATGTCATTGAAGCTGGTCTGCTATCAGATCGTTTGACTTAGAAACCATGTTTGGACGATTCAAGCTTGATTCCCCTTATAGGCGGGTGACACACATTTGCCCAAAGATTTCTTTGTTTCCAACATGGACCTCTCGCTGGTGGGGATAGTGCCCGAGCTATCTGAGGATGAAACCATGTATGCTTTTGCTTCGGGCATTACTACTGCCATGCTTAGTGGCATTGGTGTCTCCATTTGCATCATGATTTTCATGACCATCGCGGCGCTCTTCCACCGTGCTGCCATGGGAGGAAAAAAGGACAGAAACGACGGCCAACGAAAACCGGGGTTTGCAGGTGCTGTCTGAAAATGTGAGGCATTTTTTTGTTGGGGGTATACATAAGGAAGCGAAGCCCCACCCAACAATCACCACCGGAAAAACATGACATTTGTAGGTGTTTTTCCTTCACAGGCTGTGTTTGACCGTGTGGTTGCGGTTGTGGCTGTCCTGGTTCTAATGGTGCTTGTGGTGGGCATTATCCTGCACCTGGTTGTCCTTGTTGTCAAAGTGATATACACACACACAAGCAGGCCTAATCTCAAGATATCTCAAGGCTGCATTCCTGCTGTGCACCATTGGTGAAAGCTAGCACGTGATGTTCGTCCACCTCAAAGTCTGTATGAGGCAGACTTTACCATGGATTTTTTCCAAGAAAGGTTTCCATTTGTTGATGGATGCACCACGGGACCATCCTGATTGTTTTTCTCTCTCTCTCTCTCTCTCTCCAAAACTCACCAGAAACATGAGCTTGCTTCTCCGCTGCTGAAACATGTTCTTGAGCAGTGTCAAAGAAACATACTACATTCTTTTTCAAAGGAAGGTCGATATGATTCTCTGGGGGTTCACCATTTGGAATACCCGGTTCTTTCTTCAAATGTTGAACTAATTTTTGTTTTTCCAATGTTCACCACCTAAGTGACACGGGAATGTTTTGGCAAGTACCTCCTGTCAGTAGGGAATGGTGATTTGGTGGTTGAGGTTGGTGGGTTTCATGATCCTACTTGAATGACGTAGGTGAGCTACATGGCAAGTAAAAAGTACGTGAATACAGACCAATTTATGGGCGAAATATGAAGATTTTCGCCTGCTTGGCTAAGTTCAAAGATCATTCAAGCATGACGTCTCCCTATGAAAATAGTTAAAATCGCTTTCAGATATGCCTTAAGTCCTTACTAGATTAGACCTAACCAACTTCCAACTTCCAAACGTTTTCCTTGACTCCTCAGAAAATGCCATCTGTTTTTCTGTGGGCACCAACCGCAAAACTCCAGGAGTTCAAATTCTTTAACTTGGGATCAGTCCCTTCAGCGGAAGGTCTGGCCAAGAAAGTCAAGGTGGGGGAAAGGGCAACGGTAAAAAAAAAAACGGACATGGCTTTTTGGCCGGCAGTTGGTACAGATAACTCGATTCAAAACAAGGTGATTTTTTTTGGAGAGCTGTGGTTAATATTCCACATGTTCGCCTTTTGTTCTAACAGTTCAGTCATGAAAAATGAGACCCATACTGGGGGACATCAAGCTTGGTGCTTACATGCATGCTAGTTTTCAGAGATTTGTTCCAAAGAGTAGTGAATAGTGAAGTTTGGGTTGGCAATTCTGGCAATATGACCTCAATGCTTCAGTTTGCGAATTTCTGCAGAAATTCATGGTAAACAACTGCAAAAATGGTTTGAAGGGATGATGGTTGTGGTTGCCTTGAGTTTTTTTGGGAGGGTGCAAGCCAGGATGAGCAAGCCTCATCCTGGCTTCGCAAGAGTGACTATTAATTGATACTTTTGATAAAATGTCCCTACCAATTCAGTTAAAAATGGGTTGCCTAGCAGTGGTTTTACCATTCCAACTGCTGGGAACCACCGGATTTTGTCACCCACCGCATTTGAGAGTCCATGATTTCTCATTCAAAAACCATACAGAACGTAACCAAGGAAGACGATTCATTTCTACCCTCCCTTTAGGCATGGTTCAGTAAAAAATGGGTGTATCTCCAATAATAGCAGTTATCTCTGAAAAAAACATGCTATTTCCGTGATTATAGGCGAAAACAAAAATATCCTTCCCTCAAAATCATTCCTTTCATGCAGTAAGGCTGCTTTGGGATGAAGATGTAGATAAGAGGGGGCGGGCATTGTTCATCAGTGGACCCGCGACGTTCAAAGCCCGGTCTATTTTGCACATGTTTCTGGTCCCTGGGGTAGGCTCTAGTTGCCCTAAGATGTTTTTATTTTCTGTTTGGGAGATGCAGCAAATGCACATGTTAAAACGTAATTTTTAGTACTCCTACCCTGTTTGTTTTTTGATAGAATTTTCCCATACCAGGATATTATTTATGGTTTTCCCATACCAATGTCACTGGTATGAAAAAAACAAAAATTCCTTGGGATAATCCTTACAACCCAGGATGCCGGCTCGGCAACAAAAAACCAGGATGACATGACGTTTGGGGATCTCGAACTAAGCTTTTGATTGGCCTATTTTACCATATTTTACCCTTCCCCCAAGAAATAAGGCCTATTTTTTGAAAAGTATCCTTCAAGCATTCATGGTCCTTTTGAGAAAAAAAATAGTTGCTACGCTTCCAATCCTTCCAGACAAACCAACGCCAGGCGTTGGTGGAAGAACTGGAGGCCATCGAGTTTGAACAGCTTAAGGATCAGTAACTCGAAATGACGGGGATACCGGCGGTTGATGGTGAGGAGGAAAGAAATACAGCAATTCAAGTGGTGAGCCGGAGTTCGGACTGGTTCGGGTATTAAGTACGTTTTTAATCACATACAGTACAATGGAATGAATGATATTTGCAGGGGCTCCTCTTGCCAGAAAGTGGTGGCATATATGACATCCAAAAAAATGTATATATATATATATACATATATATATATTTAGGTTTTAACTTTACATCAGAATCAATTTGGTAGGCCTTGGGGATGGCGAGAATAAATACCTCTTCAAGCACTAACGACTTTGATTTTTTTACCCGTAGTAAGTCTCTATAAATTCGTCAGAGGTGTTCCAAAGACCCTGCTCACATTTGATTTGGCTCATGATCACAACCTCAAAAATTTCATGAACATGATATTCCCCAGAAAACTAACATATCCCCCGAAAACGTTGGTTGGAAGATTATTTTCCTTTCAACATGGTCCCGTTTCGCGCGGCATTTTTTGCGGGGTGGTGGCAAATGATGTGTGTTTTGTTTTGGTTTTGTTTCAACAACGGAGTTTCGGCCCCCAATGGAGAGACATTCCCCTTAATACTCCAATAACTTCCAGGGATATGTTTCGGTGTTTTTTCTCCATTTGGGAGTTTCTCTTTTGGGGGGGGAGGCTGTGAACAAGAGCTATTCTATGTCTGGTGCATTGTCTCAATGTTGGAACGTAGCTGAAAAAACGTCTCCACCAAAAGCCATGTAAGCCATCCATTTCCGTATGTTTGAAATGACATCGGGAACCCCCTAGCATCCACTTTTTGAAATGGATGGAAATGGTGCAAGTGCGACACCGACCGTGATATTTTGCAACAAACTATTGATTGTGAAAAAGAACACCCCCTTTATACCGAACTGGCCAAACAGTTTTTGTTTAAATAGATTGCACCTGATTTCCAAGTTTTTTCTGTCATAGTGCTATGGAATTATCAATTTAGCTGAAGAAAACCTTGCGTTTTTAGACAAGATGCTGTTCCAGGCCGCCGGATACCACTTTTCGATTTGGATCATGAAATGGTGGAACTGGGAACTCCCATTGAAAGTAGATTCCTACTGACGATTGGAAAAGGCCGGTTTTCCAGCCAGGTTTGACATGTTTGATATCAGAAGAGAATGGTTTTCGATACTGCGAAAGAACTTGTAGCTGAAGGCTCTCCTTTAAACAACCAGAGTTTTTGCCCGATGGTCAGTGATTTTTTCGATAGTATATGGTTCCTACTGCATTCCTTCCGTGGATGTGAGTGAATAGATCCATCGTTTTTTGGATAATGAAGACCTTGTCTGATTGACCTCAGATACACAAATGACAAATCGATTGATACATGGTTGGATAAACAGACAAACAAATCAAAAAATCAATGACCACATAGAGAACATAATGGAACTACACGGTCAAGAAACACATTCCCCCTGGTGCAGATTAGGCCGGATTCTGTTTTCACCGGCATTTACACCTGATATTCGCTAGAGACTTGGGGAAGTTTTTTTCTGATTTGACTTGCGCATATTTTTTGTCACATGGGCGGCAGAAAAAGGTGCAAAATGGGATTCAAGTTTTTGAAGGCCAATCTGGACCTAATTTGGGGAGATGCAGTCCCATGATACCTTTGGCCCCCAAAGAAACGTCTTCCAACCAGCATTTTCTAGGCATATTTTCACTGACTTGTAATTTCCAGTCACTACGTCTAAGTGTTCATTTGAGGAATGGAAGATTCCGGAAATGCCCAAAAGAACTCAACAACGCGAACGCTCCTGTTCATTCAAAGTTTGGTTTGCACCCCGTGTATGTCGGAATGATTCCACCTTAGATGCAGAGATCGCATTGTGTGTTGTTTGTCGCAATGGATTGAACTCAACTCCAAGTATTGGAATGCTCCCAAAATGACCTTCATTTTTAGGTGACTTATGTGAAAGAATTCAGGGTGAAAGTATAGTTTTTGGGTGGGTTTTATCTATCATGCAGGCCCGAAAAGCCTATTGCTCCAAGGCTGAGTGGCCTGTCTGTCTTCGACATGAACAAGGTCACGACTTGCATCACCCTGATGGCTACAGAGGCCTGTTTTTTCAGCGCTAAAATCAGGATCTGATAGGCCAGGGGAAAAACCCTCCCTCAGCACATCACATTTTCCAACAAGTCTTTGATTTTGCTTCAAAACAGAAGGTGAACCATAACAACACCACCAAATTTTCCTCACAAACATCTCCCAATCAACAAACTATCCAAAAAGAAACACCCCCCAACCAACATGTTGTTGACATGCATTTGTTTTTCGCCGGGAAGCCCCAACCAAAAAAACGGAGGCGAAACATTAAGTCTCACGTAGAGAAACCTTCTCCTCCAAATCAATGGACCATGCCTCTGAGCCTTGATGCCTCTTTGCTAGGACTGGAGGGTTGGAAGATTTGAAATTTTGCCGCTGAAGTCTAGTCTTGGAGATTTTTACCATTTTTTTTGCACGCATGGCTTCTGGGATGATTAGCTGAAGATGATTTTTGATCCTTCTCGTCATGGTGAACCAAGGGGGGCTGGGATGATTTTCTGATCTTCCAACAGATTTTGGTGAAATTCTTGCCACCCAAATCCAACGAAAGACGTCCAGTTGTACCATTTCAAGGTCCGAACGATGTGATTTCCTTTTCCCTTTCCCACATTCAAGTTCAAGAACAAAACAATTGAAATCAGGTCGCTCCTCCGGCTGAAGAGGGACACACCTACAAGTTCAACAAGTACCTCGGAGCGGAGGGGATTTGAAGTTTTCGAAGCGAGGCTGAGGCAATTGACATTGTTTTTTCTGTTAAGGCGTTTTTTGACACTGATGATGGCGGCATAACGCGCATGCTAGTGGCAATGCTTTGGCAAGAATCAAGACATGTTTCGTCGACGGTTGAAAATTCCAATGACTGTTACGACCGAAAAGATTCCAATTGCCCCGCCGGCATTATGCCCACTCTACGGGGGAGGTGCACCCCACATATGGGTTTCGTATTGATGTCCTTATCACTGCTGCCACCCTAATTTGTTTGCCTTTTTCATATTGCAAGTACACCAACGTCCCGAACAAACATGTTGTCTTTTTTCAATCTTGGAGCATACGTTCAGGGCATGCTCCAATAGGTATGGTATAATTTTGCGCATGTTGTTGGAATGACAGGATGGCCCAACCAAAACTCCATTTTCTAAGAAATTTCCGGTTTATTTTTTTTTGCGCCCCCGTTTTGTGGACATTTTTTGTGTGCCAGTTACAGGGTTTTGAGCATCACGCCAAAAGGGGCATGCAATATAATCATGGATTCCTCCACATGTGATGTTTTTTTGGGGGGACATGAATCTTGCAAAACCCCGAGCTTTGAAAATGCAAAATTTTGTTCGGTTTTGTGTGGCCGTGTTTTTTGAACGGGTGTGTGTTTTTTTGATTCGTCGCCCTCCGTGTTTAATTCTGGCAAACGTGAACTCGCTATGGTTGTGCACTCGGAGCTGTGATTTTTTGGGCGTTAAACCGTCCCCATACGATTGTCATCAGATAACTCCTCATCGCAGGACGTGCGGTTCCGTTTCTGGCAAATTTTCATGAATTGAGTTCAGTGGTAAAGTTTACGAATACGACTAAATTGGAGTTTGGTTTAATCAAATTTAGCGGTTGTTTGGCTTGTTTGGGACCGTGCTGCGAGGTGAGAATTTTCAAAGGTTTAGGTTTTCGTGGAGTTCCAATGTATTGGGCCAAACTACACATGAACAGTGACAAAAATGGGCCTTAAAGGTTGCTAAACTGGTTTTGGAGTGGAATCATAGCACCCAAGTTGATAAGCGATTTATCCCGCTTTCTTAAGCAACCAGGGATTTCATGGAATCGGACTATGATGGATGCAGTTCTTTTGTTTGTCGCTGAGATGCTTCATTAAAATGTCACCCCTTAGTGGTTCCGCGCCGAAAATGAAGAAACAATTTTTCAAGTATTTGGGCAGGAACTATTCCAAACCAGAAATTGTGGTTGAAAAAGCAAAGTTGCTCCGAAGAATGGAAATATATTTGGCCCCTGGAAGTGGCTAGCACATTCTCTCGTCAGCACTCAGGGGAGCTGAATTGTTCAGATGATTTTGGGAATGAATCCCCAATTCTAAGTCAGCATTTAATTTCTTCTTTTGCATCAATGAAATCTATTTATATTTGATTTTTTTTGCCAAAGCCTCGCAAAACATGATCCCATTCGACTCTTCCCCGAGGCGCATCGCTTCCGCTTCCTTTGATCCAGCCTTGAAGAGGAAACCGCAATCCAGGCGCGACGCATCCATGCGAGAAGCCTTGGCACAAAAGGAAGCGACTGCGGAGGAGAAGAACAAGTTGGAAGTTGTGGAAGACGAAGATGAAACGATGCCTGGCAGGTGATTTTTTTCCCGGGTCTAACAAAGACATGGGATATGGGTGAGGTTTAAGCACCCTCAATTTCTCATGGAAATTTCAGAGTACCCCAAAGAGAGGTTTGGGAACATGTGCAGTAGGCTGGCTGAAGTTTTGGACAGTTGCATGTGTGCAGAGCGAGGCAAGGGGAATGGAAAAACGGAGATGACCTTTTTTCATGTACCAAGCAAAATGGACATGCACGTTGTTTGCGTCGAAATGAAATAGGTCTCTGCAAAAATATGCGTGAAAACAGGCAGCGAACTCGAATTCAATTTTTTGATACGTGCTCAAAGGTGCCACACATTTTGGGTTGGCATGGCCTAAAAAGCTACCCTCCAATGGTAGCTTGTAGGAATGTTTGTTTGATCTCAATATTCCAAGGCTGTTTGGGATGTTCGGATATACATTGCTTTTCTCTCCAGTTTAAGGATCAGCCCCCTTGTTGAATTCCTTTCTTCCCGGGATATTTTTTGTTTCCAAGGAAAAATGGAACAACAACTTTCTTCAGTTCAAACTGGACACTTTTGGGCCATCTTGTGAGTCCAAAAACTTTTGCTTGAGGAAAACCGCTTGGATCTGAGCGTTGCGGCGGCCATCCATCAACTCGCTGTTCGCGTGATAATTCGCTCAGCCCGGAGAGACGTTATTTCAGCAAAACAATTTGAAGCAGAGCTGGAAACTGGAAAATGTATGGAGTGTGTACTTTTCGTCTCGTAAGATGGAATGTGAGAAAAATTGGGGTTCGTTTTCTGATGGAGTTGGCGCTTGAATGTTTAGGTGTTGGACAAGATTCGGACTCCAATACACAAGTTTGCCAGGTGGCTGGGGACAAAATGCGCGGGATAATAAAGCAAAAAACCTTTGGAACGGCCGCAAGGTACCATCTTAATGTCGTCCTATAATTAGTTATAATTGTATTATTGTCGTCATCGTCAATATATAGACTCATTTACATTACATTACATACTTGCATCGTCATTCTCATTGTGATCTTCATCTTCATCATTTTCGTCCTTCCCTTCCTTACAGCTATAGCCTCATCATCAGAAGCGCCATCCTTATTACCATAATACATGCCGTACCATTTATTTGTCTCCATTTCGCCGTGTGGCAGCCTGCTGGGAAGACACGGCAAAACGGTGATTGCCTTTTTTTTTCCTGACCTCCTGCATGATTTTTGGTTCAGCGCTTTGTTTTTCTGTCCGATGCTGAAATCATGCTTCGGTCACTTTGATTGGGTTTAGTGGGTGACACTTGATCGGGTTTTGTTTTGCAGGGCGCTATTTATCTGCAGAAACTTGACGTTAACATAGTGTAGGTGATGCAATGGTGTGAAAGGATGTTGTTCAACACCCCTTCTTTGTAGATGGCCAATAGCTGCTGAAATGGACTGTAATCTCCGGAGCTTCGAGCCGTGTTTTTCAGTTTTCTGCTGGGTTGGACAGTCACACCGCTGAGAAAAGCGTACAAGTACTGTTCGAAATCCCATTCGGAACATTTATCGCTGGCAGACCGCTTCAGTGCTTTCTGTGCAATGCTTGCGCGTGGCATGTGGCAAGTTCATGAGGGGTTTTGACCTCCATTGGGAATCACTTGGCTGAGCCTCAGGATTTCGGTTTTGTGTTCTATGAACAGTACATATCATCCAAGCAAAAAAGTCACATGGAATGACCATAAATTCCCGCCTGCTTTACACGAAATTGCATTTCTTTTGGAGGCACGGTACGAACCCCAAGCATTGTACCAGTGAACCTATTCGCAACTCAAAGGGCCTAGGGTTTGTAGGTTTTAATCTATTCTGTCATGATTTTACCAACCAAGAAATGAATTCAAATGAAGGTTCATTAACGTATGCATATATGAAATGCAAATACATGTACTGGGAATACCCCCCAAACCTGCCCATGTAGTACTGGTATTGCTACAGTATGACTATGCGAGTACTAGGGGGTACATAGGGTACACAGGGTACATGAGGGTAGTGAAAGTTAGGCCTTAAAGATTTCATTTTTTGCCTTCATCCTACATCAACTTAAACATCTACATCTCCTGACCATTTACAGTAAGATTTTCGTACTTCACTGGCTGGTGCTTAGTGATGATCAAACGAGCAAAGATGGCGATTTTCATTACAAAATGACGAGCAAAACAGCAACTGGTTGGGGGTTAGCACTTGCCAATACTTGCCAGGTTTGCACTTGAGCAGTGAAACAAGTTTTTTTGCAGTGACATTGGTTCACTAGGTCATTTTTGTGGAGTGACCCCCACGATCTCTAGGTAAAGGCGTTTTTTGGGAAATCGCCGATACTGGGGGGTTGGGGCGACGTTCAAACTGCATATCATCCACACCTTCTCATACGACAGGACACCCTTCAAGCCATGAAATGAGGAAATTCTGTGAATCAACTGTTGAATATCTTCGTGTCACGTCGGCAGTTTGCTGCTTCGCGGGTATTGCAGCGATGCGAACCTAATGGTCTGCCCAACACAAGAATCCAGGAGTTTTTTCCTTTGCAGATTCTCTGGGATATCTACTTCCTTGAACACGATATCTCTATGTAACATCAATATTTCAATGGTTTGTTTTATTCATATTACATGTTTTTTTGGGTCCCAACATCGTTTTCCCAGATCGTCGCAAATTTCTCTGCGGATTGTTAACACAAAAAGTCGGCGTTTAAAACACCCCGGGGAAAAACCCGGCTGGGTGGTTTTACCGGGGAAAAACCCGGGCCGGCTGGTTTGAAATTGCGACGCTCCAAGAGCTGCGATGAGGTGAATCGGAAGGGGACCTTTGTTGGGTCACGATTCCATCGACAGAAAGGAGAGCTGCGGGTGGATGAAAGATCAGATAAAACAAAAACAGATTTTACAGGAATAATGGGAAATGGGGGGCATCCGTACTTAAGAATTTTAGAACGTACACTTTTTTAGTAGGGCATAGTAAAAAGGGGGCTTACAATGACTTACAACAAAGAGGGACAACGCAAAATTCACCCCAGGGTTCGTATCAATCCATTCAGAATCAGAGCCAAACTATTTCAGCGGGCCCAAAGATTTTCCAAAAAGGGTTTGTGATATGAGGGAGAACAAAGCACGGCCGATGGCTGTACCCCCTTTGCGATCCCACCCCAAACTAGCGGTTATTTGTCCGAAAATGATGGGACGTATTAGTTGCTATTTGCTCAAAAATGATAAGGATGATTGTTTTTCAGGAATTTCCGACTTCAACGGTGCAGCTGCATGGTAGGCGTTTTTTCTCGGGTATACTGAACGTTAGTTTTTGTTTTTTTTCTGCGAAGAACCCATCCAAGCATGATGTTTTTCGGAACCATGAACCTTGAAAGGTAAGCAGCATTCAATGAGATGTCCTGGTTGCAAGTTAGGACTATTAAGATTTGATGATAACCAACTGAATCAAAAACACTCTTACACATTTATAGCCCATTGATATATATGTCCAAGAAGTCCAAACAACCTTTATTTTCGAAGGTCAACCCTCCAATAGACGAATCTCCGGGGGGCCTCATCAAAATTTGCGGCTTAGAATGATGATTGTGTCAACCCTTTTTTTTGATGGTGTTGACAAATACCGGGGGACATTTCTCGCAAACCTTGTCATATTTCAGGATCATAGGCCATGAACGTCGGATCTTCATTTCATCAACATGAGCCAACTATAGGCTTGCACGTTTCATGTAAAAACAGTTTTGATTTTCGCAACCTCCAGTGTTTGAAATGTTCATTTAATATAATTTGTCTTTGTTTTTTGTTCTCAGCTACCAATTAAATGTCACAATGATCACCCCTCAACCCCCCCCCCCCGTTTCTTGTTTTTTTGCCACCCCGGTGCCCTCCACCGAATTCTCAACGGCTGCCATGGCGCCCCTTGCGGATGCGAGAGGCTGTCCCGAAAGTACATGTAACCTCCCTGGAACGAACAGATTATTCCACCAAAAGGGATCAGCAAAAACATCTCCAAAAAGGCCTCCAAAAAGGGGATATGTTCGTTATTTTTTCGTCAGGCACTTTGGTTTTTGTCAGATTTCGGAAGTAGGTTGGAAGTCCAGAATCGAAAACACATTTTTTGGGAGACACAATTTGAAGGTGTCCAAGCATGGCTAACCAGCTAAGGAAGGTAGTTATTGCAAGGTTTGTCAAGGACTGGACTGTGAATGGTATCCTGGGGTACCCCAAATCCAAAGATACCTTGTCTTCAGTATGAAATTCTGAAACCACCCTGTCAAATGCACAGCAAGGGTTCATACCGCCCGAAATATTTCCATTCCGCGGATGAAGTACTGAAATTTAAGGTATGATCTTTTTGTTAGGCTTCAATCAAATTACAGGTTGAAAAACTTATATACCGCATCCAGTGATTGGCTAGGTCATAGGTGCTTGACCTCTACAAGTGTTTGCCCTCTACGAGTGTTTGTGGCACAAGACTCGCGGAAACCCCACACATGGCACCTACGAACTCGCTGGTTGGACCGTCTCATCCCACCCTTCCCGACGTCGGGGGATACCTGTCAGATCCAACGATACAAAGTAATATCAGTTCATGTCATGATTAGAGTCCAATGGGGGGTTCTTTGAACAGAACCACGGCGTTTTAGTAAAGCTATCTATCAGCCAATTTTTTTGGTGATTAAGTATAGTTGGTTTATTGTTTATTGTTTACTATGTTTATCCACTTTTCATACATTGCCAAGTGATTCTTATTGTGGTTTAAGCCCACCAAGTCGACAACCATTTATCCATCGGCTCCTGCGAGGTGGCACGGCAGTTGGAATGGATTTTGACAAAACGCCTTCCACAGGCATCACGGGTGCTGAAACCTGTGCCTTTGACGAAGATGCAGCCACGTTTTTTTTTCAAAAGCTTCATCTAGGTGGTGGTTTCATTTTTTTAAAAACTTTACCTGGGGAAATGATCCAATTTGACTTAATATTTGTTTAAATGGGTTGAAACCACCAACTAGTTATTTTATAACCCTTATTTTCCCAAGTTTCTTTTCATGAACATGATGCCAATCAGTCTTGATTGGTGAAAGGAGTACATCATGTTTTACCGTATTAAAAGGTGGTGCACACCACCCAACTGGGATTTTTAGATTTGGAATTCATGTGCTTGCACATTCTGCCACAGTGTAGGTGAGGTTGAGTGGTTTACAGATAGATGTCCCCATGCCACATTCCTCGCTAAGATGTCGCAAAACGATGCAAAACGTACCTTATGTAAAACCATGTTTTGATAGTTTTTTGGCTTATGTTGGCGCAAGAGCGTTGTCTAAAAGTTGTTTTTTGAGGGTGCCCAAAGTGCACCAGGTGCACCCTTGGTCAACTATGCTATAGAGAACATGAAGGCCAACAACAACCCAGGGTCACATGTTGGGTTACCAACCTTTTGGTAGGTTTGTGCACTAATGCACCACCCATTTGACCACTCAATATCCTGTCCTTCCTCAAGAAACCTGGCAACATTCTGGAACTTACTCCCTACATAGTTTCCACATATTTATATTGTATCTGGAGATGGAGATCCGATTGCCACCCTTGTAACTTTGAGCAGTGCCTAGAGGTTTCCCAGGGTTTTTGTTAATCATCCATCCAAGGCCACTCAACTTTTGAACGGCCAATCATGGCCCTTTGCCCTTCATTTCTTGCGTCGTTTGGACGACAGCACCTTGGTCAGAGCGGGTAGCGACATGGGGTAAGCGATTGAGACTTAGGGATGACAAGGCCTGGTGTTCTTGTTTTCCAGATCCCAAATTGGAAGCTAGTCAAGGAGTTTGAGAACCCTCTAAAGCCATTGGATAGATAATGTTGATGGAAGAAATCCTGCAACGGTAAAACATTGATAGATGCCTCCAAGATTTACAGGGTGTGATACTTCTCAGCTGGGGTGATAGCCGGATTTCTGAATGATCAAATGTGTGACTCACATGAGCTGTGGACCATGTGAGGCAGGTGGAATCTACATTTGCTCAAGTGGTGTAAGTAGAATTTAGGTTCAAAGGGCCCCTAAGTTAGTTGTAACATGCGGCTCAAGTGAGTTTCATGTTGTGTATGAGTGTGCCAGTTCAGGCCTCATGGCCGTTTCTTTGCAGCATCGTATCATCCTAAAATGATACCTTTCCCAGGGAGGCTTTGAGGCTCACGCACACACACGAAATTGATGTGGATGTGAAACTGAACTCTTAACCCATGAAGCAGAGCTTCAAATTGCCACCCAGGAAATCGGAATAGATGGTGTCGATATGCCGAGTTTGGAAGGATTACAAGTACATCTTAAAGTACCTACCAATTCGCAAAGAAAATGGTGTGCCACTGGTGTTGAAAACCTGTCCCTCCTGTTTTTCTTGGGGGTGAGGAAATCTGCCCTTTTGAAGGGGAAAAGGAGGAACATGATTTGTTGTGACCGTTGCCAGACGCGGTGCCACCGGATTTGATTTCCTTTGGTGCTGCCCTCGACACCTTGGCGCGACCAGCGGCCTGGCGACAGGCTGTGGCGTTGCTTCACGAGGCGCCATTCCCCCAGCGATTGGTGGAGTTTGGCGTCCACGATTGATGATCCAATACCAGGTGATTCAAGCCGTGACCTTTTCATCCCCTAGTTGGAGGTCACTTAACCATTGAAAAGGGTCACTTTTTCACCATCCCAAAAAGGTCACCAGCAGAATTGTCAGGTATGTGAGTTTTTTTGTTTGTCAAAATCAGCGAGAAAAACTAACCCTGGTGAAGCTGCATTGGCCAGAACAGGTGGTCGTATTTTTTTTGATTTGAAATTTGGTTGCTCGAAAATCATCAGATTTTCCATGTGAGCATTGTGAGCGCTCATGTGAAGATACGAGAAATGTTGCCTATAGATTTTGCCGGTGGCAGCGAAAAAGGCTATAAGCACTCGCAACAGTTAAAATTGTAGATACAAGCTTGCCAATGGAGAAGACTTAATTCGTCAATTTCATTGCAGTATCGAGTTGTATGAGTAGCTGAAAGCTTTGGATTACAGTCAAATTTGATGAAGTGTGATGTTTTGACATTGGACCTTTGGCGTTTGCGTAGGTAGGTTTTCTAGCAAAGACTTGTTGTTTCCGCAAGATTTGCGAGACACCAGTTGTTGGTTTTTCAACTCTGAATAAATGTTACCCCTTTTTACCGTTGGAATACAAGTATACTATAGCATACTACTATACTACAAGTAGCTCAAACTTGTGAAAACCATTGCAACATAAACATCAAGTCATGTTTTGTATTCACCGGTAGTCTCATCTCATGGATCATGTTCCACTACAGCAAGCAAGGGATTTGGGATGTGATAGGGCCTTCTTAGTCTACTTGTACTAGTGCGGTTTTTGGGACCTTACATGGTTCAGAAGTGGTGTAAGAAAAACTCCATCCTCTCCGATTCATTCCTACAGGAATCCAGGGCTAAAGTTGCATTGTAGTTGCAGTTCTCGAACCCGCGGCAAAAAAAATGTGACTAATTTTCTGCCAAAACTAACATAGCACCTGGAAATGGATGGTTGGAATATTAGTTTGTTTGTTTTTTTAACATGGTTTATTTTTGGGTGCTTTAGCTGTAGTTTCAGGGCGTGTGACATCTATTGACTTCTTGGTGGTAGGAGGGGGTGGAAGAAGATCCACCAAAATAGACCGAGGCAAGTTCGCTGAAAGCCTTGGTGGATTTGGACAAGTTATGTGTTTTATTTGCCGACCTAAAATATGCATTGGTTTTGAGTCCAAAATGAAGGACTTAATAAGGTTTAGATTGATTTAGAAATGGTAACTGCTTTTTGAGACATCCCAAAAATTCACCCACCAGAAATCATTGTTTTTTCAAAGGTGCCAGCACGGCGTCTTGTTGCTGATGCGGCTTTGTTGGCCAGCGCCATTCACGCGTGCCGGCGTCACTGGCGTCAGGTCGGGGGTTGGGAGGAAGGGAATGAAAGAATCATGTCTCCAGGTGGTGGTTTCAAATATTTTATATGTTCACCCCGAAAATTGGGTAAATGATCCAATTTGACGAGCATATTTTTCAAATGGGGTTGAAACCACCAACTAGTTCTAGATGTTCTAGCCCGACAAATCACCATCTTTTTGTCATTCGTTAGGGTGAATTGCTGGCGGTTTGAAATTGATTATATACTTGAAATGTTTTTTCGCATAGATCCCAAAGACTCCAGTTCACCACTTAAAAAGGGAATAGCCCTTAAAGTATCGACATGCCATTTTTTGCCTCAAGATCCTCAAACGTCGCCATTGTCATTTTCACATTGCGACCAGCTGGCTGACGTCTGGAGTAGCGGGTGGTCAGGATTTTGCACTTTTGATTATGTGACAGGTGTAATTGAAATTATCAAACAATGATATCACATGGTGAACATGTGTTGAATCCATGATGATTTCAAAACAAACACACAGAGACCATGGGAGATTCCGACACACAAACATGTCCAATGCGACTGTGCAACTTCCAAAATTCATCCTATCCATATGTTTTTGGAAACCGGTTACGTCGTCCAAGAGTTAGTCAATCATTAAAAAATCATTGTGAAGTAAGGCTTGAGAAACTGAATCCGGGGTGAATTACTGCAAAATCAGTTGTTAAATTTTATTTGCAAACCACGGTACTTTACCCAACTTGAGAAACTGAATCCAGGGTAAATTCTTTGTGATGTTCATCTCTATGCCAGGCATGTGCACTTTTGATGGAGACTTTGAGGCGTGGATGTTTTCAAACATGAAACGTTATACGGACGAAAAACGGGATATGGAAGTTTTGTTGTTGTATTGTAAAGGATACCAAGCAGAATGATACGGCCAATGCATCTAGCACATGTTTATTTATGGAGATGATGATATGAATGAAAAATGATCAGAAATCTTTCTTAGAGTTAAGCAACTTGTTGGGTGGGCAGATGCACCTGAATAGGTTGGATTTTCGCAGCAGTTTCTCAATTATATACTTGTAAATTTCCATTTCAAAATTATATGGCCCTGTAGTTATTCACATTTTCAGCACGTACAGACCAGTTTCTTTCGAGAGAGAGTCCTAGTCCTAGTTTTGGTTTGTGAACGCATCACACAGGTCATATGGACCTGACAGTTTGTTTTAGGAGTTCTATGCTCTATCATCGTTACTGTTCTCCTCATGTTTGACTGTAACTCGAGGAAGATGTCTACTGAATTTTGTTTTTGGTTTCTTGTTTGTTTGATATTTTCAACCTCCTTCAATTATGTACCTTTCTAACATTCAATCAGGCTAAGCTCCCAAAAAGAATCAGGCCAAAATGACCATCCGAAATGTTGTGAAGATATGATATGAGTGACTTTTGATGGAACATTTGAACATGTCAATTGATCAGCCCTTCTTGGAACTACTCCTGTGTGCATCCGCTTTTGTGTTCACAAAAATTGTTGCAGGTCAAATAGACTATCGATACCTTACAACGTTTTTGAATCATGATCCAACCCACGTCTAGGATCGTCTAGGTGGTGGTGTCATTTTTTTTGACCTTTGTTTGTGGAAACTATTCCCTATTTGACTGATATTTTTCACATGGGTTGTACCCCCACCAACTGTTAAAACATCTTTTGCAACCTACATTTGAGACCTCTCTCCATTTGGAGATCCAGGCAACGGTTGCTGAGTGATGCGGCACGCAGTTCCAACATTGTGGCTTGTGGTGTGGCACAGCAATGGCAGAGGGCCCTAGTACCTTTGGCCCATAAAAATGAGCGACAAGATTGGTTGAGGATCATGAAGAAAAGTCTAGCAATCTCTAAGTGATGGGCAAAATGATTTTAAACAAACATATATGTCATTAGGGTTTTGCATGTTGTATTTTGTTCTACCCAAGTATGTATGTGTTTTTTTCCTACCTAGACTAGATGGAATGATATAACTGTAGCTGATTTTGAGGGAGGAACCCATTGAATGACCCTTTCAATTCGAAGGTTACTGCAACCAACGCCTTTTTTCCTTTGAATCTTCCCATTCTGCCTGGGGCGTTTGATGGTTCTCAGATCCGCGACCACCAGGGTTGTTGTTCATAGACCCTGTACTGTTCTTAATAAACCCTTGCGAAATATTAGCACAACACTAGCAACTTTGATTGATTACACGTCGATTTCTACATATTTCCCATAAATGATTGAATAAATCATGTTTTTTTTCCCAACAACTGGTTGAGCCATGATCTTTTTCCCAAAGAACTATTAGAACAGCTGATCGCTCAAAATATGTGCTCTCACGTTTTGCGGTTCAACAGCTGCTGTCCCTTCGGCCGTTTTGCAGGCGATCCTGTTTTTGGAATCCAACAGCTCAGTGGTGACCTACAGTTCTGCACCTTGACCAAATTAGTCGGGTGGATAGTTCAGCGTTGGTAGGACGCATATTTTCAGGTTCTAAAACGAATTCATTTCAAGACTTTGGAGGTCTTCGAATTTGGAAAACCGTGAATGTTCTAAGATTCTAAGGCAAATGACATCCAGTCATGGCTTCGTTGTTTTTTTTAAAGATCGTCATTTTCCCCCAAAAAAATGAGAAATCCACGAAGTGTGCACCACCTTTTTCCTACGGTTTCCCATAGGATCCTATGGGGAAGGTGTTTGGCCTGATCGGTCATGTCCCAGGAAATTAGTAAAGGGTTAGTAAGTGGGTTATAACCCTAATATGTCCCATGCATAAGTGGGTTGCAACCCATCTACTAACGATTTTATGAACTTCCTGGGACATCCTAGTACCCTGCTGTTTGTTTCATGCATGAAAGAGGCCATCTCTGCCATGGAATGTGCTGCCCAATGGCGTCGAGCACTGGAACTCTTACGTATATCGATTGATGCAGAGGTCGGGAATTAACGTATTGAATGATCGAAAGTCTGTGGTTGATTTGGCAGGCCGGGAAACGCCATAGAAATACCAGAGTTTTCACAAGATTGTCTAATTGTTGACTAGGCGGTGGTTTCTTAGATTTTTTTAATTTTCACCCCGAAAATTGGGGGGAAACGATCCAATTTGACACATATTTTTCAAAGTGGTTGAAACCACCAACTAGATATAATATGTTGTTCCTAGTTTTCTTTAAAAAAATGAATTCAAGATGTTTTGTTTTGTTTTCAATTAAGATTGTGTTATCTAATGTGTTTCAAAAAGTCGAAATCAAGATGCCCGAGAAATTGTACAGATGATAAACCACCCGTTTTTGTGCCAAGCCCTTCAGAAAACTAGCTTCCCAAAGGGCGTTTCTCAAGTGTATGTGTATGTTTTTTGAAGCCGAAAAATCTGGATTCCAACAGGCGGCTTATGAGTTAAGAGGATGGGCTGGATGGTGTTCATTCATTTTAATCTAGGTGGTGCTTTCAAATATTGTTTATTTTCGCCCCTACCTGGGAAAATGATCCAATTTGATCCAATTTGATTAATATTTTTCAAATGGGTTGAAACCACCACCTAGATAATTTTAACCACCATGACATTTCCTATCAAATCATAGGAGCAGTTTGATGTATCAAAGAACCGACTTGGGAGTCGCACCAACTCTACTGCAACAGGAGTGCTGTTATAACCATCAACCGAACCACAGGTATCCCCTGATGTGGTGCTTTTGTCCTCAGCCATCAGTGCGACCGAAGCGGCAGGAGAGGTGAAGGGTCTGGCCAAAGCGGTTGGCACGCCTGCGGCATAAGGGATTTTTTTGGTTAGAAACTGAAGCAAGATGGAGTTTATCGAGAATAACGCCTGTAAGAGAGCGTTAACAATTTCAATTTGTTGAGGGGCAATTTGTTCCTGTGTGATTTTTTGTTTTGTTTACATTACTACTTGTCCATTGTGGCGATAGAACCTTTGACAGGAGGTCGATGGGTGCATGCTCTTCAGATCCTTCATGATGCACATCATTGGAAGCTCCAAGTTTCTTGACGGATTTTGTCGGGCAAAATGATCCTCAACTTGGATCTTATGATTTTTAGTTTCGGCGGCGGCCGCAGTATATATTTCTTAAATTTGCAGCCGGGGATATCTAATTTGTTCCTTGCAAAGGGAGGGCAGACATGAGATGAGATATATAGAAGACTTAGTGTGCCAATACACGAACTTCAATCATGTCGAAGCAACAACCCAATCCTATTTTCGTTTGTTTTGCGCGGCTCATCCACCAGCAGCTGGCTGTTGGCTTGCTTCCCCGTAGTGCATTGCTACCACCAGGATTTTGCAGTCACGCATACAGTCATTGTTTCACCACAAGTAGATTTACTTTGAAAAGGTTGTTTGGGTAAGGGCATGGCAATGTTATGATACGTAAATGACTTTGATTTTGGTTTGGCAACGTGTCTAAGTACATTGCAAAGACAATGTACTTACTTGATGACTCTCTATCTACATATAAGGATCATAAGCATCCTATTTCAGATGTTTATTGATGGATTTGATGGCCTGTTTTAACGTGGTTTTGTCTATCTCTCAAGATGTGTGAAACCACTAGAGGTCAACGTGGTGATGCTCAGTGCAGCGTTGAGTGCGTTGGTGGCCTGGCCTCGAAAGTGAGGGATAGGATACCTTGATGTGATTGATTTTTGTGCAGGTGCCCTGATAGATATGGGAACATTTGCTGTTTAGGTAATAATTGAACTATACTTGCAACTTAGAAGATTGAGGATATTTACAATTTGTTGAAGCATGCAATGAATCTACTGATTTGAGATTCGACATTTCAGCCCCGGTTGGAGCCCATATCACCCTGGTTTAAGTTGATGAGCAGGCTTGGTAGTTTGCTGCTATCACCATATCCCTGTTTGAAATTACACCACCAAGATCCACCAGTTCTAGTCAGTAATCAAGCTTGGATGATTTCTGTGCATGCAAGTTTTGGGTAAATTATTTCAACAAGGAGCTAGTGCGGCATGTTCCAAACGTGGCCTTGGTATACCTCGGTAAGTACATGAGCACTGCTTAGTTGTTTCAGGGTTTGCTACGTGTCGCTTTTGGACCCTTTTGGGACGTTTTAAGCATCGCCCCAAGGGCTCCAGGGGCTTATTTTTGATGATCGTAAAACTTGTTTATATGATGTTTAGGCATGTTTAGGCGCGAAAAATTATAATCCCTGCTGTGTAAGGGGTCATACTTCCAAGCAAAACCATTTGACATGAAATCTCCCTTTTTTTTATCAGAGTTCAAACCCAATCTGATTTCTTTAGAAGGGAGGGTTGGTGTACAGTATAGGGCCAAAAAGAAAGATCTAGCATTTAGGATGATCTAATATCCCTATTCGCTTCACTGTCAGATGAATCATGAAAAGCACTGGTTAACTATGGTTAATTTGTATTGTGTTTTTAACGCTCAATAATGCTTCATTGCATCAACGGTTCGCGTGTGTTCTTTGCGTATCAGTGGTTCGCTCGTGTCGACACTACAAAGGAGAAAGGCAATGAATGGCAGTCCGCATTGACTCTATTGTCGACCTTTCAAGGGTCGGCCGACGGCATAGCTTGCACTTTGGATAAGAAAAAAACGAGGCGTTTCGTGGACGTAAGAGGTATACACCTTTTTGTATCCTCCTTGTTTATGATGTATGATTTTATTATGAGATTTGCTTGTTGTATATTTTAGTTTTCGCAACTTTTTTGGTGTTAGAAGACTCTGGCCGGAGTCTATAGTGGAATCTTGCCATTTACCTTGAAACTCTTTTTGAGAGGATGTAAACCTTCTCAGTAACGGGGGAAATTGAAGATTTATGCGGATCCACTATCAACCTGGTGGTAACTCTTGCTTGGAGGAGGTTCCTCTTAAGTTAACCACACTGTTCAAAGGTTTCTTTGGAGCATTGAGAACCAATTCAGACAATGGATTCTTGGTGTATCCTATTCAGAATCTTACAAGGCTTCAACAATAGCACATCCTGAGACTTCTGAGGGACATGAACATGAATACAAGATGGGAAAACATAACAGTGCATCCAAATTTCATGGGTTTCCTTCTGTTGCCTTGTTTTCTTGTTGCCAAATAGAAGGATTAATTTTCCGGAATTTAAGTCAACGTTAGACAAGCAGACAAAAATAGTTATTATAGGGTGTCCAATGGTTGTAATGCTTGCAAGAGTCCAATATACAACGCCTGGAAGCATTCTGATGGTTTTAGAGGTAGGGAGCACAGAGACGTTGTTTCATTTACCCACGCTTCTAGGCAGCGACATCAAACTGTTGTATTTTGGTGTAGAAGGATCACCACGAAAGATATGACACTATCATCTTATGTCAAGCATAGTGAATCCATGAAATGTGTCAGAAAAAGTGCTGACAATGAACCATACCAACACTTCAAGTTTTCAAATCTGCATTTGCGGTTGTCTAGGTCAGCCTGGTATTGAAAGGGTCCTGCGATTCATAATTTGTTTGGGTTGCACCTTCTTTATCGAATATCCATCCAATAGGAAAAATGCCATCACTAGCTACAGGTAATGCAGCCATTACTGCGTGCAAGCAGGGCATTGCTTGGGAACTCGCTTTGTCTCTCGCTGGATCGGTTTGCGATGGGAAGGTTTTAAACCCCCAATATATGGGTGGAACAACCCTAAAAATAAGGTTCTGGGTTTCCATGGTTATTTATAAATAGACCTCCCACCAGACAACATCCAATTGTAGATGTTGAAAAAGTATTAGTTACTTAGTTTTAGAGTTGTGAGACTTGGAAATGCATAGCCGGCCCTGGAAAATCTCTGCTCCATCAAGACTGACCCCTGAAAAATTGGAGTTTACACAAAGATGTGTTGAATTGGGGTGCCAGTCAGGAATCACACTGCACATATCTAAGTGTGGTAGGTCTTGGTGTGAATTTCTTGAGGTGTTTGTTTGATTGTTCTCATGTTTTTTGTGCAAAGCAACGGACATCCAGTTCACATCCTTTCCAACAGAGATGTTCAAGCCAAGTGCAATTTTTGGACGAAAGCTTAAGAATAAAGTGAGTGTCAGTTCTCAAGAACTGCCTCAAGATAGGAGTGACGCTAAAGTTGTAGGTGAGTGCAAGTAGATATTTGAGTAAAATTGAGTAAAGGTAGTCTTGCATGGAAACCCTTCCAATATGCCTTATTCAATGAGCATTGGATTTTTGCTTTGTTGACGTCCAGGCATTTCATTCCCAATGCCACACGCAACGGCTACAATGCTGCCATGCATAGTCTTACAGTATGTCATCTTTGGCGAAGGTGCCCTTGGCATTGGAAGACAGGCTTGGAAGATGTCTTAGACTTGGAACAAGCATGGTCCTAATTGTATTTATTGACATTTTTCCAGTATCATGTATTTGTTGAAATAGATATTAGATTTGTGTAGATATCATTATCATACAAGATTGAAAAGTATGATGGTTTATAGATATATTTTGAATATCTACAGCATTTATCGATAGGTAGTTCAAAACCAAATTGATTATTTACTCCAACACTTGAGGCCCTCAGGCAGGATTTCTCCTGGATTTCCAAACCAACAACCTAATCCACCATGTTTCCCTAAAAGGAAAGACTACAGCCTAAAGGGCAACATGTAAAAGCACAAATTGATTGATTGCAGTTAACACTTACAACAACAACAACAACAACAACAACAACAGCAACTGCAACTGCAACTGCAACTGCAACTGCAACTGCAACTGCAACTGCAACTACTTCTACTACTACTCTTTTTCCCGGTGTACCCAAGTAGTTTATTTTTGAAATTCATCGTGTTCAGTAAACTTTGGTCCGCATCCCCCCACTTTCCACTTGTTTTGAATGAATGTTCATTAAGTTGGTACATGATGAATCCCCATCACCAGATCTTATCCTGAATGATTCTTACAAGGTTATTCTCACTCTTAACAGCGGTATTGTTCCCAAAAAATGTATATACATATATATATATACTGTAACTTCAGACAGAAATGGTTTACTGCATGAGTTAACTGACTATTTAGCACGCTAAGAGGTCGTATCAAATGTGGGCTGCAGCTCCGCAAAAGGTGGGTAAGTAGCAGTGAGACCAACCGATACCTTTGGAGGGTGCAATGGGCCACCTGTTGGTACAATTCAGATACACATATTATATGCAAGGAGCCATGGTTCTTGATAGCCCCTTCAAGACTCCAAGTTTCTATGTGAAGATATACCCTCCTATAGCAACCTTTATATAAACATATCTCTTCCCAGTCGGCACTTTTGGGTTGATGATTTTCCGGTTTTCCCGTTTGGTTGGATATCTTAGTTCCATAGAGGCCATGGATTTTTGTTTGATTGGTTTTATCAGGGATTCCAGGATTTGGTTCCCATATACCATCCATATATGATATTACTTACCTACATTTGGGTGATATTTATGGTAAATGATGGTAAATCTTGGGAAATACACCATGCATGGATGCTATTGGGTTGAAACCTGAGAAGGTTAGAGTTGTTCCACCAAGGTGTTTGCAACTCCTGGACGACTTTGTTTCCACCGATGCAGTGACAGAGGGTGCCATACACCATGCGTTTCAGGCGGGGTTCAGTTCTGAGGTGCTGAATCAGAATCATTTGGAAGATCTGTTTACTTTTGACAGTAACCCCAGAGGTAGCTTTGGAAATGGCACAGACATAGTGCAAAAAAGGTGTATATATGGTTTACATATTTGAATTTATTTTAGATATGTTTATGCTGTACAAAAAATATATTTACTTAATACACATATTATATTCGTTTTGGTGTACAGACGATATTTCAGGTTTGTTGGTTTTTGCTGGTCTTTGCTCAATGAACTTGTGTGAAGGTTGCGTTTTATCAGGCAGTCCTGTGTGATGTAGATTTGTGAGGGAACACAAATTACGCATGAAGTCTTGGCATGACCACTGAACACTTGCAAGGATGTTCTTCTGGCCTGTTTCAAATGTCCGGACAAATACACATATGCGTCCATGTTTGATTGAAATTGCTGATTGTTTTTTGTTCAGGATCCCAAGCACTGATTTGTATCCAGGATAGATTTTCCTATAGTGTGGAAATAAACGACCAAACGCTATTCGTTCGAAACTCCCCATAAGATACCTTAAGGTCAAAATAGATGGCACAGATACCAAAAGGTAGGTTCGTAAAGGGTCTTTATAAATCAATACGTAGGGACTGTGCCATCTACTTTTCAATTACTGTACAGTCAATGAGGATTTTTACAAAGCTATCACAAAACACCATTGCTGGGAACCACCGTGGGCGTAATAGCTCCAAGGTGAAAAGGAATGATACAAAGCCAGCAAAATTTGAGCCACCTTTGTTCTGGAACCAGCCAAGCGGTTCCAATTAACACTTATTGTCCTTATTGTTTAGTCAGGTTGAACATGGAACCACGGTGAATGACTTGTTGACAACCATCATTTTCAGGTATTACAGCGAATCATGAGGTGGCAATGTGTGTTTGATACCATTTTTTGTTTCGGTGGCTCATATATTGACAGCCATTGCTCACAAAGGTGGGCAGTTTTTTTCAGTGTTCCAAAATTTCTATCCTTTGGGTTCATTGCCGAAGCGTCACAGACCATTGACAAAGCCTAATGTTTGAAGTAATAGTGGAAGAATATCATAAGGGACATTTCCCGAAAGACTTGATATTTCAAATATACAGTATACCGTATTATACATATTTTTGCCAATGAAATATCCAATAGATCACACCTATAAATAAGAGATCCATCATTTGAAAGCAAATATAAGTCTCTATATTAATGTGATTTATATACAAATGCACATTCTTTTACAGCCAGGAAGACTCACATGACAATGGAAAACCAACCATTTGAAGATGTGTCTCCTATTGAAAATGGTGATTTCCCACTGCCATGTTTGTTTTCGTGGGGGTTGCATGCGCCATCTTTGGTGTTCCTCAGCTCACAGGCAGCTCATGTTCCACTTCTTTTGCAAAAGAGAAGCTTACCGGAGAGGCAGTTCGGGACATTAGGGGGAAGTTTCAGCATGAATTGCTGTGGATTATGTTAGGATTCTTATGGATATATTTTTTGTATATATGTTAAATAATTTATCCTCCCTGAAACAAACATATAAGCCTCCCCAATAGGAAAGTAGTATTCCAAGCATCCATTTTAGGGGCTATGTTAGTTTCAGGGAGTTTATACATACACAGAATGAATTTGATCTAGTTGTTTTGGTTTCTTGAGAAAATGACCAAGTTCCTCACCGGTTTTTTACCTCAATTCGAGAGAGCTGAAATTCCAAACAAGAAATGCATATGGTTTCAGGAAGTTAGATATAAAGTTACCTTTCCATCAACGAACATATCATTATGTAATATGTATTCATCTGGAAGTTGTTGTTTGCAGTGTGTTGAAACATGCTTTGTCTTGGAGCGCGATTTCACTCACCGTCAATTTAAAGACATACCATTGGCTTCGGGCTGACAATTTTCTTGTCATGGACCAAATGCGCATTGACCCAAAACCCTGATTCCTTGTTTTATGTAGGGAATTGTGATGGATTATATATACCGCCCAAATATGGTTTTCACAAAAAAAAACTGTTAAACATTGATCCCTATGAACAAATCATTATACACTGTAAATGGAATGCCCCTCAAGGGTTTTGAGCTTTCCCAACCCTGACGGCCCAGATTCTCAGTAACTGACCAACCAAGTTTTTTCTAAGTTTCGTATGCCATTGAACACATGGTTTCCTTGAGAAATGCCCAATGAATTCAGGTTTAGTAAGTATGATGATTTGCCCAGAAACATGCAAGTATGATTCGATGTAGTCACTATTGTCCATTCACTGGATAGAAATCATCCCTTTTCCACGACGTTTGGATTCGTGGTGAAGTTTCTACTCAGCTGTCATTTTGTGAGGTATGAGTATTTAGTTTTATTTGTTACGTCTAAGTCGAATCTAGCAAAATAACCGACTGAATTAAGAACAAAAGCATTTGTTTCTCATCACACGGTTCATTTCAGTTTTCTTGAACTGAACCGACTCAGTTTATCCTGAAATGTTGTTTGTCCGCTGATATCTCCCAGGGTGTTTGATAGTGATGTATGTCCCTACATCACATGTTTCAAGTCATTCCAAGGACTTTTGACATGTTTTTTGTTGAGTTTTCTGGAATCCGCTGAGGTTGCAAGAAGTCTTGGCCAACATTGCCATAGAGGCACTGTGGCAACTGTCAATTCGAATCTATTCCTAGCAGTTTCTCCATGTTTATCCCATTTGTTCCCCTGCAGTTCCAAGGAAAAAGGATTGAATACAGTGAGTTTTTTGAAGCACTGGGAGGATTGATAGAACTGATCATGCAGGTGTTTGAGAAACAACTATGTAGGCTACTTCAATATCTAAAAGATGCTGTTGATGTTGTTGATCCAATACTGATCTGTGTTTGATCCATAATGTTGGCTACAATGATAGCTGCAACCGCAGTTTTTACAATGTGGGAATGGTGGTTATCACCATGTTATGTCTTCTCATCATCAGTTTTATCACACACTTCAAAGATCCAAAATCTTGCATAATCACAAGCAGCCCTCAAAGAGCACTTATTCTACTCGGACGATCATCCCATTTAGTAAGTAGTTGGACACCGACCCTCCTACGGCCGTGGTACGAAGTGTGTTTTTTTAGGTTTTTGCTGTGTTGATGCTACGCAAGTGATGGGTGTCATGGGTTGGGGTGGGGGTGATGGTAACGTTCCTTGACGTTGCACACATGGTCGATGCTACGGCAATGATGGGTGTCTTGGGTTGGGGTGGGGGTGATGGTAACGTTCCTTGGCGTTGCACGCATGGTCGATGCTACGGCAATGATGGGTGTCTTGGGTTGGGGTGGGGGTGATGGTAACGTTCCTTGACGTTGCACCCAGATTTGTCTCTTCTTGTTTCACAGTTCCAATGGCGCAGATCCATCGGAGTAGTGTCTGGTGCAACGTTCTTGCACGAGCTGTCGCGTGTGTTCGCACAGCGTGGACGCAACTCAAGGTGAAGGAAGAAAAATACGTTGTTCGGCAAACGGCCTGTGTGATCGCGAATATGTTAGAGACGATGATTTTGATGATGATGATGATGATGATGATGATGATCCATGATGGCCATGATGATGATGATGATGATGATGATGATGACTAATGGCCATGATGATGCATGATGACCATGATGATGATGTTGATGATGATGATGACCCATGATGATGATGGTGACCATGATGATGATGTTGATGATGATGATGACCATGATGATGATGTTGATGATGATGATGACAATGTAAAAACACAACTAGTTTTCTGAAACCACGATGATACATTTTCACATGCGACACTAGCAAAATCATCGTTTCGCTACAGTGGCATGCTCATTTTCTGTCCATATAATGTACATTTTCTGCACGGCCGCGAAAAGGTCGGGAACCAAGTAGTTAATAACCATGGACCATGGTTGATAATTAATAAGTCCCCTAAGTAGGGTTGTTCCCCCTTTCCAAATGGCCGGATTTCATGGCCTTTTCATGGCTTTCTGATTGGAGGTGATCCTCACCACTTACTAAGTGGGGGAAAACCCATCCTACAAGTAACCCCCCCAAACTTTGAGACCTTTGAGAACTTGCATGTCTTCCAGCTGCTCCAGGTTTTTACAGTATCACCACCAGCCTGGGCCCCAGCATCAATCCCACTCCTCGGCCCAGGAATCCTTGAGTTTACCCGTTTCACCGTCGCTCTTACGACGTGCCTGGCGAGCCGAGGTTTTTTTGGGGGGGGCGAAGGTCTGGATTTTTGAAGGAGTGTGGGTCTTAAAATAATGGCCTGAAAGAACTTGAAACACGTCCAATGTTTTTCACTTACATAGTATCATGAATTTTAACGACTGGATCTGGGTGGCGGGTTGATTTTGAGAAAACATCATGTTAAAGTATGTTTGGTTATTGACAGGTGATTTTGGTGATTTGGTGATATTTTTCCCACCTTGTTTAATTTTTTGGTGAGGTTTCAAGAATTTTTTGTTGCCCAGCCTCACTTGAGCAACAAGATGGAAACGCCCCATGACTCACCTGTGAGCCTCACTGGAAAGGAGTTGAAGGATGGTCAAATGGGACTCCTACATACCAGGCCTGGAGGCTCATGGAAAAATGGGGGAAACATGCTCGAGAAATGGTTGCCGGGCATGGCTTGATGTTTCTCTGTTCAGATATATTCCCCAAAAATATATACTGTATATCTATATATCAAGATCTCAAACAAAATTGTCAACTACACGGGCCCAGTGTTGCAGATTTGTTTCCCAAAACACAAACTTGAACAACTTTGTGTTTTCACCACAAGTTTCACGGCTTGATGAATTTTGTCCCGGCGATTGGGGAGAACGGTTGACTTGCTCTCCGAGTCTGAACGTTTTATGTCCTGGGGCCATTCGACTTCGTCTTGATTTGTTGATTTCTGAATGCAGAAACCGTTCCAGGAACCAGGAATTTCATGAAAAAAACGGGAAAACGTCTATTCTATTGTTTCAGCAGTGCAATATTTGCGTGCACATAGCATTTCTCTGCTACTGATCGTGCGAAAAAATATCATTTCATTGAAGGAACCAAAGGATCATCATCTTAAATCGGAAGGTCTAAGGTTTTCCGAATCTCAATCCAAGATAAATCAATCAAAGATGATTTCAGGGTTGGTCATTACATCACCGCCTTGGATTTTGTTGGCTTAATCTCATTGTCGCCCATGTTGCATCCATTTTGCTTTCACTGCCTCTAGATGGTTACCTTCATCTCCAAAAAAACGAGCTTCTTCATCGAAATGTTGTGTTGTACTCTTGATGGAAGAAATCCTGCACCACCTGGGATGTCAAAAATCTTTTCAGATAATGATGGGATATTAACCATACCAACTGGTGCGGGATTGTTTTATCAACAGTATTACGGTTGTGACAGGTCAAAAGCTTCCAATGAAAATACGTTTGTTTTCCTGGATAGTACAGGCTGTCGTTATCTTCCAAGAGCCTGCGATGGGTCGGGAATCCAAACTGGTCCAAAGTCAGGCGATGATGGTGAAGATATGATGATGACGATGATGATGATGATGATGATGATGATGATGATGATGATGATGATGATGATGATGATGATGGCGATGACGATGATGATGATGACGATGACAAAGATGATGATGATGATGATGATGATGATGATGATGAGGATGAGGATGAGGATGAGGATGAAGATGAAGATGATGATGAAGATGAAGATGAAGATGAAGATGAAGATATGATGATTATGATGATTATGATGATGATGATGATGATGATGTTGATTTTGATGTTGATGATGATGAGCCAGGATGTACTTGTGGACAAGATCTCTAGGGATCTCACTGACGATTGTATCGTTTACGCTTTGTTGGTAATGTTTCAACGATCTATATGCCTATATATTTATTATTTAGATACATATATATATATACACATAGACTGTTTACATACACATATCTATATATGTATATATACTTGTAAAAGTTTAGCACCCTTTTGATCTGTGAAGACAGACCATAAGATTTACTTGGAGATGAAGGGATGCTTCAAACAAAAAGAGCGCAACAGATAGATAGCTTGACCGGGTGCATCACAGCCACGTTCACAGAGTGGGTGTAAAAGCTGCACTTGAACAATCCGACAAAAATAAGTAGAGACCAAACACAAAGCTTTGCAAAACAGAGACATCAAAATAGTTTGAAGATGGTGTTTGGATGAAGATGATGGTTGGAAGATCTCTTTGGGGCTGTTTGTTTCTTGGGGACTTGTGTACTCTTCAGGCAGAAACAGAAATACCAAACTCCTTCGACGTAGCCGTGGTGACACGGGAATGCGTTTTTATCTATCCACCAACGAACATTACCTCAGAACCCTGGCTACCACGATAAGTGGGGTGAGCATCCATTGACAAGTGATCAGTCATTTGTACAGAAACAGTACCAATCATGGCACAGTCTGTTTTATCAACGATCCTGGAGGAACCAGGATCCTTGCACTGTGGTGCCCTCGTGACCCTAGATTCGTACCCAAATCTTTGGCGGCCGAACATGTAGAGTTTAGATTTAGATTGTATCCATGGTTATGATTCACTGCCATGTACAAGTATTACTGAACTGTTTGCTACTGCTTATGCTGCTGCTTCACAAGAGCAACAGCATATTCACAACAGGAGCAGCAGATAAGCATGAGTTCACTAGTGTACATATGCATGTGTCTACATGCATATGATCATAAGTATCATATATTCAGATACATATATGATATTTATACACAATTGAATATGTATATATATTTATATAAATACTAGACATACATACAGACATACATACATACATACATAAATACATACATACATACATACATACATACATACATTGACATACATTGACATACATACATACATACATACATACATACATACATACATACATACATACATACATACATACATACATACATACATACACACATACATACATACACACACACACATACATACATACATACATACATACATACATACATACATACATACATACATACATACATACAAAGGTGTAGAGGACTTTTTAGGTTCAACTTGGTGACATTATGATATGAAGACAACACAGATGTTTTTTTAAAGGAGCTTTACCCCAGCCTAGGGACCCTAGGTAACTTCTCATGAGGTCAGCACTATCTGTTTTAGAAGAGTATGGGGAAAATGGTGACATGTTTACTCAATGTCAGTAGTGTTTGGTGCCACATTCCGATGCTCACCACTTTGTCGTATGCTTATTGTCGGGTAAAAAGAGATAGTATATAGCTGCGCCAGATGGAAAGCACCCATATCATATTTGCTTTTAAGTTGTTTGTTTCCAAAGGCATAGGTGAAGGGTTTCAAGCCATGAATCGTACCTGGCACCTAAGGATTTTGGTGGAAACTGCAGAAGATTGACACCTTGCTTGCGACCATGACCCGTTTGCACAACCTCAGAAGGACAGCATCCGGATGCACCATATTATCCGGTGGTTCGTTTCATGATGCGGCATCATGGATGAATCTATGATGACTAACGTGAATATCATCCACTATGATTATGATCGGTAGGATTCTGAGTATGATGGGTAGGAACTAGGAACATCATAGAAGGATAGAACAATATCATGTTCATGCGTGGTAACGGTCCCTTTGCTTCTCTTACTACTGAATGGCTTTGTCAAGTGAGGTTAACGTCCAAATCACAAGTCGTATTGTTTCCTGTTGATGGATTAGCCCTCCGCGATTCATGAATGATGATCATCCAATTTCCATGAACCCATTTTTGTTCGACGAAGTTCTGCCGATTGCCACAAAAAGGCAAGATGTGGGTTATGAAGTTATCACTATCGCTGCAGGATCTTGTGTCCATCAGCCGGGTTTCGAATCCTTTACATCCAGATTTCGCGAGGACCAACGTAGTTGTTCTGGCCCGGGAAACATGAATGGTTGCATGGGAGAAAAGCCAGGCTGTTTGTTCTTTCGGGTTGACTGGTGGTTGGTGAAAGCTTATATGATATGACAAGAAGTGATATCTTAACTTATCGGATGTATTGAAATCAGCGGAGCATCTTTCTCAGGGTGATCACCCACAGATCCCCAACGATTTTCCCAACAACTTCTTGTGACATCCCGTTGATTCAGTTGATCACTTCTTTTTCATCAGCGTGAACCACTGAATCGACTTGCATCAATGGAATGTCAATGAGAACCATTAAAGACATCCCCAACCGAGCCATAAACTACAAACCGTGCACCAAATCCTACTTAGTTGTTCATTATACTTATACTGAATAATTGGCTTAGGGTTGTTACCCAAGGATTGGGGGCCCCCCCCTCACCCACAAATTTCAGGGAGGACATCCGAGCACCATCCAGTTCGGCCCTGCTAGGCACTGATGTCCCTCCCGCGGGATAGAGTTGGAAGATGATTTTCTCAATAAAAGGAGCTTCAGGTAGGGGCTATGTCAGTTAAAGTTTAAGGGATTGCACAGTTTGTTTGATTCGTTTAATCTTCCGCATTGCACGCGGGCCTTGCCGGGCAAATTATCGCCCCGACACCAGCCTTTTGTGTGGGTTTCGGGAAATTAGGTTAATGGCATGGAATCGCTCCCCACCAACATGACATTGAATTGTTGAAAAGACATGTTGAATCATTTTGGGTGAAACATGTGAGTGTGCTCCACCCCCTTCAGATCCAAGTAAGACTACCTTAATCCTCCAAAAACCTGATGGAACATGAAAGTTCAGGGTGAACATGTTAGAACAAATCTCAAATCGCTCCGGACATCTCCTGTTACACTTCCGCCAGGATTCTCGTCGATGACCAGCCCTCACCGTCATCCAGGATGCCAGTCACCCCAAGACAAGCCGGTCCACGGACAACATCCTGTACACGTTGGTAAATATACATGATCCAATGGGATGTGCCACCTCTTGCTACTTCAAATTCAGCAAAATATTGTCGTGTACTGAATGTAGGAATGAAAAACAGGCCTAAGACTTGTATCACTGTCCATTCGTCCCGAGAATGGAATCTTCTTGCTTGTTTTGACGGCTTGGAAATTGTCGACTATAGAGGTTCAGACGCAGGAAATTGGACTTTGAAGTCAAGGACCATGGGTTGGTAAGACTAATTTTCTACATAAAAGCCATTTAAGGGCATCTATTTGTGAACATTCCAGGGAAGTGAACAACCCTAGACCACCTTTCCGGCATCGCCTTTTGAGCCATGCAGCCTGCTTGGCCGTCCTGGAATTTCTTCTTGGGCGACTGGAAAGATGATAAAGAGAACTATATCAAAGTCTTTGGCAATGCCAAATCCATAAGGGCAGTTCTTCACAATCGACAAAGCGGATGGCCGACATACCTAGGAATCACTGCAGATGATTGGGGACGGTGGAGATGTGGAGAAGGCGTTCTGCAATCACACGCTTGCAGGCGGTGTGAGTTTGAAAAGTCATTTTGGAGAACCCATCAAAAGACTGTTGATGAAACACATGAAATAATAGGCCAGACCCCGGAAAGCATCAACTGGGTTGGATGAATGCCATTTTAAAACCTTTTGGAGTGGAATTTCTATGACGTTTTTGTTCCTTGATGTTGTGGACTTGCCTCCGGAATTTTAACACTGCAAGAAACACCACCATATAAACAGCGATGATTCACGGGTGAAACATAATGTATCTCGCCATGGCACCCATGGGAACCCTGCCCATACATGGCACCCAAACATGGCACCCACACATGGCACCCAGGGAGCACCCAGCAATGATACCCCCGCCATGCCACCCAGCCATGAATTACCTGAACATGGCACCCAACCATGGCACCACACCCTCCACCAAAGTTGCGCAACAATGATTATATATACATTTCTCATTTGTTTGTGTTATCCATGAGATCTGTTGGGTATGTGCAAATCTCGACATGTCCCAGGTTGGACCGAATTCTGTGGCGATCTGAAAGTGATGCCGTGAAACATTGGGCTTGGCGTCGCTACTTGGCACACGCGCCATTCTTGCCACGGGTGACGCGATTTCTTGAAACTCTTCCATACATGGAAGCTGGAAACAGGCCAGTGTTTGTTCCGATTTGGGCGTTGAAACTTCCGATCCACAATTTGCAAATGAAGGACCAATTCTTTGACGGTGACTTGATGATTGATGACTTGGACTAACTTCTCCGCTATCCAGCACGAGTGAAGGACTTACCACCCTTGGATGCATTTCTGAAGAGAGTCAATGGCACATGGACTCTGTACTGTCCCAACCATAAGCGACTCTTGGTGCTTCGTTGCGTTCAGGCTGTTCATGTGAACGTGGTCCTGCAAGTGAGGTGCGAGGTGCGTGGTTGCTTGGGAGACAAGGTGCAGCCCAACTGGCCCTCTTTGGATTTTTTTCAGGGTGAATGGGAGGACCACAAAGGAAGGACGGTTACTGTGTGGCAAACAGCAAGGTCTTGTTTGACTGTTCAGATGCAGAAGAGTGGTGAAGAGGACCGCCGGTTTAAAATCAAAGTGGATGAATTTGGCAGGTGGATGTGCGGGAAAGGTGTTCTCCAAGCATGTACATCCACGGAGAATAAGATCTCCTGGGTTGTAGAGGATCTTTCACAAAAGTGGACATGGTGGCGCAGCTTCTACCAAGAAGTGCAGAAAGCAACCTCCGTACCAGTTTCTGAAACTCAGACACGGTCAGTACAGCTTGCTTGGCCTGCTTCGGTCGCTTTTTTTCTTGGCACGTGGGTGGACCATCATGGTAATCATGTGAGAGTAGAGTGGCAAGGGGATCAGTCAGGTTCAGTTGTGGCCCAGATTAGTAGATACAGATACAATTGGGAGCGGCCTTTGAATATTGATGGAGAGGGCAGATGGACTTGTGGTGAAGGGGTGTTGCAGCCACACCAAAGCTCCCACAATATCATTGTTTGGCTCTCCGATGAAAACGCCCCGCGACAGTGGACATGGCAAAGAAGCGCAGATTCAGATGAGTACGTGCCTTGTGCACCTTTTATGCCCGAGGTGACTCGATTTTGTCATGAAGATGTGCCTCGTATGACACCCTCAAAGGAGCCAGTGCAGCCAATTTTAGTGCCGGTTTGGGCGATGCGATTTACTCAGTACAACATCAATGAGAACCTATGCTTCAGCGATGGCAGAAGTATGTTTGATCTCTTGCAAGAACTGCTGATAGATCCAGCAGCTGTCAGCAAAATTGAGCCTTTGGATGTTTTTCTTTACCAAGGCCCTGATGGGAAGCAGGCGCTATACTGCATCAACAACCGTCGGCTATTGGTGCTGAGATGTTGGCAGGCCGTGCGCAGTGAGATGTTGATCAAGGTGAAGTGCTGCGTGCACGATCCATATGGAGAAGGTCGTTTTTGCGATTGGTTCAACAGAGGATATTCCAGACCAGGGCAATTTGCTGGATGCGACGGCCTTGGACTTTGCATCTGGGTTCGTGATCAGAGATTTGCGGGGTGAAAGGTTTCCTCACACAAGGGGTCCTCATGTGATGGGAACCCCAAACTATTGCATTGATTGTTGTTCACGGAGTATAATTTATAGTACACCGGCCAAACTCAATGGTGTTTGAATGGGATTCACCTAATTTGGAATAGACGTTTTGTCTCATGTTGGGTCACTGTTAATACTTCAGGTATTTGAAGAACCCGATAAGGATGATCATGTTATATAAATCACAAAATCGAAGGTTTTCAAAATCTTAATTCAAGATGCATCAATGAATCAAACATGATTTCAGGGGTGGTCATCATATCACCCCCGCCTTGGATTTTGCTGCATGTCTCATTGTGCCCATTTTGCAAATTGTGTTTTCACTGCCTGTAGACGTTTGTTTACCTTCGTCTCCAAAAGAAAAAATCGTCGAATTGTTGTGTTGTACTGTTGATGGAAGAAATCCTGCACCACCTAGGATGCCAAAAATCTTGTAGATAATGAGGTATTCTGACAATATCAAATGGTGCGGGATTTTGTCATCAACAGTATTATAGTTGTCACAGGTCAAAATTTTCCAATGAAAATACGATTTTTTCCGGAAATTTGAGGCTGTCGTTATCGTCCAAGAGCCTGCGGTGGGTCGGGTCTCCAAACTGGTGGGGATGCCGATGGAGGTCTTATTTTGATGTTTTTTGGTGATGTTTCAACCGACTATAGATCTATATAGTTATTATATGAAGACACGTATATTTAAGTTTAGCAAGTCTTTAAATTTGAATACAGGCTTTCAGATGTAGTTGGAGATGAAGGGATACCTCGAAGAAAAAAACATTACAGGTTGATAACCCGACAGGGTTCATCGTAGCCATGTTAACAGAGGCCAACAGGGTGATTGCAAAAGCTACACTTCAACAATCGGACCAAAATGAGTAGAGAAAAAATGCAAGTTTCGCAAAACAAAGAGCGCAAAATAGTTTGAAGATGATGGTTGGAAGATCTCTTTGGGGTGTCATTTTTCGGGGGACTTCTGTACTCTTGAGGCGGAAAAGGAAGTACCAAACTCAACTATCCACCAACTAGCCTTCAAAACGAATGTAAGTACTGTACCTTGGAACCAGTACTATCATGATAAGTGGGGTGACCAGGCATTTGTACACAAACACTTTCAATCGTGGCAGAGTTTGTTTGATCAAGATCCCGGAGGAATGTGTATTTGCAACCGTGTTTCCTAGATTCTCCATCTATGGAATATGCGTGCCTATAAGCCTCAGTGATTTGGGCGATTTTGGACCTCTGAAAGTGGCCTGATCATAGGGGATTTGATACTCAAATGGCCAAATATTTATTTGGTCAGATATTTCTAATTAGGCATTAGGCATGGGTATTTAATGGTATCTATATAATGTATATTGCATTTATTCATACAATATTCATACATATTTGACCAAGTCTTGCTCAATTATTGGGCAAATTATTGGGCTATATTGGGCTTATTTTGAACATAGAATGGTGTTGTCCGGATAGTCTATGAATCCAAATTATTGAATCATTATTTTCCTGAATGATTGGAAGAGTAAGAAGCACCAACCATGGTCCCAAACGTGCTGTTCCTTTTGTATACCCTAATGTTGAGCTCTAGCCACAAAAAGCTCTATACATGTCATGTTGCCATTTTACAACCAATGTGTCGGTACTCGCAACGTTGAGCCTTAAACCCCGTAGCATTTCGCGGCTCGAGCGAAGTTTTTGGCCCTTCAGGTTTCGGCCAAGTGTTTCATTTAGATTCCTGTTTCAACTTTCAATTATGTTCAAGCTCTGTTTCTTGGCTGGAAAGTTTTGGAAGACGAATGCCCAGGGAGATTTTGACCAAACCCATAATGGTGTCACATGAGGGCCAGTTGAAACACCATGACAATCTCGATCTGGAATCTCAAAGGCTGCCAAAGAACATGTGTTCGGGCAAACTACATGATACCCTGGAAAGATGATTGTGTTTTTTTTGTGAATGAAAGATCTGATTGTTTCCACAAGAGCTTTAGGATCAGATTTTTTGTCGACATAATTGTAGACATAAATACCACAACTGTTCTTGGATTACGTTTTACTGTCAAGTATGTGCCACTATCTTGTTTATTTATGAGGGTTCTTTTCCTTTTCATGGTGATGGTGACAACTAGGCATCCAAGAAACTTTTTTGGTGCTAAGCTTTATTTGGATTGTAGATAGATATTTGACATCAAAACATGTGATCTATGGTTGGTGTTTGTTTTCTTGGAACGGAGGGCATGACAATAGTTTCTGATGTGTGGAATTTGCGAATTTGTGACCCACATCCCCGAAAACTACCATGGATACCCAAAATGATGGGTCTTGGAAAAGGTGGACTCCGGCGTAAAATATGGCCATTTTTGGTATCAATTCGTTCGATTTCTGGTGTGTTTGAACTATCATTTCGTAGGAATTAATATGGTGAAACCGGATGGGTCACCCAAGGTCTAAAGATCTAAGGCCGGTAAGGGAATCTCACAGATGCGGCTATTCTTGGGAGATTCAAACTGGTGAAATACTGTTGATGGTTCAGAAATCTGGCTAAACCAGTTGAGGTTGGTAGTTTATCCCATTATCTACAAGGTTTTATACATCCCAGGTGGTTGTTTGGGATTTCTTCCATTAACAGTATCCATCAAATATGATAATATGATCAATTTCGCATGGATATCATGGGACGACCCACCCTCAGTGGTTAACCCTTGTTCTTCGGGGTTGTTTGTGAAGTGTTTGATGTCCTTTCAGTCGCGGATTTATTGGATTTTAGACCACCAATGTGAAACTACCAACTGACCATTTCCTACAACCCTCCAAGCACTCCCAGTATATTTTTTGACTTTGCCATTGACACGAGTTACAACCATGCATCTGAGATATCCATGTCGTTGAGGCATGGACATGTTCATGTTTTTTCATTTTGTTGAATGATCATTTTTCCGAGACCGATTGGTTTTCTGAATCATTTTCAATGAGATACATCCAGGTAGTTTCAAGTAGTTTTGGCAGGCAAGCAGATAGTTGATAATGGTCATAGTTATATTCCTCAGAATTTCCGGTTTCACGAAATGATTTCCAGACAATTCGACGTGGCCTATGTTTTCCTTCAGAGGGTCTCATTGGTGGTTCTTCTTAGTTTCAACGAGACCGAAAAAGTCATGTGAGCCACGAAAACAAAACCTTCGTAATTACGTTCCATTGAAATACTGGTTGTTTAATAGGGATCCTTACAATGTTTTATTGCAATCCTCACATAATTGGATAGTATAATTTCCTATGTCTATAATGGTTTGATCTCTATATAATTGGGTAAAATAATCCCTTTTATACCCTATACAACCAAGGGTCCCTTTTTTTCAGGACGCTCATGTCTCTGAGGTTGTGGACTGTTCTTACTGCTCCAGGTGGCGCTAGTGCATCCTGCGCAAGGCTATGCATGGATGGCAAAGATCAAGGTGAGGCAGTTTCCACCCTGTGATTTTGAGGATTCTGGGGTTCTTTAGTTCCTCATTTAGTAGGAAAATACATGATCCCTGCCTCCAAATCGCTTCCCTAATATCACAGGGTAGGTTTTATTGGTGGAAAGTTGTGATTAGGAAGCGTTGCGACCAAGTTGGAAGGAGTCAAATTTGCAAGCTTTTGGTATGTTTCAATATTATCCCTCTGATTTCAAATTAACTTCAAGCCTTGATGAAGATTCAAAGGATCCTCTCAACAAGTTTTTTATTTCTATAAGTTGTTGGTCACCAGCTTTGCAAACTAGTATCGGGCGCTATCATCCTTTCACTTTTGCAAGTGTCACGTTTATTTAATTTGTTTGCATTTTCCCATTAGGGTGCATCTTGCAAGTTCAGGGCCCTGAACATAACAAATCTGTCGGTGTTCCATTTGAATGTGAATCATTTCAAGGCAGGTTGAAGATCCCAAATGTCAAAGTTGATCATTCCTATGTTTGTTTTTTTCGGAGTCGGGCAAAAACATGAGTTGATCGACTGGTAACAAAGAATTGTTTGGTATTGTTCGAGTGTTGCTAGAAATATACTGTTTGATGAAATGTTTGATTCTTTGATTGTTTGACTGACCGATTGGATAAACGGAAATTGATTCATTCATTGCTTGGTTTTTTGATTCATTGGTTAACTTATCAAACCGCACACCAAAACCAAGAGGAAACTCCAATGTTTTGGTTTGCAAACTTTAATTGTCTCCATGTCAATAGTGTCTTCGAAAAGCTCGATGTTCAGATTCAAATGGATGGGTGAAACATGACTTCAATAGATCCAGCAACGCGACTATATGGACTCATCATGGCAGGCACCATCCCTCATGAACCTGCGCAAGATGCAGAAAGGTTCGAAATTTGGAGAGAAAAAGTCTCTTGGCACATGGCCCAGCAGGGCCGAGGTGGGGTCAAGTTCATATAGTTGTGCTGCTGCTACCTTCCCTAGTTGTGGTGATTCCGGCCTACAAAGATGGGGTTGGCTTGAAAAAATGAGTGAGCTGATTTGCACGATTTTCAATTTCTGTCGGGTGAAAGCTCCTAAATTCTTTGCTTGTTTCAAATGTTCATTTAATCTTCATGTCATCATTTTACCACACCATTTTTTTTGCCTGGCAACGGCACCGTGTTTGCTGGATCTCACCAGAAGGGTTATGCAACGTAACTTACCACTTGCCACATTGGGAAATATGTTTAGCGCAATAAACATTAGAACAATTACCCAAGCATTGGATAACTAGGGAGAAAGTATATTCTCCCCAAAGTTTCCACAGTCACTTTATATGGAAGTGGCTACAGCCGCGCTTTCCTTTCCTTTTAAAGGGGAAGATGTGTCTTCCACTTTTCCAAAGGACAAATTGTTGGCAACACTTCTGGTGGTCATCTGAGGTTGGTGGTCATCACTGGGACCTCATCAGGTCTTGGAAAGGCGGCTACTAAAGCACTGCTGAGAGCAGGCCACCTGGCGTGGTGCAGTGGGATGGTGATTTGTTGGTTAGGTAACCAAGGTGGTCGTCTGAATCATTGGAATCTAAGGGTGTGAAACCCCCCGAATCATGGGAAGAATAATGCTTTTTTGGATATTTGGCCTTAGTTCTTGGGTGGTTTAAATAGCAATAAACTCATATTCAGATTCCAACTGACCTTCACTGTTGGAGGAAACCACTTGTTTGAAACCATGAGTTCAACTGAACCTAGCACTTTTGATGGAGTGACCTTTTTGGAAAGGTTGTCGGTGACCTCCAACGATTTGGGATAACATGTTCACGGCTTGGATATAGGGAACTTCGCTGTTTTAGGATGTTCTTGATGCGTTTTAGAGCCATGGATTCTTATCACTTTTGGATGGTAGTGAACAAAAACCTTGCCGGATGTTTTGCTTGGGACCCCTACAAATATTGTTAGAGAAAGACATAACGCTATAGAACCACGGATACAAAAGCTATGTGAACATATGAGTCAATGAGTTTTTTCCATGGGATATTGTCATTGTGCCATGGTTCCCTTGAACTTCCCCATGTTTTCCGGGAAGTCCGCAGGTGATTATCACGTCATTGGCGCTGTGCGCGACCTGGAGAAGATGAACATTGTGGCAGAGCTCGAGGGTTTTGACATGGATCGTTTCACGCCCATGTCGCATGGCGATGATCCATTTGTGGCGATGCTGGAAAATAGGAGAACCAATCCTATAGGATCCATGGGACTGGTAAAAACTTACCTACATGAATGGTTGATTTTTATGGATAATTATTTCATACTTGGATCCTATGGGAATGGTTTAAGAAACTGGGTTGCCCACTTAAGCCAGCTTGCCTTCGCAGATGCATGATGGACTAATTCCTTCCCAAAAGCATCCTTTAAGCATCCGGTAAACCATGGTTCAGCTTCTGTTTGCTGGTACCCGGTTGATGAAGATTTACAGATGCAATTGACTGCCATTGGTGAATAGATCAGAATCCTCTTTGAACTAGTGAACTCTGAGTTTTTTTTCAAAGCCAGACTTTGCACTCTTTCTTTCTGGTGGTTTCATGTTTCAACTATCCTTTCTGTTCACCTCTAGTTAAAGTAGATCATCCAACTTCATTGGTGATTTCCAAACACCACCTATGTTCTATATTATAGTACGGATACACCTCTAAAATACCGTTGGGACGTAAGGTTGAACCAGAAGCAATGGTGACCTCAACACGCCAAAGCAACCGACTCCAAAATTCGAATACTTTCTGTATCCGATGGTTCTGATGATTTCGGGGGTAAATTGAACACCGGAAAAATCGGGTTTTTTGTTAAATGAAACTTGGAGCTTCAAACTTTGGATTTGAAATTCGACTCTATTTTATTTCAATATTTCAGATGTTTTAAACAAATCCGATTTTTTCAAGCCATTTGTTGGCCTCGTGTTTCCCCACATGTTTCTATCTACATCCACGAATCTTCATTGTTCCCAGGCATTTGGACCTTGCGAGCTTTGATGCTTGGTGAAGAGTCAGAAACAAATTCGCTCCAGTGGTGGCTAGCGGCTAGCCCTTGCCTGGCCAAAAGGGCCAAGAAAAAGTTTTCAAAATAATTGGTTGTTCATTCACAACCCAAATACCCTGATGTTTTTAAAAATCTGTGTATAGATGCAAATATACAGAGCCTTATTTTTCACAACCTCATTGGTCTTTTGTCAAGAATCCCGGGTGTGTCTTTCAGCAAGTTAGAAACGAAGAGTTAGAAACGAAGATATAGAAGACACCGGAGGTTTGACACAACAGCTCCTTTGTTTTTTCCATTATTTGGGAGCCTTCAGGGATGCAGGTGTTCCTCGAGGCTTTCTCATGATCAAACCTTGCAAGGTATGTAGTATGAAGGCAACCATATGGCAACCATTCCAGGTAGATTCTCAGCTCGTTCCAGCAGTTACAACCCCATCAGCAAAGCCCTCTAAGGAATATGCTAAAACATCTAGAACATAACGATGGATATGTGTTGGCACTTTAGAAGGACATCCCGCGACATCGTTTAGGGAAACTTCTCCGTGGCAATGCCAGGCTGCACCAAAAACATTACCCAATAAAGAAAACGATTCTGGACATCAGATTCCATGTTGCTACAACAATTGCAAGAAGAAACTTACTATTACTGCACCCTCCCTGAAACTAAGAGCTAGCCACTGAAAATTAATGGTTGGAGGATGAAATGTCCTTTTGGGATGGGGCCTATTTTCAGGGGCGAACTGTTAGTTTCAGGGAGGGTAATACTTGGTTGTTTGCAGTTTTCTTTTGTTGAAACCCCCGAGAGCTCTTCGTTATCCCTTTGGATGCTCAAGCTGTTGATGGAATGCTTGCAACACCACGAAGGTGTTTTTGTTTTCCTGGTACAGACAGTCGAATCCTCCATATTCATCCATATTCCGTGAAAGATGCATATGCTACATAATGCTACATATAAAATATCTATTATATACATTATAAATTATATATATACATATTATTTATCCGGCCAAGTTCACAAAACACAGGAAAAAGGGTGGTTATACTTATACAATTGCAATTTCCAGATTTTACAAATATTCCAGGATATTTGTCAATCGATAGAACGTATAGAATTTGTTCCATCTTTGTTTTGGGGGGCAACAGTGTCCACCCTATACAATAATGTTTTTTTGCGGAGCATTCACCACCACTGTGCCTCAAGAGGTCTCACGTTCTGCCTGTTCGATTCTCATCACGTCAAAAAGTCTGAGGACTCCGTTCACAATTTTGCAAAAGAGCTGGACAAGTTCCGAGGGGATCGTCCCATTGACAGGCTGGTGTGCAATGCGGCCGTTCCTTGCAGGTGAAAAACAAACGATGCTTCGAAAGACGGCATCTCCCACGCCATGGTGCGATTTGTATCGATTTGGAATGTAAGTGTAGGTAAAGACGACATATGATGGATTGTTTACATCATCCTCTGCCCATCTGATATAGCAATGAAAAACCAGACTATTTGTTGCAAAAGGCTGATATTGGTGATATGATGTTATGTCATGTATTATCCCTCATGGTAACCCTCCCGCAAAAGAGCCAGGGAATTGACAAACCCAATTTTGTTGGTGGGTTCCAAAGTTGGGGTACAGCAAAATAGAAATGCCATTCCTTTCATACATCCCTAGCTATGGAAAAAGGTGGTAATATTGGATTGTTTTTCAAGTTGTGTGATCTTCCTTGCAGTTGTATGTCGGGAGTTTGACATACAGTAGTTGATTATTTTTCCGATTTGTTTGAATAAAAACATGTTTTTCTGTCGACATGATTTGAGGTATGAATTGTTTTGTATTTACCAATAAAGGAAGAATCATACGATGTTTAAGGCAAACTGTTTCTTTGACTGTGATTAATTTTCCTGACCACAAATATGATGTTTTTTGGTTCTCAATGGCAAAAATTATCAGATCATGAGGTCATGAATTTATGGATGATCCACACTTGGGATTATCATTATCATAGGGTTGATGGAACAAATCCTGCACCAGTTGATATGGTAAACATCCCATTTTGTTTAGAATTTCATACATGTCAGGTGGTGTAGGATTTCTTCCATCAACAGTGGGTTTACTTTAGGCTTTTTAGGATCCCCCAACCAAAAAGCCTTCAAGGCTTCCATCCGAAAATCCGTCCATCCCGGAGGTTTGGGATCGGCCCATGGAAAGTCATGGGGACTCAAATCATGGAACTCCAACTGGAAATTGTATCTATATCTACTCTCCTGAACTTTAAGATATTTAAGATTGATACCTTGGATCTACCCGCCACCCAATAATAAGTCACCACCTGGGTTGTTACATGTTCAGTACGGAATCCTTATAAACCTTCATTTGTGACTACTACTGGTTGGGGGGTCCATGTTGATACCCAAAATTTCCTTGTTTGCAAAGTTCCATTTTCAGAATTTGATATTTGTATGTTGAATTTCCTGGGTGTTTTTCTACTTTTGGTGGATGTTTGATCTGAGCTATCTTCCTTCAGTGCGACGTGCAGAGCAGTGTGTTTGGTTGGTGGAGATTTTGGAGCCTAGGACCACCTGACTTAACCCTAGTTGTGGGTATAATGAGGAACTACGAGGGAAAATTCAAGTATGTACACCAGGTTTTAGTGGTGATGGATGGGTTTGAATTCTCTTGATTCCATAGAGATCTTGTATTTCTTGAAGATATAACATGATGGCCCGGCTTGTCATTCAAGGTTTATCAACCAACCTTGAGCTATCCCAAGTGGACCGTTGATGGACATGAACAGCAGCTGCAGATCAATTACTTGAGCCAGTTACCTGGCAAAATCTATCCGAAGTGAGAAATATTTCATGAATCATAGGTGCTATGTATACATATATATATACATATGTAGACAAGATATCGGGCATATTCACGTGGATTTGTTTGTTGTAAAAGCTCTTTACAGGTACTGACTCCATCGAAGCAGAAACCAGACAACTGGCGTAAAAGGATGGAAGTTTGAAGATGTTGTGCCTCCAGCAATGGAAATTGAAGATGAGTCGAAGCGAAACGGGTCTCCAAACTTCTCGGAATCCATGCTTGTTTGTACAAGGAGTATTAAACTACGAGTATACCCAGGAAGTCCAATTTGACCAAAAACGTGTACATGTGCTTTTTCTCAGCACTCTTCTCAATGAGGCTGTGGCAACAAATTTTCTCAGCCTTCTGGGCCGGCGTATCAATTACATATTTCAGCTCAAAATTCATGGGGCTACATGAGATTTTCTTTTTCTGATGTTTGAGCCGTTTGACATACTTCGCACATCGGGCTTTTAGGATGTCAAAAAGAAGCACAGTCAGTTTTTGTTGAATTCGTAGCCCTTGTAGATGTTACAAATCTGGGAACGTTTGACTCTTGCCGAGCAATTTTAGGGACATTAGGCCGCGTCACCCGACTAAGTGATTTTAATAACAGGCCAAATGACCGTATTCAGTTGGGGTACTCCAAAATGTTCGTGCAAAAAAATATTGGCGTGTAGGTCACGTATACGTATAGTAATATGTAATGATGATGATAAGCATACGAATGATAATGATATTGGTGATTTAACTTGTATCTACAGTATAACCCAGGTGATCTATATGGGACTGGCATATTTACCTACTTGTACCAAACAAAATATCCCATTCATGTAAGGTAAGTATACAATCGTCCCATGGGATCCTATGGGATCCTACGTGGTGTATTTTGCTTCCGAAGTCACGGATATCCCTCGCCTGGAGGTTTCTCTTGACGTCCAAAGTCATGCCAATGATGACGGAGTCCTCCGATGCACGTGTGTGCATGATTGGATCTGTGACTGGCCACTGGGCGTATTGGATCCACGGTTTTTTGTTTACCATGCCAGCTTTTATCGAATTTTAGGAAACAAAAAAAGGTACATGAAAGAAGACACTACAAGAATCTATTTGGTGGTTAAAAGATGGTTGGTTTACAATTTGGTTTTATTGGTTTTCTTAAAGTTTACTTATATTGTACGTTTTTGTTCAGGCAAATCTCCGAGTAACAATTCGACAAATCGCTAAGAAAGACAAAGAAAAAACATGAACCATCAATCATAACCTCATTCTCAACAAAGGGGGAGACCATTGCATCACTTGGGAATGATGTGTTAAATTCATGATGTGCCAACCAAACATCAGTTTGGAGCGCCTAACCCGAAACCCCTCAACGTTTCGTGTCGTTGACCGCCGGAAGTCAGGAAATGATAATACCGTGGGTGGTGGCGGTGTCTATCCCATTGCCGACTTGAAGGTGATGTTGGAAGGGATGAAATGATGGGCTGGCTTAAGTGATGATGTTTTTTTCCTATGATCTACTCTGACCTCACTCGAAATATCAGTTTAGTGTGTATGGTGAATATGTGAAAATTGTGTCTTTAGAGTGTGGAAATTGAAATAAACATCTTGTGCTGGTGAGCTGTTCATGTAGGTCACAAGTTGCACCCACCGGACATTATAGGTTTGTTCTAATCTCAATGATCCCTAGTTAAGCCCAGCTATCAGAGAGAGGAAAAGGTGGAAAACTGCACAGAACTTATTTTTCTACATTCCTTGGTTATCCTTAGGTGCATTTTCCTTCCAACACATTTGAAGAAGGGGGGTAGGTAATGCTTGGAAAGACAGGTTATTCACCATAGAGATGCTGATGCCATCGAAGTCAGATCATGCACCCTGTTGACGGTAACTGGTTGTTGTGCAGTAATATTGACCGCAAGAATTGATAGTTGGTATAGTAAATATGTTTTGATCTTTGGTTTGTTGGGTGCCAGAATTTTGAGTCTTGGCCATTTGAGTACCAACCATATTGATATTTAGTTAGTGTTGCCCTGATACCCAATCATACCTAAACAATACATCTCCAACTATAGAGGAAACATTGTTCACCATCCAGTTCTGTGTAACAAACAGCGTTGAAGGAGCTTGATGGTTTGGAGCTTGGGTGTCAAAAGCCAATTGCTATGATGGATGGCTACAACTTTAACGGGGCCAAAATGTACAAGGACAACATGGGATTTTTGTTGCGGGGGTATCCAACCCAAGACCCAGCAATTTAACTGTTGGTTGGTTTGGATTTCACAAGATGATTTGATAGACTCCTCCAAAAAGCAGTGATTCACCATGTTGGGAATGATTGAAATCCGGACATGAAATGTGCAGATACTGAACAATGGGTAAGCAGGTTGTTGATGCTACTCATGTGGAGGGAGATCTCTTGACATGACTATGAATGGAAGCCTTGCTGTGTAGCTTCTGTTGATGGAAGAATTCATGCATGACATTGGCAACAACATTCATGTTGTCACTCCTATTGATAAAGATCACTTGCAACTTTTCATACATTGGGTGATGTTTGATGCTTGCAGAAAGTTGGAATTGAATAACACTATTTTGGATGGACACCTCAAAATGACTGTTATTTATACATCTAAGCAATGGGCTCCAAGCGCGGGTCACTTCCCTGGGGACTTCGTTGGCAACTGGCACTCTTCCAGTTACACAAGATGGCACCACACACGTATGCTGAGTCGCCATCTACGTTACAATATATGCTTTTGACCGGAAAAAAAAAACAGTTCTTTATGTCCAGACATGTTCTGACAACTCTTGCATTCTGTACATAGTAAATTGCTTAAGGATTAGGGGGTATGTCACTAAGCATGGTTGCTTACTATGTGTACACTAAAATGGGGTATATGTCACAAATTGCAGCTCGTCCCACTCCAATTTGGAAAGTCAGCATGGTTGGTCCATTGGCATCCCGGGCATCCCAACCTGAACCTTCACTTAGCTACCACCTACCTGGGCTGGGGAGAAAGTGCATCCCAAGATGATAAACCAACCAACCATCCCCTTCCAAAAACGGAGGGAACCTCCACATGGTTTGGGGAACCTAACCAAAAAAACTCGGTAAAAATAGTGTTTTTCACGTGTCGGAGTTTTCTTCCACGATTTTCAGGATACCAAATTGGCCTTGATGATGACCTCCAACATGTTGCACGAACGTTTCCATCGATCCACTGGTATTGCCTTCAGCTCCATCTATCCTGGCTCCTTGGATGGTGAAGGAGTGACTGAACCCACAGGTCAGTTGAGAAGATGAGTTTTTATTTTACAAGTGAAATTTACTAGTGAACAAATGTATATACAGTAGTAATATCTAGGGTCATTCATCATCCAAAGAGTTGTTTCAATTTAACACCTTGTAAGTTTGGATGATGAAGGATGATTAAGATTCCTACCAGATTCCTGAGTCGGAAAAGTGTCCAAGAGTCATGCGGAAAGTATCAAAAGTGAACGGTCTTCACGGAAACCCATAAACCAAAAATGTGATAGCCTATAAACATACTGTAATTACCCTAGGGATCCATAGATGGGATGATATTTGCCTACATTTATCATAAAAATCAACCAAATGTAGGCAAATATACCATGCATGGATCCTATGGGTTATGCTGGTCGCTGATTTTAAAAAGTAGGACTTGGAGAGGTTCCCTCAAATATTGCCGAAGAGTGATTCAAGGTGATGAATTGTTGGAATTTATTCATTATATATATATACATATACATGTATATGTGGACTTATATATGCTACCCTTCAATGAGATTATCATAATCTACTCTCAGTAGTTTGTTCCCAATAGTTTCTTCATGGAGAAGGTCCGGGCCATGCTCGTTGTGAGGACATCTATTCCATTTAGACTCAGACGTCGTGATATGGTCCACCAATCCGGCAATTTTTAGCGAGATATTCATGATGATAAACCATGGCCTAGCTGGAAGGAAAGAACCAGTCCGACAGAACTGCCTGTGTGTTTCAAAGTATCAATTGGCGATTTCAAGATGCTACACACGGAAAAAAAGCAACTGGTAAATTTTGCCACTCAGATTTACAAGCTGAAATGCCTGCAGCCTGAAGCCATCATGAATTTTTTCACATGTCAACGTGCAGCACATGATAAAAAATGTGGATTCCCGGTGGCGAAGTGTAGCTCCTAGGCTGGTTCAGGAAGATGATATATGATTTCAATGGCGTTTTGGCACCATTTTCACTGCTCGTTTCCTAAATGACCACGAGGTTTCATGCGATGCGCATCCGGCTTCCCCAATACACCTTTGATGGATATGTTGAGTCCTGAAATCAGCCAAGGATGCATTGCAGAATCACCACTCTTTCGAGAAAAGCGACCATGGTTCAGGACGCCACCTTTTTTGGAATGCCGTAACAATGTTGAAAGAGGCGATCTCACAGATTGTAGATCTAGGTCATGATGCATTGCATATATCATTCTACTGTCTGTTGTTTTATTCTGACCATAGCTGATCAAGCTTCATGCATTGAAGTTGATGCAGTAACAAAATCCCATCTGCAAATCATCTGCGAAATTTTGGTGGCACCTTTTCGGACTGCAGGAAGTACTTCCCCATCTTTATGAAGTATATCACCGGAGGTTTCGTGGGTGAAGAAGAAGCTGGTTCTCGCTTGTTTCAAGTTCTTCATGATCCCAAGTGTACCAAGTCCGGAGTGAACCTCGGCTGGGTTGGTGGAGTAGGGAGCTGGTGTATACTTGAGACCTTAATTTTGGGACCTTTGGTAGAGTAACACGTCAGAGTGTTCAAGGTTGGAAATGGTTGGCCGCATTATGACGGTTGCCTTAATGTACCTGTGGTTGTATAGAAAACAACCTGTGAAACGGGGTAAGTTAGCACCTAAACGTGCATGTACTCTGTATGTTGATTCACTGTGACTTTAATGACGGGAGGGAAGGAAAAAGGCAACATATCTATTTCCAGACCCAGTAGAGTTTTCAAAGATTCGGCGTCCCCTGTAGTGCTGATTCTTATGTATCTATGTATATATATATATACATATCTTCTGCTTTTCTACTTCACAAATGAATCAAGGATTCCTAGATATCACCTTTCCTGTAGTTGGGAGGTTTCATCATTCCTTAGTCGGAGTTTATGGACTATGCTAACTTGGCCACAAGTGACCCAGATGGATTTCTTAGAAAGCATGAGAACACAGAATACGATTGACAAACAACATGGTGCACTAATTGATGTGGGAAAAAATGCCCAAAACTACAGTGTTATCAACTGGTGCGGGAATTTGTTCCTCAAAAGTATCATAAGAGGATGTGTCTATATGCACACATCGTATTGTTTGTATTAGAGTCTTCTCCTGTGCACCGCCGGCCATAATCAAGGATGTTCACAGAAAGGGTCCTTGTTGAACTGTAAAGTTTGGGAACGGTTACCGCGTTTGGATGATGCCTATTTGTTTACATGCCTACCCATCCAGTTACTCGAGCAAAAATCTCTCTCGTAACCACACAGAGAGGAAGTGTGGCTGCCCTCTATTTACTAGAAAATACGCATGTTTTCCCCTTGCAATTTCACAACATAAATGAAGCCTACCACAGAAACATGTTCAGCCATCACCTGCCACCAACCAAATGTGGTCGTGCTGACTAGTTGCAACCATCATCCACCTTTAGGTATTGGTCTTGGAATGGTGGCCCACGTGAAGGACGAGGAGTGGAAGCCATGGAAAAAGGAGGTCAAATCGTTGGTGCTGGTGGCGCTGGCGGTGGTTGGGAGTGACTTTGCCGAAAGATGTTGGTCATGTTTGATGGAGTTCTTGATGGCTGGGAAATAGTATGGTAAGGTCGTGATACTCCATATATGTACTAGGGTCTAAATTCCCAGTGTTTTTTATGACAGATGGTCATCAACCTCATAGTAGGGTGGATTCCCTATAATTAAAGGTGGGATGACCATCCCCAATATAAAGAAATATATAAGGAGTTTAGACCCTGGCACATGAAGCAGCATGAAGAGCCTTCCTTGACAAAGGGGGGGGGGGCGTTGTTTTGGTTTTTGAGGGTGGTGATTTGCAGGACCATTGACTCTGATTTGCCCACACTGAAAACAATATTGAACGTGGTTTAACGTGGCATTTTATTCAAAAGCAATAAACATATATGTTTCTTTGATTGATATTCAACGATGTCATTTATATATCACGTTTGAGAAACAAACTGATTTGTTGCTTGCTTCCAACCAGTTGCAATCAAGGTCGATCTATGAGAACGACCAGTCTGACAAGGTTCACAACAAGGCGAGGCAAACAGTGAGGATGGGGACAAGGATATACAAGAATGACCATGCTCCAAAACGTGGTCTTGCAAACCCCACAGCTAAATTGCAATTCAACCAAGCCTCCGCAACCACAATCCAACCCACCCAACTACTCCGGTGTAAACATTTCAAGGAATCTACAGGAATGCCACCAATGTCATCCTTAAGCTTCCCATGAATCTTAATGTGCTGTTTTTTCCTTGCAAACTATCACATTTGTTCACAGGTTGCAATCGTGAAAACCCGAATTTGTTTAAGGGTACTGGAAACTTTTTGTGTATAGGTAAAACTCTTGGAACCTATCCAATCTTGTTTGTATTTTTGTTGTTCGAACTGTTCTCCGCAGATGTTTGTTTGTTGCTTGCCTTAAAAGCCCGTTCAGCAGAAAAAAATCCGTGCAGGATATGATGTTGAAGTTATGGCAGTGCACCAATGAGATCACAAAAGCTGAGTGGCCAAAGGCATATCAAGCCAAATCTCCTTGTCCTACTCTCAAGGTATCGCTGGGGTGGTGTTGTCATCAGATATGACTTGGTAAAGTCGTTGGAGATGATGATGGAGACATCATACAAGAAACAGCTTGATTTTAATGAGGAAGATATAGGAAGATGCTGGAATATACCATAATAGTCCATAATATACTGGAATATACCAAGATATACCTTCACTAAATCATCATGTGTTTAGTACCTATTGCTGTCTTTATAGATGACTTGGGCCTGGGTGTATATGATGTGCTGATGCCATTTTGTCATATATCAGAGTGTCCTTCTGGAACGTAAGAAGTAAGTTGGGGTAGAGGTACAGGTATAATCTACTTAGAGATCGAACCTACTTGCCACCCATCTTTGAAACTAGATGGCGGGGGTAGTTGAAAGTTGAAGTCATGTATTCTCTCCATTCCTCCCAAGAATTGCTGATGAGCATCGTCAACAACATCATTTCGGTCAGTTTCAGGGCGCCAAAAGCATGCAGTGTCAAAAACCCAAGGTTTCTCGTAAAAAAAAGGAAGGGTTGATATACTGTACTCAGCTTGATATACTCAGATTGATACATTCAGTATCTGATATGCTCAACAATCCGCAAATTCACATGATTGAGATAAAATTTCAAATCCATTCAAGAGCAACCCATATGAAGCCTCCAAACTTTGGGGTATCTGCCATCCTTTGTAACCTATCCACAGGTGGTGGGTGCTGCTACCCAAATCTTGGGCATCATGGAGGAACGCGCGCGAATGAAGGCTTCCCGTGAAGGTGAGGGTGCACAAATCGTGGCCAACAGGACCGTGCCAAAGGAAGCCATTTGGCGTTTAAATCTTGAAATTCATGTGCAGCAAATGGTGTTTTGTGCATGTTGTTTTTGTACCCCTTAGAGTATTTATCAGTGTGTTGCTAAGCATCTACAAAGCTATTGAAACGTCCTAGTGGTGGTGATTTCAAACGGTTTTGCAGTTTCATCTTTGTTTTTTCATCTCTATTTCTCACACAACTCATTGGCTAAATTTCACGTTTTTGCGGATTACAAGAAAAACTTTGAACTTCCTCTTGATTTGGTTTCAGTTCGCATAGCTCTCATCCTTTTTTATGGACATCTTTATATTTCTTCTTGATTGGCATTTCAGAAAGATGAATGAAAGATACATAATTTTTGATACATGTTGCCTCCTACCATAGTTGAAACATCAAGGATTCGGATTGTTGGATGCTTGGGTAGTTCGGAGCCTGGCAAACTTGTCATGTATGTGATTTCCATCCAGATTTTCTAGGTGGGCGAAGCACCAACAGAACCAACATACTAGGGTGTCCAGCTGGAAGTTAGTAACGCATAGTAACGATCGTTAGTAAGTTGGCTTATATCACCAATTGTAACCTACTTAGGGGACGTATCCAACCTACTTATATAGGGGTTATAATCCATGTACTAAGGTAGCATTGGACATCCCAGTACCCTCCCAAAGTTTTAACATGCTCCACCTGAAAATGGGGATCCCTTTTCGGAACAGGAGACTGCGATCTTGGAAAGCATCAAAAATAACTTTTTGTGTTTGCTACGCATCCTTGGATCCCTTAGGGAGGGTAAGCAACAAAAAAGAACCAGCCATTTGGGTGCTACGCAAATCACCCCGTGTTGCTCCAAGGAAAGGAAGAGACAATTGGAGAAGATGCTTCTGGCACTGGACCAGACTCCTACAGATCCTGCGAAGTTGGAAGAGGCCCGGGAAGTGAAAAAATTGCAGATATTTCACTAGCGGGGGAGCAAGTGAGAAGTGATGTACTGATAGTGGTTCAGAAACCCGGCGTTTACCAGTTCAGGTTGGTAGTTTATCCCATTATTTACAGGGTTTTATACATCCCAGGGGGTGCAGGATTTTTTCCATCAACAGTAGTGACATGTTGATGAAGGTGAGCCAAATTGAATGATTCCAATATATTCCAACTATAAAATGAAAGCCAAAGAGCAACAAAAATCACTGCTGTTGGTGTTTTGACTTCAGGGTGGTAAACGATGGCCAGTTGAGATTTGCGTGTTTTGGGTGCGTTTTTTTTGTTCCTTGTGGTGGCCAGAAGTTTGGGGAATCATCAGGCTTCAGTGGAGAATGCCTAGCTCAAACAAGACACTGAAGATCGAAATCCCACATCTCTCCAAAATAATATCTCAAGTTTTAATGCCATGGGCAAGTGAGATAGCGTCAGTTTAATTGCGAAATATATCACCATGTTTGTTGTATCTTGGATCACAGACAGTAGTAAAGGCCATCTAGCACTGCTCATTGACTGTGTCAGAAAAATGTACAGAACCAAAGCAACTAGCTGTTTTTGTCCCGAAAAACTAGACCATTGCACCATTGGATTCTTTTTCGAGTGCCGCAGGACCTCTTGAGAACGTCGGGAAAGGTGCCTGAGACGGTGGTCTCTGCTGACCTTCCAGAAACCATGGCAGTTACGGATTGTGATGATGAGGAAAGATGATGAAACATGGGAACGGTTGGGATGAAGAGATCGAACCCTAACTTTTTTAATTTACACCCCCGAAAAACTAACATGGAACCCCAATTATTGGTGGTTTTGTAGATATTTCTCCTTTTCGAAGGATGTATTTTCAGGTTCCATGTTCGTTTGCGGGGGTGCATTTGGAAGTGGATGACAAACATGCTATACACTCACTATGAATCACTTGGCAAGGAAGATCAGGATGTTTTTTTTGTGTGTCTGAAAGTGTGTGGTGTTTGTGAAGTGTGTGTGCGTGTGTGGTTTGCATCCTCCTCGTTCCTCTGACAGCTTTAGAGTAAAGGCATGTCGCAATCATCCATGCTTTCACCTTGTTAAGGATGAATGTATAGATAATACGATGATTATATGTATAGTATATAATATATACATGTACATATACATACACATATATACGGGACTGTATCTGCATGCAATATATGTGGATGTAGATGGTCTTTGCAAGAATCATATCCGAATTGTGACATGAACCCAAATAATATGCTAGGAAGGGAGGAAGTTCCCTTTATCTTCGGATTGGATTCGTGAATTATTTATCTAATTATATCATAGTCATGATTTGACCGGATGATGTCCATGCATCTGGGCTTATCCATTGTACATATTGTACGATGCTACTTCTCCAGATGACAAAACATGATCTTAGGGAAAACCAAGAAAAAGTCACTGGTATGTTGGGGGTAAAAGAAAGGACTCCAAGCCGTCAAGCCAGTATTGAACATTTTTTCCGGACTGGCGAACTCAAGTCTTCGATGAATTTTCCTCCGAAAGTGATCCCTTGTTCCATTAAAAAAAGGGGCATATCCCGAGTTCAATCATCGGATCCTGTGGCTGAAATTCATCCGGAGAAGATGTTTCGAGTCGATGACGGGGTCCAGTCTGAGTGTTGTAGGTTAAGAGTGGTAGCTCAGGGATTTGTTTGTCGGGATGATTCCTGGGGACCGAGGCAATGATCTAAAATAATGGCAGTGATGCCAGGGATGTTCATCCCAAAATAGTTTAAGGATGTGTTGATCCGAAGGCAGAAACCTCCAAAATCAGTCATATTTTCTTTGTGGAATTGACAATTGGCCTGGATCTTGTGGAATCCAAATTTTGAGGCACGACCAAATAGAGATTCATATATTTGGGGCACGAGAACTTCTGAGTGATCTTTTTGTTTGACAAGCAAAACAACAAGTACTAATGCCCCAAACGCCTTTTGTCTGTAATGATTTTGTTTGGCTGGTGAAGATAACCTGAAAGGCCTTTAATTTTATATGTTTCATGGAGTGTTTTGTTTGGGAAATTTCAGCCCCAGGTCTCAACAAAAACTCCCAGGATTCCGAACAACTGTCGCACGTCAGGAGGAAGACTCCGAGATCGAAACCATTGAATTTGAAATTCCAGAGATCGATGATCCGGACACCGAGACATGGGAAATGAGTGGAAGGGCCGGAAGGGGGAAGGTTTTGGTGTGGCTAGGTTTTTTTTGAAAGATGACATCAACTATCATTAACTCAACTCAGGTGTGATTCCAAAACATAGGGAGGTCCATTGAGAGTGAAACAAAAGCCCTGAAAGCAGGAAGCGAGACACCATGGATTGAGGATCTGCAGCTGGAAAATATCTAGCTGCCCTGATATGATCAACAACAACAACAACAACAACAACAACAACAACAACGACAACGACAACGACAACAACAACAACAACAACAACAACTACTACTACTACTACTACTACTACTACTACTACTACTACTACTACTACATTTGTGTACTATTCATACAACCGATATGTGTGCTTAAAGTTCAACTTCCATTGAACACTCGCCGGACTGCCACCAAGTCGCCAGGACCGAGAGCCTCCACAGATGATCAAAGGTCATGAACTCTTGGGAGATACACCTGCCTCTCGGATCCAATGCCTGTGTGTTGTTTTTGATGACATGGGATCCAACAATGGTAACCAGGGTCTTTTTGTTGACGGCCGTTTTTGACACCGAATGGATGGAGATGTTTTTTGGGGGTGAACTTTTAGGGATGTTCCTGAAATGTTGGACACCAAGTTGGAACTGGGAATGAAAAACGAAGATCCTAACTTTTTTATACTTTTTTGTTTGCAACTCCAAACATTTTGGGTTTTCCGATCATAGACTCACAGACCTCACAAAAACATGCCTCGGTTTGATCCTCCCAAAATGATAGCTTAGTGAATGAAGGATTATTATGTGTACAACTTGTTTTGAAAGTTCTTTCGGGTTTAATTTGACCATCAGTAAGTATCACCTGAAGATATGTTGGTTTGTACATGCGAAGTTGTTGTTTCTTTGCCATGCTACCTCTACAGCACTTTGGACCTTAAAAAGAAGGCTCAGAACATCCAAAGCTACCTTAAAACTTGGCTTTTCGGCCGAGAAAAAATCTGATGTTTGACGTTTCAGGTTGGCAAATGACTCAAAAATGAACCTATTTTCTCGTTTGATGTCTATGAGTCTATGCTATTTCTCTATTTGTTTTTTTTGTTCACAATTTCAAGTCTAGGCCTTGAACAAACAGACACAACCCCACCAGAGTGGGTTTTCCTCGGCAAAAATTGGAATCAATGAAGTCTTGGGGGTCCAACATCTATGTGAAAACAGTCCAACAAATAATGACAAGCAGATGAATAGTGGGCTGGTTGGTATAGTTTGGTATAGTGGGTTGGTTGGGTTGGTATAGTGGGTTGATTGGTTGGTTGGTATAATGTCGGCATTTTATTTCGGTGGGGTGGTATAGTTTGGGACCACCTTGCCCCCGATGTTAACATTGCGCAAGCCTGATTTTAGTATCGGCTAGCCCCTAGCACCATGGCTCATGTATCTTAATCAGGAGTCAAGGTAGAAATAAAGTCGGTCACCAAAGTCAAGCTTGTTTGGAGTGCAATGTCCAATTGGCCCAAGTTAGTATAGTCCTATTTTAACTCGTACATGGTTAGAGATAGAGAGATCTTGGTTTGTTCGCATCAGTGATGAAGCGCTTTCTATATTGTATGTCCTAGCTGGTGGTGTCAAATGTTTTTTATGTTTACCCCTATTTGGGGAAGATTCCCATTTCGACTAATATTTTTGCATGGGGTTGGTACAACCACCAACTAGATAAGTTTATGGATCTGTTACATCAGGTAATTTTATCCAGGCCACGCCCCTTGACCAGGGATTACTGCACCACTCGGTAACATGCCTAGTAGTGGTAAACAGCAAACTTAACCGCCAACTAGCCATTGCCTGACTTGATCAACTATGATGATATATATTAATATAAACTGTGTGTGAAATATATTTATATATACATATACTATCTATAATATATGATATATATATATGTGTGTGTGTCATATACATACATATCTTTTGTTCAACCGTATGATTCGTGGTGGCCCCCGTTCACCCCCCGTTTGTTGCAGGTTGTTTTCCAACCACAGAATGTCATGACCATGGCACGTGCTGGTCAACCCTTGAGCGAAGTCGCCTCACAAGCAGACGTCTTCATCCGTTCCCTTGGTGCATTGGAAAACGTGGCAAGTTGATGATTCGGGGTGAAGTGACTGTCCCTCCCCCCCGAAGTTTAACATAGAGCCTGAAAAAAGTGATCATCCCAAAGGGGAACTAGTTGTACAACCCATCATTTTTCAGGGGCGAACTGTTAAATCTGTTAAACTGCAGGGGTGTAGTCTATAGTCACTTTAGTCACCAGTTCAGACGTGTGAGAAGAAGATTCTTCCAAGAATGTGGGCAAATTATGATGATCTTAGCCCGGTTTTAGCAAAAAAAAACTGTGGGTTGAGTCAGATTCAACCAGACAATGGTGGAAGTGGAAGAGGCGTATCTTTTACCATGTTGATTAGTGGTTGTGTCTCATCTTAGATGAGTCGAGTAATCGTTGTGATCATTTAACAATTTTAACACCTAGTACAGGTTGCCCTGTTTGAATATGCCACTTCAGCAGAATGGACTGGAGTTGCAATTTCAACAAACCATTTATCTTTGATGTTGGAGGACGGCCACTGGAGGACGATGTTTCATCCAATTGGTTTTAGTGAAACTGCTACGCCCCTGAAAATTAACATGGATCCTAAAGATCACCCATTTACAAATTTAAAGTCATCTACCAAACCTCCATGATTGTGTTCCAGCCCGGAATTTTCCAAGGTTGTACCTCTAAATCACACATTCTCACCTCTAATAATTTTGGGAAGTCGTCTATGAGTCTATGAATTTGTGAGGGCTTAAAAAAGCACTGCTTCTTGAGAGACCATATAGTAAGATGATATGATCTTATACATATATATACTATATACATTTCATTACACTGTTTTACATGATATACAAGAACATCTCCCCTTTCCACTATGCAATGGTGACAAGCAGGGGCTGAAAATATCTAAGTCAAACAACCAACCTGGACTACTGGTTTGGTAACAGATTGGGATGCGAAACAAGAAATAAACCAGGCTACAAGTGCAAGAAGGGCAAATGCAAGACCTGTGCCTTGTCCGAAAAGCTGAAGTAAGTTGCATGCTGTTGGGAGTGCATTTGGTAGTAGAAGTTGTTGTTGTTGTTGTCCCCACTGTTGTCCTTGTTGTTGTTCTTCTTCTTGTTGTTGTCCTTGTTGTTGTTCTTCTTCTTGTTGTTCTTCTTGTTGTTGTTCTTCTTCTTGTTGTTCTTCTTGTTGTTCTTCTTGTTGTTGTTGTTGTTGCTGTTGTTGCTGTTGTTGTTGGGGTCTTCAACACACAGCCAATCTGAAGCGAGCAGATTTGTGAAACAACAGTGAAATCCACTATGTTGAAAATGTGAAGTGTCAATCTAAGCACTGATTTTCCGCAGATGTTCCCGTTTTTTTTTAAAATGTACCACATCAAGAATTTTATTCAGAAGCACCCACCTTGGCAAGTACAAACATGACCATGGCATCGTTCCAAAGGCAAACAATGGTCCTTGGGAGCTACAATCTGTTGGCAAAATCTTCCCATTTTTTGTTTCCAAGCTCCCACCCTTGGCACCTTTGAGGTTCGGTGAACATCAATGGCAAATGGGTTTGCACCTTGTCCTATTGGGAACTGAATCCATTTAAGAATCCTAAGGGTTCAAAACAAATTTCTTACCAGGGGGGGGTGTTCATATTATGGACCGGATATGATTTTTGATTGCGAAAATTATTGGAAAACGTCCTTGTAAATACTATCCCATAGGATCCATGTATGGAATATTTACATACATTTACCTACATTTGGTTGATTTGTATGGTCTATGAGTCTATGCAGGTAAATATACCAAACATGGATCCTATGGGTATTATGAGCAAGTGATAGATTGCCAACGACTCCAAACGCTTTAGAGGTCATGTCAGCTGAAATGGGGGGCAGGGGCTATGAATAGTTGAAGCAGATTTTAGGATCATGCAGACATCCCACCCTATTGTTGGGTTTGAAAAATTGCTTGCAGATACAGAGTCACAACAAGCGCTTGGCTTGAAAGGTCTTCAATATTTTTTGTCATTTCACAGATTGTTTGTTTGGTTGAGTGAATCTTTTTTGAAACGGGGCACACGTGGTCGGGCCATAGGAGCAGGGATGTCCATATTCCAAGGTTGAAATCCCTCCAACATGAGTGCAATTGTTTCACCCCCGGTGAAATTTGAATTTGATTCCCCTAATTGATGGAATGTCTTTCAATATGTTCTGGCCAAAGAAATATGGTGACTGGGGGGGACAGGGACAGGGCAAGACATGCGATTTTCCTGTTGAATTGGATCATAAACTTTAATCTGTGATCGAAAATGGGATTTGTTCACCATGTTTGTGGGATGAGAACTAAATGCCGCTTGTCAGTAGCCCTTACATCAAGCGATCAACTTGTGGACTCAGAAAACCGACACATCTCACATTTAACCTGAGAAGGACCTTGCAGGGAATTATACTTTTGGTGAGCAGTTTGGTACGGGATGTCCACAAAAACTGTTAGTTCCTTGGAGAGGTATCATAGAAATGGAGCTTTTCCACGGTTGGTAAAGCGCTCGAATTCGATAGGATTGATACCACGGCTAGGCATTTTTGTCAATCATGTGACAAGTCATATCTATCTCGGTCTCGGCAAAGGATCTGCTTCCTTGAGCCGAATTAACATGTTCCACGCTAAAATCACAAGCAATCATATAATAATATAATATACAACCTGACTTTGGAAGATGCCAACACAACAACAATCACTTGACAAGTATCACCCACCTACAGTATTGTAAATTTTGGCTGAGTTGAGCATTATTGTTGTTCGTCTCGTTGTTCTTGTGGTTGTCGTTGTCGTTGTTGTTGTCGTTGTTGTTGTTTGAACTATAGAATATCTGCATTGGTTGCTTCCAAAGGTGCTTGCCAGACCAAGATTCCTCCACAGCAAGCCGGAGAAAACTTCGAAGTACGCGTGAGGCCAGTGTCCGACGAACACAAGAGCCAAGAAACTTGGATGCATTGGAGCAGGTGTGTTGGTGTGTTTAAAAGAGGGAGGTATCACCGAATCAGGGATTCAACTGATTCGCTATTTGGGGTATGGTTGAAATCACCACAAGGAGCATCCGTATGAAGCTTTTTTTACCCAGCTGTTCCAAGAAAGAGCCGGGTGGCGTCAAGACATCACCCATCACTTCGCGCGTTTGATCCCTGAAGCTGTCTCAAAGTCGTGTTGCTTAGCGGCACCCCAAACCCAACCTATTTGACACCCCTTCAAAAGGGGGTTTAGAATGGTTACATTTCTGGCATGTCTATACATCCCTGATCAATATTCTATACACCGGATGTGTAGCAAAGAGATGTCTCAAAAGATTTGGGTTGGAAGATTCATTGGTGTCTCCTTTTTATTGGGAGAAACGACCCCACATTTGTTTGTTTGTTAGTTGGCGGACTAAGGAAAAGGCCGCCTTTTTCAGCCCGAAATCCTTCGCAGATGGCGTTTGGAACAACGGCCTGGGTGTGGTGGGTTTCGTGAAAGAGGCCGGTGAAAGCGGATTTTTTCGATTTCGTGAACCATCACCAAATTCAAAATCGCTTCGGTATAGTCTTATACACAATCTTTGGGGAGTTTCCAATTGGAGGTCTTCAATAAGTACAGAGCTCGGCTGATTATTGTGGAGCATTCTGGGAGAACATGGTAGTAATCAGCTAGGTAAATCTATGGATGATTTCCATGATTTCGGTGATTTCGGCTTGGAAGGTAGATGAGAAAAAATCCTGAAAATGAACGGCTGGTTCACTTAAAAGTCACCCAATTGAAAAGGAGAATCATCTGAACCATTCACCTCCGTTTTTGGGTTCAAAATGTTAATTTTCAGGGGTGTACTTTATAGCATTCAAACCCAACAGGCTGAATTTTCTGCTGCGGAAGCCGAACCACTAATTTCACTGAATAGATCAGAATTTCCCAAGATGTTCTACTGTTTGTTCCTTAAAATGTCTAGTTGGACAATATCCAGGCTTCTCTTCACATCATATGTTCATGAAGTCGCGAAATAAAGCTTCCAGTCCCAATTGAAGACAGTTGATTCTGGTCCAAGCAGAGACTCAAATCGAAAAAACGAGGCACAACACAACTACCATCAACTACCCAAAATTGACATCAGAAAAACATCATCCAAACCTGATTGATAGGTGCAAATATACTTCTTAACTTAGAGAACTTCTTCCTGATCATTTCTCACGGGGTTTTTAAGCCACAAAATCGGAAGCCGCAAGGCCTTTGGAGCTGATCCTGACTTCAAGGTTCGAATGGCTTCTTGGAGAAGTAGATTTTGTTTTTTCCCTTGGTGAAGATTGAAGCAAATTGCGGTGTGTGCTTTTTGTTTGGGGGTTTTGTTGGACAAAAATCTATGAAAAAAAAGGGCCTGAGAATCCAAAGTCAGCTGCTTTGAAGCTGGGATTTTTTGTTGAGTGCTTTGGGATTCAGTGCTGTAATTTTCAGGATGTGTTTTTTATTTTTTTTTCGGCCAAAATGACCAACTCATAATTTTGGTCAATTTGAAAGCATCAAATCGAGATAAATCGAGTCTATAGATATTATTATATTATTGCCATTCATATATGATATTCAATTCCATCCAATTCCGCGCCTTAAAGTGAAAATGACTTTTTTTTGGTGATGGAGTTTTGGTCTTTCACCACGAATCTTGCTTTTTTTCATTTCATACAGGAAGAAATCCCTCACCACCTGGGATGGTGCTAAAACCTTGCCAACAATGGGATAAACTATATACTTCTCAATTGGTGAACGCCGGATTTCTGAACCATCAACAGTATCACCTCCCGAAATTTTCGAGTAATGAAAAAATGAAACCTCCAACAGAATCCAACAGGCTCGTGTTCTGGTCTTCCAAAGGTCGCAGATTCGACGGTGATTTGTGCATAGGAAGGGCCCCTTCCTTTTTAAAATGCCCCAGCTTTGGGAGAGTCAAAGGAAAAGACCTTCGAAAACTAACGGCTGGAACCCAAAAAAAAAATGTTTGCTTGCCTGGAAAAGGAGAAACATCATCGAAAGCACCAGTTTTTGGGTTCCAGCCGTCAGCTTTCGATGGTGTAAGTTTGAAGTAGCAGTTCGTGCACCATTGAGATGTTTTCAAGGTTGCAACATTTGTGGAAGTGAAGTATCAGCATCAACCCCGTTTGTGGGGTTGAATAGCGAGGATAGCTTAATTTCACTTCAATCATTGAAGTTGATGTTGATTCACTTCATGTAATGGACTCTAAGTATCACCGGCTCCAACATTTCCTGTGTGTCAACGGTGGGACTCCAGATTTCCCCAGATCCATAAGTGTCAAACGTCATCAAACATCGAGGAACGTGAGAAATTGGTGGAAGAGTTGCTGGCCAAAGCTCATAAATCCTCGGTGGGTCCTGCACCTTCCAGTTTGAGAGGAACAAGTGCCACGCCACATGGACGCTGGGAGATGAAAGTTGCCAAGTTCTTTTGTTTTTTTCCGAAGGATGGGTTGTTTCTGAAAGATTATTTTTGCGTTTTTTTCCTATTTGGGATGAGGTTTTGAAGTAAAACCCTTCTTGTTGGTTTGGTTGGAAATAAGGTTTGATATTTATTTACTGTAACCATAAGTACAACGTACACGTAACATGTATGTAGTATGAATAGGGTCTGTACATTATTTGATTACAATATATTTATGTAATATGTATATCCGATCAAAGGGAATCGAGCACTGATGATTGAAAACCCTAGTATCCATAGCTCCATTAAGAAGCGCTGTTCTTGATGCTGTTGACATGGGTACCAGTTCGCCCGAATATTTTGGACTCTGAGACTCATACTGTTCATGGAAAAAATCCGGCAAACCACGTGGAGTGTATAAAACCTTGCAAATAATGGGGGTAAACTACCTATCAATCTTCTATCAGCCGTATCAAATTCTACAGTCTTTCACATTCGTGGAAGACCCTTACAATGAGAGTACCAGATGTTTTGAGTTTAAGTCATGGGCAATTTTGAGTGCGACTCTTGGGATCTAAAACCCTGAAAATTCACAGTTGATATGAGATATCAGAATGGTTGATGGATTGATGGAATATTGCAAGCTGTAGTTGCACATCATATTTGTTCTAAACATGAAAACAAGGAATGTTCAAAACCAAAGAAACAAATGTGTTCCGATGTTAGATCTTTCTAAGCACCTTCAATCCGTTGTTTTTTAATACCAAGTCGCAACCAGGATTATGATATACATTTGCCGTAGCGAGTATCTACTAATCATCACCTCCCACTGGGATCCTGGGAAATGGTACATCTTAACTTTCATCATGAACATGGTGTTCGCATTGGCATGCACAAAGTTTATAGCCAAACATTTGTTATCAAGACATAACGGCTTTTTGGCTTTTCATAGCTTCTTAAGAAATTATATATAATATGTATGCCACTCAATTCTATCCCACCATTTTTTTTGTTCAAATACATCAACCAACTTGTTTTTATGGTTGTTTTGTTTGTTTTTGTTGCAAAAAAACACCCAACGGGTCACCACGAAGCAACCTTTGGCGAACCTTGGCCCGGCTTGGCTCAGGAAGTGGTCAAATCCGAGAACTTCGTGAGGTGGAACCGCGAGACGAGGTGGTGGGTTTTGGGTGGGAAGGGATGCAGGTTGGTTGGGTGTTGTCATTACCATTAAGTCATTGTTTGGCTTTTTTCTTAGGGGGATAATAACTGGGTATGTATATTAATATATTGTATATATATTAATATATTTAATATATATAATATTTATAATATATATAATATATATATATAATATATATAATATATATATAATATATATAATATATATAATATATATAATATATGTATTTAATATTTATATATATATATAGCGTGGGGTACCTTTTTTAATGGTGAATCACCTGTTGATAGGATATACCCTCCCTGAAACTTCTGAGAAAATGATGATTGGAAGACGATTGTTTCCTTTTGTGATGCCATCTTGTCAGGTGCTATGTTAGTTTCGCGGAGGGTACGTTACCTATTTTGGAGTGATCAAACAAGCAGCAAATGTATCAGTCTGCTTAAGGGATTTCCCTTACAATACTGTTGATGGCTGATAGCCTGCACCACCTGGGATGTATGAAACCCTACAAGCAATGGGATAAACTACCAACCTCAACTGGTGCAGGATTTCAGCCATCAACAGTAGTGCATTGTTTGGGTTGTTTTTTCTAATGACCCCTGTGTTTACTTCCCCAAAAATTGACATGTTTTATTCCCCCTGATCTCAGGGCCCAGGATTCAAAAGGAAAGGAAAGGGGTGTCTTGCAACAAAATCATTGAATTTCAGGGGTGAGCTGTTAAACTTCGGGGGTGTAGTTGTTTTTGACAAATGTTTGGTGTTTAGTTGTTGTTGTGTTGGTGCTGTTTTTGTGTTTTTGTTGTTTGGAGGAGGTTGTCCATTGATTCGCTGTGACGTAAATTCTGGGATGTCATTCTCTATGAAGGTCAATGAAGATGGCCGCGGCGGACTTCAGCAAGTTGCAGCGGCCGGGGTAGCTGCAACAGCAGCCTTCGTGCTTGCATTGATCCATCATTTTCAAGGTGCATAGACCTAGCAGACCTAGACCTGGGGACGTCCCTGATTCCCTACAAAGGATGTGTTTTTTTCAACGGCAACACAACGCCGGACGCGTTACACAGTGCCAACACACGTTGACAGCGCAAAAAGGCAGATGCTGCTGCTGAGTTGATGGGGGTGGGTGGGATGACCATGAGATCTGGTGCTCCATTGATCCCCCAAAACCACCACTGCTTTTCTTACCTCTAAAAACTACTGTTGTGACTTGAAGCTTCCGGAGAGTTTCTTGTATGACTTGTTGAATCATGGCATTTCGTTGCAAAAACATCAACAATAAATTTGATAGGTATTGGCATGGTATTGGTGTGCAAGGTCCCCCAAAAAAGAACAGACTCAATTTGACTGACACATTTGGAGCAGCATCAACCAAGAAATGCCTTTTTTTTCCTTATTCCACCCAGTGTGACTGGAATAATTTGCCTGTTTATCATAATGCCATTCTCGGGTTTATTTTATATGAGTTGAACATGCAATAAAGCTAAACCTGAGCAATGATACATGTATACTCGTAACTAGGTGGTGGTTTGAAGCATGGTTTTATTTTCACCCCTATTTGGGGAAATGATCCAATTTGATTAATATTTTTCAGATGTGTTGAAACCACCAACCAATTAAAGCTTTCTTACGAAACCACTATAAACACAAACTTAGATTGATTTAATGATTCCTCCTTTCGCTTGGTCAAAGTAAAAGAGTTCAACCAGATTATTCACAGAGGTTGATTGCAATCATTTAATTGGAAATAATTATATAAATAGCTAAAATAAAATATAAATAAAATATCCCTAGAAATCCTGATATAAAAATATTATAAATAAGATTATTTTTTTCTAATCGGATATTAAAAATAATAAAATAAAATCTATATATAATAGATTAAATAATATTATTAATAAAATTAATAATATGAAAATATTAATTTGATAAATTATATTATAAAAAAATATTAAAATGATTTAAGATTAAAATTAATATATAAATAAATATAATAAATTTATAATATATATATAATAATAAATANTTATATATTGATTTAAAAGGATATGCCGCTAATAGAATGCTAAATCTTTCTTTAAATCAAAATAAGCAGGTCGAACCAAAATCTCTTTTAATTTCGTTCTGATTGAAATATCTAAATGGCCAATCAAACAACACTTTTCCGAAAGAAATTCCAAAAATCGCAAGGCCCAATTTGGAGCAGCTGAAAAATAAAACGAATGAAAAATATATCTTGCAAGTAAATCCTGCAATATCCAGAATCCTATATCTGGTTAAATCTATATTCAAAGCAATCGTGTCGGCAAAACTATATTTCTATCCTAATTCAAAGTGGCACAAATCACCACTGTTCCACGGAAAGGTCCCCAGAAGCTACTTCGCCCATTTATCTATTATATATAATATCAAGATACAACAAAATTTCAGAACAAATTAAACACGCAAAATCCTCAATGTATCTACCATGGCAGAACAAGTAGCCACAATAACCATGGTAAAACGAAATTCTGGTGATTTGTGGGAAGAAACCCTAACTAAAGCGGCAGGTAAAGCCGGCGGATTGAACGGAAAAAAAAAAGATTGATCCAAAAAGGATGAAGCGAGACCCCTGCCAGAAAAAAAATGGACCACAATTTTTTTAGCACCAAGATTGAAAAAAAAAAACCTTGACGTCATGAGACCATTCAGCAATAATGGCTAAGACCCACACAGCTTTACCATGTTTAGATGCCAAAAAGACCAGGTCATCTAGCTTCGGTATCCTGCCCTTATCAAGCAAATCTAAGGTACGAGCACACGTTGCCTCCAAAGAGTCGGAGTACAAAAATTCAGATAAATTGGGTACCGGATTTTATCTATCAATATAAATATAGCCTCCTGGTCAAGAATGCCCCTGTCAGACCAGATATATAAAGCCCAAATATATGGCATCCAATCTCTTAAAAAAAAACACACAATTGGACTTTCGCAGCTTTCTGACCAACCTCAACCATGATCAAAAACCTCCAAGCCTTGGGAAATGGATGGGCGAAATCAGCAAAAATTTCAAGAAAGGAACGATTCCAAAATTTATAATCTTCCTTTAAAATAAAAAAAATAAAATGATGTAACTAAATATTATATAAATAGCGATTTTCGGCCTAATCGATATAATATTTAAAAATATTTATTTTAATTTATAAAAAAAAATAAAAAAATCCATTAAAATCAGCAACAATAACAATCCAATAAAACGAAGGAAATATAAATGACCAAATCTTTCTTATAAACACTCGTAAATAAACCGAACCTCCAAAAATACGGGTAATAATATAAACAAAATGGCCCACAAAACTTTTAAAAATATCCCAAACAATAAAGGAAAATAATATTATAATAAAAACCTAGGAATTAAAAAGAAAATTCAAATTATAAAAAAAGAAATTCCAATTATTTTATGCCATTCAATTTAATCAGTATTAAAATTCCAAGTTCCATTCCCCATATAAATATTTATTTTTTATTTTCATTCCGAAATTATTATTTTAATAAAATTATAAAAAATAAAATCAAAATAAAAATGCCATTAGCCTTATATTTCCAATTTATCAAACCAAATCTAATAATTTCATTTCCTAATCAATAATATACCGTCCCATTCCAAGCTATTATATTAATCATTTTTAATAATAATTAATCAAAGAAAGTTTAGATAAAGAATTTCCGATATATGAACGACATCCCAGTAAAGTTAAGTAGAGTAGTAGAGTCAAGTAGAGTAGAGTTAAGAAGAGTCAAGTAGAGTAGAGTCAAGTCAAGTAGAGTAGAGTCAAAGAGTAGTGTCAAGTAGAGAGTAGGGTCAAGTAGAGTCAAGTAGAGTAGTAGAGTCAAGTAGAGTAG